>OY292395.1:13604795-13961975 GCA_958496205.1 Idaea biselata
TCAGGAACTCTGGAACGCATACACCACACCCATGTGTTAATGTTAAGTGTAATATCACTTGTTATATATTGTTAGGTATGCCATTCATTAGTCAGCCATGTTAAAAGTTTAGAAGCCCCATTTCATAGCTAGGTTTAAAACACATAATATAAATATTCTTATGTAGCCTACAAAATGTTGACTAGATAGATATTGTTTGCAAGATCCATAATCTTCCATTAATCATAAGCTCAGCTTGGTTCAGTAAAGATTTTAATAAGGTATTTAATTTATTGTCTATCTATGTCATTTATAAAATGTTACTACCACTTATCAAGTTATCTATCAGTCAAATATAATCTATCAGTCAAATATAATACAAAGAAATAAAGCCACAGATTACCTACATACATTTTATTATTTAATCTAATCTAAATCGGTAGAAAGATGACTTGAAGATTTGAATTGAAACTGTAAAAAAAAAACAATTTCATTAAATTACCTATTAGTATGTTGTTGTAAAGTTGTAAGTATACATAACACATTAAATATTATTTATTTGTTTGACTTTAAAGGTGAGGTACACAGGTTGAAAGTAATAAGCTGTAATTAATTACCTTCGTATTTAACATAATCATTAATCACAATAAATATATTTCATTTGTAGGTAAATTATAAAACAATACATGTGAGTGAGCCTGACTACTAAACTATTGTTTGCCAACTTGGATATTACCATAACATGTAAATACCACATTAGCATATCCAATTATCCAATAAGTATGGAATAGTATGTACTCAACTCATATTCTGTGGTATTACAATTTATAAAAGCACCAATTTATTTTGTTCTCTGTGTGTAAGGTGGATAGAGGCAATTGTCTCAATTTATTCAATAATGCATATTAACACGGAGGAAATTCTTGGTTGGACTTGTTCTGCTACAATAATGATAAAACAGTTCAGTGTATCTATCTATATTAAGATTCAGTTGTTACAAGCACTGCACATGCCTAGCTCTAGTTAATTGTGTATGTTTGTTGGACCATAACAGGAGTTACTGTTACTTACATCTTCATGATTTAGGTCAATCAATAGACGTTCTAACATGAGCGGTCCATAAAGAAGGTGCAAGATGAGAATATAAACTTTAAGTCAAGTAAATGTGTCAAGATGAGGAAGTGTTGATGATGATGTGATGTTGATGATGATGTGTTCAGCTTGTTGGCAGTGAACCCTTTCTTATCTTTTTCATCTACGATTGAGGTCTTAAGCGTCAAACCTCCTAATATGTGCATCATATTTAAAAGTACTTAATGTACTTATGCTTTAAAGTCAATATCAGTAGTGACATCAAACATTAGGGTCAACTGGTAATTGTGTAACTGAATAACTAAGTATTTTATCTAATAGATGGTTACAATATAGTTGCTTACATGGCTTGTACAAGGCGTGCTGCAAGTGGCCAGAACATTCTTTAATATATTATATGTTGCATAAACATTATGCCAGGGCTATTAATTAACTGCTTATTATCATAAAGTTCTAAGTTAACTACATATATATAATTAATTAGGTAGGTCAAGTAATGTGTCACCAATCCCATACCTATTAAAGTTTGAAAGCATGTACCTACTTATGTAACTTTGTTACTCCTACTGCTGAACCGATTGCAATAAAACTAAGAATATTGATAGTTGGAGACCTAGAATAACACTAAGGCTACTTGGATTGGGAATTACGCGGGTGAAACAGCTGGGTGCAGTAGATCATAAATTACATTCTCTCCAACATTATAACAAGGTTATTTTGTTGAACAATAAATCACACATTGATTAGAATGCTTGTTTTACTTTATACAAAGAGGGCTATTGTCATTGTGTTGTTCTGAATGCAACAGTCAGTGATTCATGTACCTATCACCTGTTGAACACTCAGCTGCTGGAGCGAGCAGGGAGGAGGGGGAGGGGGGCAGTATGGCTGGTGAACGACACGAATGTAGATAACCTGGTTTAATGTTGCGTCAATAAGTAATGGAACTAGTTTTGTAGGTAGGTACCGTGTCTAGTAGTTATGTACCTAACCAACAAGGTGCTGGGTGCGGGTAGATAGTATACTGGGTAGATAGTGAACGTACCAATAACGATCTTGCTGAACAGTCCGACGACGGCTACGGTAATGGAACTGGCACAGGACCACAGCCGCCCCGGGCTCCGCAAGCGGGGAATGATCCACCCGATGTCGTACCCCATCTTACCGCAACCACAGCCCTACGCTAGCCTTAACACCACACCTATACTATGATGACATGCTTATTAGAGATAACTATCCAGTAAAAAATCAATTTTATCACTCGTAAAAAATACCAGTGCGTGCAGTCTTTGTGCGTGAGAAAGAATGAAGGATTGCGTGATTGATTTGACATTTAGAGGAATTTGACAATTGACGTTGACATTTCAGACTATTGACAGTGAAAAAACCGTAATCGCCTCCCTTCTTTTTTCTTTGAAACCTGTGGTTTCGCACCGTTTGCGCATACAGCCAGTGTCAACATTTGCATTTTTTTTTTCTTTGATAATGGTCCCCACGACATGACTTTCTGCCGTTTTGCCAGTTTCAAGTTGCTTTACATTTTCTTCCTATTTATAGTTTTGGCGTCGTACATCTTGTACATCTTGCCAGTATCAAGTATTTTGCATGAAATTAGCCCGATCGGGCTCATAGTTTCAAGTCAGGAGCTATGGTAAAGCGATGGCAACTTTACCATAACTTTCAAGTCAAGGAGCTTGGGAGAGAATAACGGAAAGTCCATGTTTAACACTCAATTTTGTTTTCACTACACTTGTGCACATTCACGGAACTAAAGTGAATAAGATTCCACTAAAATTACACAATTTAACCGGGTTTACAACATAGTTTAACGAAAACAAAATTGGAGCACGACATGTTGTCTCCGATTTCCCGCCCAAACTCCAGATTTGCATTTAAAACATTAAAATAATCAAATCGAAGTGTTTAATATTATAGTAGGTACATAATTTTATTCTAGTTTACAATTAGGTTAGGTAGTATGATAATATTGATATCACTAAATTTTGGTTACAGCACCTATTAAATAGGTCATATAATTCCCCATCGATCGGCCCGGCCGTTGACGCTTGTTGAAATCCGCCTCGCCTGCATCTACACCCGCAGTATACGAACACAGTTTATTATTTTGTCCTCATTTCATGATAATGCACTTGGGTTTTCCACATTTATATCGAGGTAGGTATTACCACATAGACCTTGGGAGTCGTGGCCATGTACCTCGAAACGATAACGGTCAGAACCTAGCCCCACGCTCTCCCGGCTCGGTGTCATCAAGGAGATGGAAGTGGAACTCCTGAGCTGGCGGTCCGGGAATGCGCGCGAGCGCAGGCGGCGCCCTCACAACGAACAGGCTGGAGTCCCGCGCTGTCGGCGATGACGATGCCACCAGCACGAGCGTCAGTAGGAGCCACACAACCCGCTGGACCATTCTGCTAGTAGTGGTCGCCATCTCTTCGGATCTCAGACTGTGCATATCGTCCGAGCTACCGTCGTATTTATCGGCTGCAACGCCCGCCTGTTATCGCCCGAGACACTAGCTGCGCACCGCTGATTCTCCGGCACGTTACTTCATTTGTGTCTTTGGGTGTTTATGTAAATTAAAGCAGCCTATACAGTGCTATATATAAGTAGATTGACCTATCCATATTTGTTTCTAGTTATTATTTCACTAAGGCTCGCGCGATTTTTGTTGAGTGTACGGTCTTTTAGGAGCCGAAGAAAGGCGACTACGTATATGTCTCTGGTAATTATTTAGAGGTGAAGTTGATGGGTAAAGTGACATAGTCCTGAGTCCATAGATATCTGAACATAGGTAACTGCTGCATGCCGTAGCCTCTTACCTTATGTATGTTACGCGGAACACAGAATACATAAATAGTACAAGTACCCGTAACGACTATATTTAATATTCTGACTCTTCCTATTATTTGCCTGTCTCTATCTCTCTCTTACAAGGATCCTTAAGATAGGTAGGTCGATGTTAACAGACACAATACTGCTACAACATTCAACTCTACATATATATGACGTAGTCTAGACAAATTCTACAATGTAGGTAGAGCTAGTAACCTCTACCTGTCGCGAGCACAGCTACTGGACCCTCGGTGCTGGTCACGTCATCAGACCCGATTGGTAAATCCGTTTTCTACTACATGGGTACACCGTACACGTAATATACCAAACCAACTACGTGTGACCCCGAAAGTCTCAGGTGACACATCCTGCCTAACACACATTTGGGGTTTTTCTCACTTTTTGTTCCGATACCTATAAAATATCATTCATCTCAAAGCTGAGCTATTTGAACACTTTTGTCGGTTAAAATAGGATACCTACACAGTTTACCATATAGTTGGTGCGCCTAGGCATATACCTATCTATACTAATATTATAAAGCTGAAGAGTTTGTTTGTTTGTTTGAACGCTCTAATCTCAGGTACCCCTGGTCCGATTTGAAAAATTCTTTCAGTGATGGATAGTCCATTTATTGAGGAAGGCTCTAGGCTTTTGATGTCAATACTCATACGGGATCGGGACTTACGCGGGTAAAACCACGGGACGCAGCTAGTAACTCTATAATGCTATAACCTACTTAGTACCTAAATCACAAGAAACAGTGCACATTATGGTCGCCCACTCTAAAACAAAACCATGATGTCAAGTTACACGTGTCGACGTTTGTGGGAAATCCAAAGGAAATCTCTACACACATGCATCGTACGTACATAACTTTGTATCTATAATGTATAGAATGTCGGATAATAGCCAAGCAACTATTTGCATAAATTTACCGATAACCTCAGTATAAAAACGGAGAGCGAGCGGTGCAGGCCGCCCTTTTAGTAATTTATCGACGTCAATATTCAGAAATTCCATTTCTTTTTTACCCGAATACGACAAAAGGAGGGCTATGTTTTTGATCGCGATGCACGGCTACATCGAACTAACTAATCGGGATAAGATAAAACGGAATAGCAAATCACAAAACAAAATGTCCGACCATCCATGAAATACTGAAATACACTGAAATACATTTATCGGCAGTAACTCTAACTAATAAGTATTTATAAAAACAACAAACTTTATGTGAAAAATCACAAGATATCATAGTTTGTTTTTTTGCCTATAAATGAAGTAGAGTAGAATTTTACTTTTTAAACTTTTGTAGCTTTTACGATTGACTTATGTAGAGCAAATAAAACTTAACCTACTTAGAAAGTAAAAAATCGTGGGTCGCTCATATGCTCATTGCACTCGAGTCGCCACCTTTACGTGAGGTATACCTACAACTACTAACTCAGCATGTAGTAGGAGTACAAGCCAAGCCTCTCCTTAGTTCATTCCACCTATTAGCACGTCTGCGACCCCTAAATATAGCTCGAGTATGAGTGAACGGAGCAGTTGCCGTTGTTTGTCCTCCGGGCACTAGATGTCGCTATTAGGCACGTTTCTACCGATTTACAATCTCAGCTCAAAGACGTCTCAGATTATTATTTTTAGCAGTCCTAAATAATTGTATAGAATTTGTTGTAACTTGTAATGTATGAGTGGTTTTAATTTAATTGATTGGATTTTTACCTGGCTGGCTGTTTGGATTTTGAGAGTGAATAGTAATTTCGCACTCAAGTAGCACCGACTCCGTGGCGCAACGGTAGCGCGTCTGACTCCAGATCAGAAGGTTGCGTGTTCAAATCACGTCGGGGTCAATTTATTTTCAAAGATTTTGTTGATTATTTTTTTTTAGAAAAAATAAAGTTATTTTGTTCGATGTTTTATTTTCACAAATTAGGTAACTTCATAAAATAAATTATCATGTTAATTTATTTTATGAAGTTACCATATATTATAATTTTTGTACAAAATCGATGTATCCCGATTTTGTACAAAAATTGGAGATGCCGGGGATCGAACCCGGGGCCTTTCACATGCAAAGCGAACGCTCTACCACTGAGCTACATCCCCTTCCGCTACGAAGTTTGAAATGGTAAGTTCCTAAGCAGTAGAGGTACGTGTAAACTCTCCGATATGGAGAAAGAACTGTACTATATTTATGTATTCTGTGACTGTACTATTATGTTATTATTATTATTCTATTCATGATCACAATGGATGGTCTACTAAATAATAAAAGTTTGTGTTCCATTGTATGCTACTCAATCTGTGCTGCTATCACGGGCCGCTATACACCCGTTTAATAAAGCAAGCAAATAAAAAAGGCAGGCGGGACCGGGTCACTTGGGAATTAATAAGTCCTGTCCGCCTGCCTGCTTTATACTTCTAAGGCTAGAAAACCTAAATGGTATGTCCCGTTGGCCTGGAACCCCGAAATTTGGCAAAAAGCAAGATCTTGTAGCATAAATAAAGGAAAGATTACAAAAAATAAAAAAGTTCAAAATTAAGGGATAAGGGAAAACCTAAAACCAGTGTAAGTAGGCCGGGTAGGAGGGTTTTGATTGCTGGTCACCAATTACAGACCTACATCTAGTCGCACATGAGTACGGAACCCTCGGCGGCCGAGTTCGTCTTGCACTTTTATTTTTCCGTATGAGACGGTGTTCGCGATTTTATTATTTAAACCTATTTATAAAATGCTTTGTTCTGCCTGAGTGACTGACTGACTGAGTCATCGATCAACGCACAGCCTAAGCCGCTGCGCTGATAGTAGCGAGCTGAAATTAGGAGAGTGTGTTCTTTATATAATGGAGGCATCCGATAAAAAAGGGTTTGCTTTTTGAAAACAGACAGACAGACAGACAGACAGCGAAGTCTCAGTAATAGGGTCCCGTTTTTACCTTTAGGTACGGAACCCTAAAAATGCTTTCAAAACGCAGTATTCCTAAGTGTGGATTAACACTAAGAAATAATGTTTACATGTTTGGAATGTGTCATCTTATATTGTAATCATTTCCATGTAATATGGGAAGTTACAAGCCGAGTCGATCTGCAAAGTTCGCCGGTAGATGTCACTACGAGGCCTTACTCGCAAGAACACACGAAGAGGTGCTTTCTTAAATTCGACCTGGCGGGAGGGCTACCCGTGGCGAAGCGGTTAACGCGTTGGTTCGGATTACCAATAGTCGCGGGTTCGAATCCCGCCGGGTACTAAAGTTATTGAAAGCATTTTTTCTAAAAGCAGTATTCCTAAGTGTGGATTAACACTAAGAAATAATGTTTACAAAAAAGGGTTTTTAAAATTTTTACGGGATGTGGACTTACGCAGGTGAAGCCGCGGCAGTGTTACAATAAAATTATATTCGTAGAATAAAATTGTGCTCGATATTTCTGCGTTCAGAAGATATGATCAGCCATTAACAATTGCATTGTGGCTTCATTAGGTTCCACAGATAGCTTGGCGAATGGCGAACGTGGAGGAAATTGTAGTTATTAATAGGTATAACTATCAATTTTAATAGCAAAGCCATTTTATTCAAAATCCCAAACTGGCACGGTGCAAACAACAGGCGAAAAGAAAAGAAAATCTCAATAAAAATAATTTCCAGATGATAAGTGATAAGTTCCATACTTATCACTTAGTCTTATCATCCGAGCGATGTTCCCTGTTTCACCCCCCTCGGGAGCCCGGGGTCTGCTAAACCCCGAATTTATTTCTTTATTTTATTTGGGGTCGCACAGTAGGTAAGTCATCGGCCGGCCGCTTGCCTGACACCAACCCTCCTAGGGACCAAGCAGTTTATCCGCCACTGCGCGGGGAGAACTAAAGGTTTGCTAGTCTCCCTCAGATCCCTTAGTCGCCTTTTACGACACCCACGGGAAGAGATGGGTAACCTTATTCTATGCCGAGGCTACACGGCTGGTGAGTTGAATCTCGAGGTTTTAAAGGATTAGCCTACCATATAACTTAACAGTTAATCTCCATCTATAGCTTATCGGAGGGAATCTAAATCCACATTAGGTCAATTGACTAAAAAGTTCCCACTAGATCAACATTGGATTTACTGGATAAAAAATCTCATTAGTTCTGTTTTATGGATCTAGTGGGAATGATCCCAACCAATATCCCAGCACAGGCACAAATCAGTTACCATTATGAGATCAAATAACACCAAATCAAATGTAATTAAAAAATAACTACAAGCAACAATGTAAATAAATTGTTTAATGATGCTATGGAATACCTTGCGAGTCTAGAGCTAATAGGCTGGAGGTAGCAGCTAAATATATATTTACGTATTGTCAGTGCTAGTGTCTACATAAGCTGTGATATTACCCTAGTCATGACACGCCCATCGATCCTGTGGTAAAGTATCGCATAATTATCGTATTATAGCGAAACATGATGAAGCTGACTGGTTCACCTGCATACGAAGCACGAAAATCATTTTGTCGATCGACACGACATTCCTAACATTCCGTCTCTTTGTCGTCGTTTGAGAAAAAGAGACGAAGATTCGATATAATATCCTCGTGTCGTATGCTTACTGTCGGCAGTTGATGTGTTCGGGTGTCTGCTTCAAAACTATTCATCGATTCTTATTTAGTTTTTATCTCTTATACAAACAAACAAACATATTATTAACATTTGAAGAACACTATGTACATACATATACATTATAAAACAATAAGTAATACTTAACGTGTATAAAATGATTGAATAAACTGTCGAAGGTTTCCCCGCCTCCTCATTAGAAGATTATAATGTCTCTGTACATCACGCATCATCGTCACGTTACATGGGCGTGGATTTAGACTTCATAAAGCTGGCCTAAGCCCTGATAGTCGGAAGTGGAGTTATGTATGTCGCGGTCGCTACTCTGCGCATTGTCGGCGCTATCGGCGCTATCGGCGCTATCGGTGCTGTCGGTGCTATAGGTGCTGCTCGGCACCGTGAGCGTCGTTATGAAGGACGTCACGCTTGGCTTCCGGCAGGCACTCGAACAGTAACGGGAACAGGTAGGTACCAACTTTTGTATTTTTTGAACGAGAGTATCGTAGAAGCTACCTAAAATGATCCAGGGTGTTTAAATCTTTTAGATGCTGAATTGCTGCTGAAACGCAGAACGCTGCTGAACGCGGCGGCGAGCGGCTGTTGAAGTCTGGATGTTCCAGCCTATCGATAGCAAACAAACTGGAAGGGGAGCTCCTGGTTCTAGTTTCGAAGGGGTTCATTTGCCATTACCCATAACCCAACAGTACCTAAACCGACATTTTGAAGACCGCTAGGCTATTTGTGTTTCTTTAATAGTTTGGGCAGGTAATTATGTGTATATTACATAGAGTCAGTTGACCGAGGAGAAGATGTAGGAGTTCTTCGACTTCTGGAGCGAGGGGTTCAAGTTCGAGCGCCGCGAGCTGGGCTGCGCGATTCTCTGCATGTCGCAACACCAGTGGTGTTGCGACTATTGTCTGTGAGTAGGTAGTGACCTACTCACAGACACTAGTCGCATGCACCACGAAAACACTAACAAATTCATCAAATCGTTCCCCAATGGTAAGAAATTTATATTTCCTATTGCCTTCTTTGTCTTGATTATTTGGAGTCGGAACAGAAAGTTATTAGTAGGTAGGTACGTTAGCTTCGTATGAAGTTAAATAGTATTCGTCGAGATGACGATCATCTCTTCGTTCACCCCATCTCTCTCATATACCGTCACATAATCCATCCATCTCTTTCTCACCGACTCTCTACATTCGTACTCATACTCTACTCTTCATTTTTCCCTCCAGGAGGATTGCTGCGGTTCTTTAGACACGACAACGATACGATAATTCCAGCCGATACGATGATTCTACTGTCACACTGTGATAGTAGGGTTGACAGTAGAATCATCGTATCGCTGGAATTATCGTATCGTTGTCGTGTGCAAAGAACCGCAGTAACCATCCGAAGTAACCCTCCTGGTCCTTTATATACAACCTTTGTTCTGTCTGTATAACCTACATGTTGCAGCAATGATACTTGTTTTGTTGCAGTGTTACATGCAAAAATCACAAAAAAATCTGAATTATGCTTTAACTGTAGAAAAAACAACTTGCATAGGTTATTCATAATGTATTAATCTAACAGGCGAGGTGCTCTCGAAGCAGATGGTCTCCATAGTGATTTGACACCGAGTCCCACTGCTGCTCGCATGTGTGGATTACATGCGAGCGGAAGTGGGACTCGGAGTCAAATCACTGCGCGCGAGTGCTGCGCCTGCGCATCGTCGAGTACTTCAAGACGGAGTGCGTCCAGCGGGGGCTAGTTCCGTCCATGGAGCTGATGATGCCGGAATTTATCATAGAGTCTTCTGCCTAAATGAAGAATTCTTTCATCATCAGCTGTGGACAGCAGCAGAACGCTGAACCGGACATCTAGACACGGACTTTACGTTAGTTTACTTACATAATATATAACATGTAGTTAAGTTTTCTATAAAATATTTGTACGTACTACCTACCATCCATGATGTGTTTTATCTTATTTAGTACTTAGCTGTGCCTAATTTTCTCTCGTATGCATATCTGAGATGTGTGTATAAAATGCGACCTTTAGAGGGAATAAACATACTGCGAAACGCGAGCAGAAGTGGGACTCGGAGTCAAATCACTGCGCGCGAGTGCTGCGCCTGCGCATCGTCGAGTGCTTCAAGACGGAGTGCGTCCAGCGGGGGCTAATTCCGTCCATGGAGCTGATGATGCAGGAGTTCATCATTGAGTCTTCTACCTCTGTAATGAACTCTTGCATCGTCAGCTGTGGACAGCAGCAGAACGGTGAACCGGACATCTAGACACGGACTTTACCTTAGTTTACTTACATATATAAAACTAGCTGTTGCTCGAAACCCGACGGGTTTCGGCTAGTTCCGATTCCATCCGGTTGCATAGTGAATTAAATTCAATTGTCATATTGTTATTCAATATCGCTATGAGTTATTCAGCTATCTAAATACATCAGATAGCTGAAATAGCTCTAATAGAGAGGTAGAGGCTTTCGACCTGGTGGTCAAATATTGCGAGAGTCCCCAAGCAAGCCAAATTGGCAATAACGACAATCTGAGACAGATCAACTTGCAGCTGTTAAGTGAGGAGACCCGTCCCTAAACAACGGCGGAATAAAGGGAAGGAAAAAGAAGAAGATTCAGCTATCTAAATACTTAATCGTAATCGGTCCAGCTGTTCTGAAATTTAAATTATTATAAACCTACCTACAACATACCCAACTTAATTTTGTGTATATCTGTATATCGCCTACTTTCAGACGACAACGGTCCATATCTAAACTTTTGGTCTCTCTCTTCCAACACGTTACCTCCCACTGTGCAAAATTCCACACTTAAACGGTGGCCCATTGAAGTACTTCCCTGGGCGACCGTTTAAGTGTGGAATTTTGCACAGTGCGAGGTAACGTGTGGAGGTAACGCGCGCTGCTCATCTATAAATAGGTACCTACTAATATTATATAAAGGTAAAGTTTGGGTATATGGAAGGACGTTGGTATGACGGAAACGTATGGTGATCTTCGTAAATAATAAATACAAAAATAATCGAAGAAAGATCAATACAACATTTAAACTAATTAAGTAAAAGCAGTAAAAATCATCAAAATTGTAACCATAACTTTGAAATTAAAGACATTTTTCGGTTTGAATCGCGTGGTTTTTATTACTTTTAGCATTGTTACAACGCTCAACGTTTCGAGACCTTTCCAGGTCTCTTCTTCAGGATAGACTAAGATGTGATTTGTCATTCTAATGTATTAAAAAGTTACAGTGAGACTACGGTCTTATTTTAAAACTATTAAAATGTTATCAAAAACGTTCCTGTGTACGCAGGCTCTTAATTGCAATGATTATTATTTCCTTATTGTTAAATTTTATTATTAAACTTTATTATTTAATTTTAACTCTATTACTTTTATTTACTTTATTACTATTTTACTTTATTATTTACATTTTATTTAGCCTATCATTACCAACTATGCACAAATCACCTTTCCAACGATTAATTTATCACTACGTGACTTCGCAAACGCGCCCCTTCATGAGAAGAAGTCACAAGAAACTCCTGGGGGTTGTTTTATGGTGACTCATGCTTACATCAAATTTATTCTAATCAAAAGCTAAAATAAAATACTATATTCTACAACCGGCAAAAGTGGCTGACAGTGTCCTGTTGTCTAGCAGCAGTTGTTGGCTGGGCCTGGGACTTAATCAAATGTAGTACTGGGTCCCAGACAGGCGGCACCTTCCAGCCATACTCCCTATTGAAATTGTTGGGGTGTTTCTGAATTTCAATTGCTTCCCGAAGCATTCTAGGTACATACCGCTTCTCAGTGGCCAGTATCCGTGCCTGATCGAAGCGGAGGTAGTGGTTTGGCTTGTCCAGCATGTGTTCACAAACTGCAGACTTCAGAGACCGTCTAGCGTCTGTGCTTCACATCAGCTATATGTTCCTTAATCCGAACGGCAACACTTCGTTGGGTTTGCCCTATGTAACTAGCGCCACACTCACAATCGATTTTGTAGATACCAGCATCCTCCAGGGGTATGTTACACTTGACAGGTCTTAATAATTGTTGGATCTTCTTGTATGGCTTATAATATGTTTTAATTGAAGCTCGTCTCAAGATTCCTCCAATTTTGTCGGTGACCCCCTTGATGAATGGTAGGATAGCCGGGACTCTCTCGATCGTAGGCGGTTTTGGGCGGCTTCTGTGAACGTGGCGCGGCACTTGGAGGTTGTTGCGACGTAGGACTTGTTTCACGTGCTTGACCTCCTCTGCCAGGTGGGCCTCGTCACAGAAGCCATGTGCTCTCTGCAACAAAGTTTTACCAACAGTAGCTAACTGTGAAGGATGGTGGTGCGAATGACCGTTCAGATACCTATCCGTATGTGTGGGTTTCCTAAAAACTGTGTGCCCCAGTGACCCGTCTGCACTTCGAAGGACTAGGGTGTCTAAGAATGCTAATGATTTATTGTTTTCTAGTTCCATTGTGAATTTAACCATAACTTTAATAATTTAGGAGTTTTTAATGAGAAGGTGGTTTCGGGTTGTCTATCTATTTCTACCTAGTTCTTTATAAGCCGATTCTATCTATAAAAGTCCAAAAAATTGTAATATACTGCATTGTGGGATGCTATTCTGCTCATCATTCCGAAGGTTCTCATTAGATTTTTACCAAGATTTTATGGAAGTCCAATCCGGCACTCTCACCTCTTACCATAAAAAAAGAATTATCCAAATCGGACTTCATATACGGAGCACCTACGGCGGGAACATACCTATTCACATACATACCTACATATAAACAATATACGGGTCGAATGGAGAACTTCCTCTTTTTTTGAAGTCGGTTAAAAACAGCCATTATAAAGAATTTTCGTACGTTCAGACAGATCTGGACATATGGAGACACATACGGTATTTTAAGAAATCCCGGCATTCCGGTTTCGTTTTTCAAATGACCGGATATCCGGATATCATGTGTTGATTCCACACAACACACTTCTTCAATACAACAATCAAACTAAGTAAAATTTCCGAAAATCCGGATTTTTTTTTAATTGCCGGATATCCGGCTTTTTTTAATTTGCCGGATATCCGGACATCACTTGTTGATTCCACACAACACACTTCTTCAATAAAACATTCAAACTAATTAAGTAAAAGTAGAAAAAACACTATTGCCGGATGACCTGACCGGATATCCGGACAAAAAGTAGCCTATATGTTAATCCGGATCTATAGCTATCTGCATACCAAATTTGGTTAAAATCAGATTAGCCGTTTCTGAGATTAGCGGGAACAAACAAACAAATAGACAAACAAACAAACAGACATAGTCTCTAAAAACATTAGAATCGTGTTTAGCTACCGATTTTGAGACGACCTGCATTTTTTTTTCGGGATATAATTCAATTACAGATTTTTTTATCGCTACAGATTTATAATATGTAGGTATAGATGTATAGATGTAGTCAAGTTTCCTATAAAATATTTGTACGTACAACCCATGATGTGTTTTATCTGTGCCTAATTTTTTCTCGTATGCATATCTGAGATGTGTGTATGAAATGCAACTGTAGAGGGAATAAACATACTACAGGTCGCATTTCTTAACCGATCTTCATGAAACTTGGTATATAGGTAGATCGAGGTTAAGTATATATTTTTTGTCGCGAGGGATTTTTATCGGCTGCTTATTTCACCCACTATGGAGGTCAATTGATATCTGTGCTATGTGAGACAAAAAATACGTGAAATAAACATTAGATACCATTCATAGGTACATACATACCTATATAACATTTTTCCTAAGATTAAATGTTCTCTCTATTTGCAAGAATGTTTTTTTCAAGATTTTTTTTTCTATTTGTTGATGATGATTATTCAATCAATATTTAAATGTAATATAGGTACCTTAACACACATTTTTTTTTAAAGCAAAATACAAAAAGAATTAAAAAAAGATAACTACTGGCACGATTTTTCAATCTTTTAAATAAGTACTTACACAAGCCTGACTAATTGCAGACACCTAAATCTCGATGCAAAGAAATTGGATCCAACTTAATAGGTTGATAATAGCAGGTTGCGGAGTTGCGGGGAGGCATGCAGACGTAGTACGTATAGTATAGTCCGTGGAACGATTGTTCTGTTGTGGTTCCGTGCTTAGACGCCCGCGCCGCGCCTTGCCGCCCTGCGTTGAGACGTGTAGGTAGATATAGACGCAGCTTCTCAGGGATAATTTCCCAGATCCGGTCATTATTACTGAGGTTAATTCGCAAAGATATAGTATAGGTAACTATTGTATACAGCATATAACTATAGTTACTCGTACCTATACACAAACTTTTTTAGAGTATTTTCATTTTAAACAGAATCATCAAATAACATAATATGTACCTACATTCTCATCCAAGCGATGTTCCCGGTTGCATCCCTCTCGGGAGCCGCTAAACCCCAAATTGTTATTTTTTATTTGGGGTCGACGCAGTCGGTAAATCATCATTGACCAGACCTTCATTAGATTTGGCAATGTTTTTACTACCGGCCGCCTGCATGACACCAACCCTTTTAGGGATCAAGCAGTTTATCCGCCACCGCGCAGGGAGAACTTAAGGTTTGCTAATCTCCCTCAGATCCCTTAGTCGCCTTTTACGACACCCACGGGATGAGATGGGGTAACCCTATTCTATACCGGGGCTACACGGCTCAATAACATAATATGTACCTACATACCTACCTATCATATTTATTAGGCAGTAACTGTGGGCAGTAAGCATACTTACATTTCGGGGTGCTACCATGGCGCTACGGATATTACGATGTGGAAACGATCCATGGGTTTATTTTAAATCTTAACATATTTAATACTGCATAGAATTTCTTCAATAAATTAGTGCCAAACAGTTAGGTATTTGCTTTCGCATATATCCTGTCTCGGGAAAATGTCTCATCAGTAGATATGATGAGAGAGAACAGACCGCCTCTGTGGGTGGCCTGCATACACCCGTATTATGCCAGATAATGCCGGATTAATACAAGTTAATGTTATTTGAGAATGTTGTGTCGTTAAATGAAGTGTATGGCGATAACGCGACCCGAGTCTCTTGTAGGTGCCGCGCGGTGGCGTGCGGCGCGGGCGCGGCTGCGTCCACCGGACAGGGTTCATTACTGAGAATGTTAATTTTATGCAAAACATATTTGAATATCTGCTACGTAATATACAGAGTAGGCGGACGACGTATCTATATTCCGGCTGAACTTACCTACCTACTCTACTATCTACTGACTTCGAACTGGAATCGGCAAATTAGTTGATAAATCAGTTGATGTCTGCGAGGTGTGGGTCTACCGCTAGAGTTCGCGCTCAACAAGAATTCGTGCTAGATTATTTAATTTTTTTTTTTTTTTTTTTTTTTTTTTTTTAATTTACCGAATAAAACTTAAATAACATTGATTACTTAAAATTAGCATAAAAAAAAACCACAGAGGTTTAGATACTAATGCTAATAATCTACGTCTATCTAATAAATAAGTATATGGAGAATACAAATAGAGAAAAATAAATAAATATAAAAAGTATAAATAAATACGTCGGGAAAAAAAAAAAGATAAGTTATTTCGTAAATATTAATTTTGTGGGTATAATGCAAGGTAGGTAGTTGGGTGAATAAACATTATGAAGATAGATAAGATGTGCCATAGATATAAATACAGTTGCGAAGGGTGTTTAGGTAGTGCGTTTTAAGCTTATATTTTATGTTTTTAGGCGTTAAACTATCGCGTACATCCAATGGAAGTTTGTTTATGTAACGCGGGAGTAGGAAATGAATGAGAGAGTATCTACTGAATAGGTACTTAGATAGATAGATATGAAGAGTCAGGATGGCCTTGGATGGCCTTCATCAGAACTCATACAGTAGAACTAAGTAGGTAGATGGGCGCGGGATATAAAATAATGGTGTCCATTTACAATCATCGTAGTTTTATTAACAATTGGTGTCTATATTCACAAAATAACTATTCCATCGCTTAATTTATACTGGTCACTAAGTAAGAATCAACTCAATTATGTTAGGAAAGACGTGATGGCGGAAATACAAAGCAATTCGTCAAGTGCGTGGTGCACGGTCTCCGTCTCGATCACAGAATATGACAAGATGGCAGCCCCGAACAACCATCGACGATGACGCTTCGCTAGGTTGACTGATGACTGTGACAGTCCATCAACCTGATGCTTTACATCGGCGGCGCCGTCACGGCCGGACTGACATTCGACCGTCCTCGGGCGATTTATCTGAAACAGCAAGCTATGATCAATGCACAATCCGCCCGTTCATCCTGACTCTCGTTAACATCTTCCTCTTTATCAGCGCAAAATCAGTACCAATTACTTAATGACTTGGACTAATCAATGTATCGCTTCGATCAACCCCTTGGGGTATGATCCAGATGATACTTTATTTTCACCAGTCAACAACAACCACATTATGTCTAGACAAGTCAACCATGAGAATGGTCTGACCTATTTTAGTCTCATCAACCACGACTATCAACATTTCCGAAAAGCCAGCGACGAGTATCCAACTCGGATGACATATCTCGTCTGATCAGAACCACCCACGAGACAAACCAACCTTCAGGTATGGCTTGCACGACACATTTCGTCCACAGAGACAAGCCACCCCTCCAGATGTGGTTTGGACGACACGTTTCGTCCACAGAGACAAGCCAGCCCTCTAGGTCTAACTTGGACGACGCATTTCGTCTACAGAGACAAGCGAACCCCCAAGGTCTGGATTGGACGACACATTTCGTCTAGCTACTACACTACACATGATTGCCAATAAACGTCTGTATTTATCTTTGCTCTGAATTTGCTTAGTACATTGTAAATACGATATACCCAGGAGTTTGTTGCGATACGTCTCTTTCACTTGGGAACATGACGATCCACTATCAAATAAAATGGGGCAGACTCACCGGAAATCGAAATGTGCGAAAGTGCCTGTGCATGGGCGGTGCTAACAATGATGTACGTCTTTGACTGTAGCTTTACCACCGTTTCTCCTCTCCGGGCAGTTAGTTGCCACATGCCCTTTTTGTCCACACGCGTAGCAGGTCACAGAGGACACGTTCTCCAACGCGCGTGATGATCTTGACGAATTTTCTTGAAACTTAAATCCGGAATCTTCTCGACGTTTTTGACATTCGTTTTTCAGCGTCCAGTTTGGTCGTTTGGTCCTCGTTTAGGGCTGGATTCGATCCCACTTCTGATGAAGAGCCAGGATGGCCTTGGATGGCCTTCATCAGAACTCATACAGTAGAACTAAGTAGGTAGATGGGCGCGGGATATAAAATAATGGTGTCCATTTACAATCATCGTAGTTTTATTAACAATTGGTGTCTATATTCACAAAATAACTATTCCATCGCTTAATTTATACTGGTCACTAAGTAGGAATCAACTCAATTATGTTAGGAAAGACGTGATGGCGGAAATACAAAGCGATTCGTCAAGTGCGTGGTGCACGGTCTCCGTCTCGATCACAGAATATGACAAGATGGCAGCCCCGAACAACCATCGACGATGACGCTTCGCTAGGTTGACTGATGACTGTGACAGTCCATCAACCTGATGCTTTACATCGGCGGCGCCGTCAGATAGATTAACGCTTTATTTGCACAACAAACAATATACAAAACAACATACATATGTAAGACAAATACACAGAAAGCTTAAAACTAAAAGTTGCACAAATGGGCGGCCTTTTCGCTAAAAGCGATTTCTTCCAGGCAACCTTTTGGATGGAGAAGGTCATTACAGAATGTGCAGTAGGCAAAGTGAAGTTGAGTCAGATTGTAGCTTCGATATAAGTATTCAAATAAAATAGTACTTACCTACCCAACACACAATAAGATGGGCAGCAATTTGAGTAAGGATTCTTATCAGCTACCTTCCGCAAAGCGCGCCCGTTTCCGCGAACACGAGCAGCAGCTTCGGCGCGCAGACCTCGAGGAATGTGAGCGCTGCGTCGCCCAAGTAGTTGTCGAGACGAGGGGGAGGGAAAGGAACGATAATTAGTAGTAATTATGTACGTGAGATCTCTCTGATGTAGCCGCGAGCACCTATCATGCTGTAGGTATAGGCACACCGCAGAAATCGTTGCAATATTATACAGAAATTGCTAATAACAGTCAATAAAAGCGCAGACAACGAGTCTCAGTTAACATTTTACAATCGCGATAAAGCCCTTATTGCACCGAACGAGTACGCCCGCACACACACAGACAGACGCCGCGCTCGCGCAATACTTAGCAATGATATTTATTTGAGTTGTAAATTAACATCGGTAGTCTCCGCTTTATTTATTTCATTAACAATGCTGAATGATGTGCAATAAATAACGTCCTATCTACTTTCCGGTGGGTGCGTGAGCGGAGACGCGGGCGGCTGCTAGTGGAGCTGTGGGAACGAGTCGTAGACGATTGACAATATATTGTACCTCTAGGTTAGATATTTATGACAGGACCACCGTGGATATTGGCAGCGAGTTTCAAATGATTGCTAGGTATGCAAGTACACCTAGATACCTTTCTCCTTCCTACCCTTGCCTCACTAGCCAGGGGCGTTATTCTGCTGAATACTTGCAGTTAATAAAATTCGTCTCAGGCATTTTAAGAAAAGAAGGGAATGAAGCATATTGGCTATATGTTGGCTATAGACTTACAAACACAGATGTAGAAACAAACTGTAATAAAATTTGTAATTAATTCGTACATGTCGAGTTGGGAGAGAGCGCCCGCCATATCGTAAAGTAGTCCTGCATTCGGTGGACCTACTAATTGCACGCTCTCGACCTGTTTCTTTACCATACGGTTCACATGCAGGGGCGAGAGGGGGAGGAGGGGGTTGGGGGGGAGGTGGATAATTGGCAGACAATCTCAGGTAATCGCAGTTCGCAGAAGCGTGCGGCGCGGGCGCAGAGTGAAGCGCCTGCTGGAGTCATGGAGCAATCAGTCGTGTTAAGGATACACTATAGGTGCTACAAAGAGGATCGAAACGGAAACAAAATATGATCGAAACTGAAACAGAAGACGATCGACACTGAAACTTTCTTTGGGTAGCCATTCTGGATCTGTATTACCTTGATATTGTAACGGGTTCGTACCATAAAGGAGCAATCTAATCAGTTATTGACTGCCAGTATTTATACATAAGTATTTTATATATACATATAATCTATACATGGTTTATTTGATTGACTTTATGTGTGTTTGTGTTGTTATTTATGTGACATTTTATGAATAAATTAATAAGGGTATTTTTTTTTAATATCTATCTCTAATATATAAAATTTCCATGTCACAGTGTTAGTTACCGTACTCCTCCGAAACGGCTTGACCGATTTTTATGAAATTTTGTATACGTATTCAGTAGGTCTGAGAATCGGCTACTCTATAATTTATAAGGCAAAACAACGTTTGCCGGGTCAGCTAGTAATTAATATAATAAGTTATTTTTGTTCTGTGACAAACAAATACTACCTTTTAATTTTGTATGCTTGTTGTCTTTGACACTTTATGTTGGGGTCAAAATAACCAAACTTAAAAAATCTTGTATATTATTCTAGCGTAAAAGAAATTGACTAATCCGTATGAACGGATATAACCAATTCAGCTAGCGGTGTCATCCGTATCGAATAATCGAATAAATCCATAATATATTCGAATATCTAGGAATCGATACCACGCAGGCGCGGGTAATCGAATTATATCGATTATGTTTGACTTTTGTGTCGATATTATGTCGATGCGTTAATTAAATGAATACATTATTGTATTCGAGGCCGCAGCATACTGCAGACAGAACTGTCGTCGGTGAACATAATTTGGTATTTTAACTTTTGTTAAAAAAAAAGCAGTTGCATACCTTTTTTGTGCAATTTTTTTCTTGAGCATACTTAGTTTTTAACCCCCGACAGAAAAAGAGGGATGTTATAAGTTTGACGTGTCTGTGTGTCTGTCTGTCTGTCTGTCTGTCTGTCTGTCTGTCTGTCTGTCTGTCTGTCTGTCTGTCTGTCTGTCTGTCTGTCTGTCTGTCTGACTGTCTGTCTGTCTGTCTGTGTATCTGTCTGTGGCATCGTGGCTCACGAAAGTTTTTTTTGTTTAATAGGTGTCTATTTTGATAGTTTATTTTTCAAATGTTTAACAATAATATCAGTGTGTAGTTTGTGTACGCACAATTTAAGGGGTAGGTAACAAAAAGCTTAATGAGGAGGAACACTAACTTTTTATCCCGGCAGAGGGCGTTGGTCGACTGAGCTCAGGTTTGAATTAAGAACTGTCAAACAGGTGATTTTTACAACTCTCGGCGCCAAATTGGCCAAATCGGTCTCAGACCGAAAGAAAAAAAAACTCGGCGTTTTCATTGGTGGGGGACCATTATAAAAAAAAAAAGATCATCCGACCCTCTGCTCACAGCTTTGCGTGTGCCACCCCATTGTAATACGTGTAGCATCCGGCATAGACCGAGTAGCCCCGGGCATTGAATAGGGCTATCCCATCTCTCTAAGGTATTTGGGGAAGACTAGAGAACCTGAAGTTCTCCACGCACGGTGACGGATAAACAGCTTGCTCCCAAGGAGGGTTGAATGAATGAATGAATTCTTTATTGTACACACCAAATAAATTACATCACAAAGAAAACATGCACTAGTCTCTCTCTTTCTCTCTCTCTCTCTCTCTCTCTATCTCTCTCTCTCTCTCTCTCTCTCTCTCTAGGGTTGTAGTCAAGCAGGCGGCTTACTGTAAAAATATTGCCAAATCTATTTGCAGACGTATGCATGGTCAGTGAATCTGATGACTTATCTACTGTGCCATCCTCTAATACTTTTGGGTTTTATCGGACCCCGGGCTTCCGAGAGGGATGCAACCAGGAACATCGCTCTTAGATGAGAAGAAGAACAAAAAGCAAAATTTTACGATTTACATAATAACATTAGCAATATTAGCATATGTTATGCTGATTTTAAAATGAAGAATTATAAAAGCGATGAACCGATAGAAGTGTACAATTATTTTTTTTAACAAAAAACTTTTTGCTTAGTCAAGTCCTATGTTTCAAATAAGTCGTCCGACTCCAAGTATGTAGTCTGTGTCAGTTGGGTTATACTTGTATAGAAACTATTTTGTTGTAGGCACCTAAATAGATTTAATCAGTTACTTTCAATTCGTATTTTATAATAAATTGAAGGCTCTAAAGTTGTATCTTAAAACAGGAAGTCGATTTAATTCTCTGAGCTCTACTTCGACCCAGTCAACGTTAGTAAGTTTTTAACACAATTTTCACACAATAATGTCTGTAGGTACTAAATTCACCTTAATTGATGACGATATTTACTTAAAAAAATTAACTGTAGATGTTTATCCATCTTAATATATATCTTTTTAAAATAGATAAGTTTCCATAAGTTTTAAGAGGCGACCTTGTAAGATGGTTGTGCGCAGGAGTGTCCGAGATATTGGCCCGCCTCGATCATTGTCCACGTCTCGGCATCCGGCCAATAGGCTGCCACGTGACGTGATGCGTGACCTCATCTCTTGATCATTATAATTAGGTATCTACTTACATTTTGTACACGTTTATTTTTTTAATTTGATGGAGGCTTAAATATTGACTGAGGTTAAAGGCAAAGTGACGCAAAACCATTGAAAAAGAAAAATATGGATTTTTCACTGCTGAGCCTACATTGTAAGAAGGTGTCGGGCGTGTCACCTTATTGATATACAGTATCAAAGAGTAATATAACAGTATTGGGAACACAGTACATGATAATATTGATAATATACAGGTAAAGTGCTAATATCGGTTATTTAAAGTAAAATATCACACTCTTACGGATCGCATCAAGAAATCTGCAGAATGTAGATATTCGGCAGATTATTCATATTATACTTAGTATACAATAAATAAATTATTCATTACTAAATACAAAGTGTGAAGCAGCTGGACATTTGACATAGTGGTCGTAGCGATCAGATAAGCCAAAGAGCACCTCGAATAACTGAGATAAGCGAGCCGCTACTGCAGAAAGTCCGAACCCGACAGGGCACTGGGTAGAGATCCAATGTCCGTAATGTATATGAGAGTACATATGGGTACTTTTAAAATTTAAAATACGTCTCACGGGCCTTGTATCACGTCAAATCTTTGCAAATGGAATCCCTCGATGTACTCGCTGTATGTTTTATCAGCAAGGGCGCGGCATCTCGATGAGTTCGCCATCGATCACGCGGCGAACGCGCGTCGAGGCGGAGGCGGCGTCGTACATCACGTGAGTGCAGCGATGGATCATTGCTTACATCTCAGGTAGCTTATAATTTATTATTTAGCAACTAGATGCTACTACTTCTAGATATTTTATGATGATGATGCATCTCGACTTTGAATTTGATAAGGGCGCACTAACACGTCGTATTTTATACATATGCAAGGTACCTATGCATATAGGTACCTACCTACAAATTATTTTTGGATGCCTTCGCCCATGGTTTGACCACGGAAAAGTAATCATCTTAAAAAGTGGTCATTTCGCATTTTGGTCATAAAACGCCGATGCGGATATTATTTTATTATTAAATTCGAGCACTTCAGGGTACGTAATCTGCTTTGGGGCTTTTTATCCGATATTGCATCTTAGTTCTATATTACAGGTACCAACATGTGACATGTCAAGACAAAACCCATAAAATCGTCAACAAAATAGGTAGACACATATTTATAGAACATTAAATTTGGAATGAACTCTGTTATAAGCAGTAAAATGTAACGGCTCCAGCATTTTACCGCGGGCGGCATAAAAACAGAACGGTTGGACAAACGCAGACCGCTGCCGTCCGGCGACTGTCGCCCGATAGTTTAGTTTGAGTATTTGACCACCATCTCATCTGATGTTAAGTGATGATACGGACTAAGATGTAGCACGCTTATCTTGAAGATAGGAAGACGGCAGTGGGACAATATCCGACCCGTTTTCCATAGTGGCTGCACTAGTCAGGTATCAGAACACGGTTCAGTTTACAACTAAGTATTTGTATACAACGGGGCAATGCAGCCAGTATTCTGAGCACTTTTCCCTCCACCAAGAGTTTAGCTGCTTTAGATTTAGTTTAGTTTTTAGTTAGCTTTAATTTAATCAGTTTTAGTTTAGTTTTTAATATTAATTACGTTTTATAAGTGTTTTGTTTACAACTGATCAATATAAATGATGTGTGGATATCCCAAATACGCTCGCTTGTAGTGTTTACTTTCATGTCAATAGGAATATGCGAGAAGAGACTGGTGGTTAGACTCATCAATGACCTTGAATATCATACAAATTTATAGATCCCGCAATAATTATTGTCCATTTTGTTCTACGATCGTCTTCTATTATTTTATAAACTGTATGACAACGGTTGCCACGTCGAGATATCGGTCGATCGTTGGGTCATCCAGCACTCAGCAGTCTGCGGTGCCTTTACCTACGTATATTCGACCGCCGAATAGTATTAAAAATTATGAATATTTATACAAATAAGTAACTCATATTAAACGGACATTTTATACAAACTCAATTAGAGTATCTTATCGGAGTCATCAGATAGATTCGTGACCGGAATCAATTATTATAATTTGAATTGAATATGACAACAATAATAATTTATAATTATAAATTGATAAACAAGTGCAGTTGACGGTGTGCGATGTGGCGATGACCGGCGCGGCGCGGCGCGTTTTATAATCTGTGCTGTGTATGACTGTTGTCGGTAGGTAATTAAGGGCGAATTTAATGTCTTACAAATTATATACATGTGTATAATTATATTTATTACAGAGAAATAGCTCAAATACCAATTAAAATACTAATTGTAAGTCTTCGCGCGCAGTGATAAGTCATGTCGTCGTCGCGTCGCGAATTCCTTTGACATAGGCACAGAATAGGCAATAGTCACAAAGGGATTTGGCGCCGCTACGCGCCCCCCCGCCTCGACTTATCAGTGCGCGTCAAGCTTTGGATAACTATTAGGTTTTTAAATTCAAACTAAGCTCCAGACTCGTTTATCAGATGGCAAAACAAGACAAGGTAGCTGATTTAATTATGTTGGGTACAGGTACCTACTACAATTTCATTTCATTACCTAATCCATATCTGGCGAGGTCGGGTAAACAAATACAAACATTACGTAGCATGAGTGGCGTAGCTGTAGGTATCTGGTATAATTTATCTCACACGTTCGCACAATATGAACAGATATAGAGTTTTCGTTACAGCTTTCAGCAGTCTTCCATACAAAAGACATCAACGCGGTCGAGCATTTACGTATCTTAGTCTCAAATAAAACATATCTCAATAGAATATCTCTGTTACCAACTATTATTTATTCTGTGCTGTTACTCGTTGCACAGAATAAATAATAGTACTACGTACAGAAGCTGCACGGCTTTGATCTTGAAGAAAGCCGCCATTTTAATAGCCTACAAAATTTCCGACGCACCTGGTGCATTCGAAATCGCGCCTTACTACTGTGTTACTACTAAGCTCATAAGAGCGCAATTCCTTTGTGTTCAGAATTTACCTACGCCTCAGTTCAAGCGTCAGGGTTGTACCATAGAGTGTAGGTGTCTTTTTTTTAATATATAAAATTTCCATGTCACAATGTTAGTTACCGTTACCGTACTCCTCCGAAACGGCTTGACGGATTTTTACCAAATTTTATATGCGTATTCAGTAGGTCTGAGAATCGGCTACCATCTATAATTTATAAGGCAAAACGACGTTTGCCGGGTCAGCTATAATTATATAATAGTTGAGTTGTACATAAGCAAAGTAAAATAAATAACAACACAATTTTAAGAAAATCATTTATTGTATTTACAATTGTTTAACTTTAATATAGTGTTGTATGTATTTCTTACCATCTCTAAAGTACCTATTTTAAACTTTAATGTTTGTAGGTAGGTACGTATTACGTACGTATTGTATTGTAGGTACGCGTACGAACGAATGGAATTAAAATTTTAGGTATTCTTTAATGAGAAATTTAACAACGTACGCGCGCTTCGCTAGCGACAACCGCACTGAACTTGGATCGCCGGCGGTCCGAGACCGATCGGCCGGGCGGTAGGTAATTATAGCGCACAAGTACATAGAGTGACGGAGGCCTGCTCGTTGTCCTAGGTGAACGACGCAACGCGACATTAGCGGGGCGACACGACACAATGGCTGCCATAGTTATACTCCTAGTAGTAAAAAAAAAGTACTTTAATTGTTTTTCTACTTATCTGTACTCTGTACTTTTGAGAATCTGTCTTTATGAGTATAATCCCATAAAAGCAGGGTAATCAAAATACTAATTTTGTCTAAGGGGGCGTCCATAAATTACGTGAGATGTTTAAGAGGGGGTGGGGGTCGAGACAAATCTCATCTAATCTTACGTTGGTGAGAGGGAGGGTCTCGGCAAATATCACGCAATTTTTTTTTCTATTTGAAACAAAAAAAAATTATACTGGTCCATTTAATTGTTAAATGTTTATTATATTTATAACTCTCAGCAATATTGATTACTAGTCTTAACTAGTCGTAAATAAAAGCACGAAGCATTTTTTTTTCTTTTTACATTAACAATCCAACGCGTTTATGTAAGAAACCCACATTTTGAAAAATCTCACGTGAGATTGGAGGATGGGGGAGGGGGTTGAATAAAATCTCACGACATCTCACCAGGGGAGATCACACCAAAAATCACAGAAAATTTCAAAAAACAACACCACCAACAAATTCACGTAATTTATGGACGCCCCCTAAGTAGTAAGTACCTACTCTAAACAAGGTTTTCGTCATCTCACAGGTCTTATAAAATTAAGTTTCGTCTTTCTAAAGTTTTGTAATCGAAATAAAAAATGGAGCTGAGGCATAGTTATGACATTTTTGATGTTTAGATGATGTATGTAAGCTATGACGTGTTTTGTTTATGTTTTTCTGACTACCCACCTTCTAAACTGTAGTACTAATTAAATAAATATTGGTTTTATTGCATAATTGTTAGTTGACGACTAGTCGGTTAAACTGCCGACTAGTCGGCCCATCTCTAATGAGAAGAGAAATTGAATTGTGCGGACACGGATAATATAGGGTGCCAGCCACCGAATTACGGCGCGCAGCGTCTACTAGTACGTCTACCATTTTGGTCCGTTCGCAGATGATGGTATTCCGTACTTTGTCACGTAACGATATTCCAAGTACATTGCTATAATACTCGCTTTTAATAAGAAGTTTTTGCTCCGCCGGTAAGTACTATTTGTAACTAAAATATTATGCAGAGTTTCGTCTTTTTATAATTTTTCATATAAGTATTCGAATGTTGTATTGTACAACCTACATATATCCCACCCGACCCGATAAAAATAGAATGTGTTATCGATAGACGATATGATGTAAGAAGCCGTAGGAGTCTCCACCAAGCAGGATGTGTGCTACTCGTGAGAGAGGATGTGTCCACAGGAATCGAGGTGAGATATATACAATACATATAGATAACCTTGATTTTTGTCCACCTAGGTATATTAAAAATGAATACAAGATACATAAAATTTAATAATACCCAGGTATATCATTGAAATAAGTAAAAAACACGTAAACAAGAAAACTCATTTGTATTCATACCATATTAGTTTGCGCTTTTGTAAAGTCTGTTACCCGCAATACAGTTGCAGCCTCATACGGGAGCTCAAGTCATGGTTTTTTTGGTAATAAATATATTTTGTATCTTCATAATTCTATTTGGTATAAAAAAATTGTGAATGAGAGATGTCTGTTTTTTGGAAGAAACTAAAAAAACAATTTTATGGGTATCTAATACTAACGCAATAACACCTATTTCTATGTTTATCTGTTTGTGTGTGGCTTTGACTACTCCAATCTCAAAAACACCTCATCCAATTTCATCCAAATTCAGTGTGAACCCCGATTAAGTTTATTTACTTTTTAATTTACAGACATCATGTATGGATTAAGTTTATTTACAGATATCATGTACGGTTATCCGGAAATTGAAGTGATATTTCTACTATTATCCTAATTGATTTAAATGTTGTATAAAATAAGCATATTGTGTGGATCCAACACATATCCGGATATCGGAAAATTTGAAGAAGAAAAGACCGGAAATCTGGAAATTCCACAATTTCAGATATTGCATTTGTCCGTTCATAGAGTTTCGTCTGGACATACGATTTTTTTTTAAGTTTGTTTTTAGAGTTCCGTACCCAAAGGGTAAAAACGGGACCCTATTACTGACACTTCGCTGTCTGTTCGTCTGTCTGTTAGTCTGTCTGTCCGCCTGTCTGTCCGTCTGTCTGTCCGTCTGTCTGTCCGTCTGTCTGTCCGTCTGTCTGTCTGTCCGTCCGTCTGTCACCAGGCTGTATCTCATGAACCGTAATAGCTAGAAGCTTGAAATTTTCACAGAAGATGTATTTCGGTAGCCGCCACAACAACAAATACTAAAAACAAAATAAAACAAATATTTAAGAGGGGCTCCCATACAACAAACGTCAATCAAAAACTACAAGGGAATTTTAGTACAATGTGAGGTCGCTTCTGATTGGTCGAACTCAAATCGAGTTGGCCATGGAGTTCGAATGGCTGCCCTATCTGTCAAATATACCAGTCTGCCTTCACTTACCAAAGAGTTTATTATACATATGTTTTAGATTTTTTTTGTGCCAAAGTTTTTTTTTTCACTTTTTTTTTTAGAGATGCGGTCGTATCATGGGAGTAAAAATCGAAGCTGAATATTTTACATTTTCCTATCAAATTTAAAAATTGGTTGTTGTAAATCATTTTAGGGTTCCGTACCCAATTGTGATAGTGGTACGGAACTCATTGTGCGCGAGTGTCGCACTTGGCCGGGTTTTTTTATACTTTTGTGCAGAACTTGGGTGCCTTGGGTGGCCTATAACTTACAACAAGAGCTACTCTTTTTATAATAATAAATAATTAAAAGATATTTATAAGATAAGTAGTGAACGCAATATCTAACCTATCGCTGTGCAAACATCCACATTTAGACGGAAGACCATGGGATCAATACTTCGATGGGCGACCGTTTAAGTGTGGATTTTTGCACAGCGGTAGGTAGGCATTCGAATAACGCGGACGTAGTCGCGGGCACAGCTAGTTTGTAAATATAATTTAAAAACTTCGAGTTTATAGGACGCATGTAATAGGGAAAACAATGAGAAAAAAATATGGAGAATATAAAAATATCTCGATAATGGCTACCAATAAATACAGTGTTATGAGCTTGCGTATTGTCTAAGTTCACACATCGTATCGAAAGATAGATAGGTCCTAACTCGGGCTTTAGTAGTGCGCGCTCTTCTCTACCGACGACGCGACACCGACACATGAAGATAGCTCATGAAGATTTAAGTTGATTGAAGTCATTATACAACACACCTACCTAACAATATATCATTAGCTCGATAATAATGTGATATCCCCTTTCGAATAACATTTACATATTTCGCTACCAAGTTCATCTGTAGACCCTTCAAGTCTATACATAATCTATACACAGTGCTTTTGTCCGTTAGCTCGTAGCTCGTAGTGATAAAATTTTATTATGTTGAAGATTTAGTATCCAAATGTACGCAAGTATTAATAAAGCCATTATATGAATTTATGAATTCCTCAATTATTATGTTCGTTTCCAATAACTTCTACTCTTAATGGTACACTAGATTCTAGATATAAATAATGGTATAATTATTGTGGAGCGACGCGAGTGAGAAATTAATAAATTATTATAATTATTATTTTTCTCTCGTTCCATTTAAAATTTCTTGATAATCTTGTCCTTGTTTCTGTAAAAAGAAATTTTCTAGATATAGCCGATATTGCCGGGATTTTAATCCGTTGTATCCCGGCTATGTCTGGAAAATTCGTTCGTGGTAACTTCAGTGTAATGTAACCCGAGTGGTCCCGATGCGGACGGACGTCATCCCGCGTCCCGCACGCATCACGTACTTCGCGACCGCTCGCGCTCGGGTTACACCTCTCTCATCCTCATCTCAATGTGGTAGGTTATTATCACGTTTTTATTTATTTTCTCCGCTGTTCTACTCGTCTTCTTTATTTAGGTTTTCAATAGTTTTTTTCTGCTGTCTCTGTTTCTTGTGACTCAGAAGCTGTGCTCAAAGTTTTGAAAGCAACTCAGTCGAGCAAGCATTTAATCAACTGTTAGCTCCATCGAGTTGGCATTTGTTTAAACGCGCTAATCTCAGGAACGGCTGGTCCGATTTGAAAAATTCTATCAGTGTTGGATAGTCTATTTATTCAGGAAGGCTATAGGCTACTTTTAATACCGATATTTCCACGGGATCGGGACTTACGCGGGTGAAACCGCGGGATGCAGCTAGTTTATAATATGTAGAGATTCTATAGCCTATTTCAGATTGACAGATAAAATGTAATCAAAGAACTGTGAATTAAAAATAAAGGAGTAAATAAAAGACACGGGGGTCGCGGGTTCACGATGGATGCAGGCCACTTATGACCGAAGCATCTGGAAATCTATGAGGGAGGCTTATGTCCAGCAGTGGACTTCTTACAGCTGAAATGATGATGATGATGATGAAATAAAAGACCGTCACTTTCAAAAAAATGTTTGGGATTTTTGTTTACATTTTTGATCTGAGAATCTGAAATAGGGTAAAACTGCCTCAGGCTTTTATCAGTACCTATACACTGATATAAGCCTGAGGCAGTTTTTCCCACCAAAAATCTACGAGATTTTTATGTTAAAGCTTGACATGTTCCATAAATCTGACATTAAACAAGACTTAACACAAATCATAGTACAGTGTAACGACTCTACAAAGTCAAAATAGTCGAATTAATTTTAATGGCGTCGTCATTTTGAAGCTTATCGGCAGAAATAATTAAAATTAACGATCACCACTTTATTATTTTAAGTGTTCGTTATTGAATAAACGTATCACAGCCATTAGCGAAGCGAAGTCGGTGTGGGAGCAGCGGGCGGTGCCGGTGGCTCCATGCGACCCTCACATAAATCCAACTATCAACAGATAATCGCAGGACTAATGGACGAGTCTCGCATCAAGTATCTGTCACTCGTCGACGTTACTGGCCCTTTAACGTTTTCATTAAAGGTCACTCATTACATTATTAATCTTATAGATAGTACGCCGCCCGTATGTACACACATATGTAGGCACGTAGACGCTCGCTCGTTATAGAGCTTGTAAAGGGCCCTATGAAGTAGGTACAGATGCCTATAGATCAGCACGAAAGCCTATATCGGAGCCGGCTGCAAGTAAATCAAAGTGGTTAAGTGGTCGGTTAATGAAATGCGTTTGAACTCGGTCTGCACATGCGATGCGATGCGAGTGGAGCATGCAGAGCGAGCGACGTGCAGTACACTCTCCGTGGGAGCGCTCGCTGTAATTTTACTTTTATCTCGAGCTTTTTGCGGTAAAAAGCTCGGAGCAGGTTGTGGCGGGCCGAGGGGGTGAAGGGCGGGCGGGAAGGCCGGGGCAGGCAGTGCGCGCGCGCCGCTCGCTCTCGAACCACGTCGAGTGCGCATGTGCGGTGTGACGTCTATCTGCCGCGAACATAGATCGACCCGTTGTCGTGTGTCTCCGGGATAGTCCGCGAGTGTTCTCCCGCATCCACCTCTCCCGCGGAGGGAACGAGGACGTGTCGGTGATCGAGTGAGTGACACATGGATGTGCCCGCTGCAGCCGCCAGGCCGGTGCAGCGGACGACGAGATATATCTCGGTGCGTTGACCGCCCGCTCTTACAGGGTGCACGTTCGACGTCCGGATTGCAATTGTCTCGCTAAACGGTAAGCATTCGATGCACTAGTATTGATCATGATCAGTTTCGGCGGTTGTTTGTGTTCAGACAGACCGCACAGTTCAAGGTCGAAGGATCGATCCAGTAACGTCGATCGTATACTTATACTTGTTCTGCACGTAATGGAACAGGCAGACAAACCTGCTGCATGTCGAGCATGACCTTAACTGTTCTGATTGAGAACTGCTTGGTTTTCTGAATGTTGATAGTATGGAATAGATCTTTGAAAATGTCACAAATTCACAGACAATGGAATTTCACCTATAAGGTCTCAAAAAAAACTGCTGTCAAAATTCCTTAACTTTTTGCGAGTTCCAATTCTTGTTTAATAAGTCAATTGCGCTTTATTTACCAGCACCGCTTCCGAAATAGTTTCCACATGTGATAATGGCAATTAATGTGATGATATAATGTGAGTAACGCAATAGTTCACTGTGATGTGAGAGATTACCATCAATGGACGCAATTCGTGTCGCTCTCGGTGACCTTCCACTTTGTGTACTCTGACATAATGTGACCGCCACATTACGGTGCTCATTCGATGCGTTCACTTGGTTTAGGACAATAAAGTATATTGTAAAAGTCTCTACCGTTCATGCAGTGGAGAAAAGGTAAATCATAGAGCATTTCCATAAGCGTTCCATTGATCGTTCTGTATACATAGGTAGCATAACATGGAATAATACTGTAAATCATATGATTTTTCGTACATGATCATAAACTTATAAGGTAGGTGTTATTTCACTTGTTGCCGGCTTACTTTGTTGACTTAGCGACGGTAGCGTTAATGACGTTATGGGACTAAGTTCGTAAGTTGGCGATCACAGTGCCAAATGTTATCCTGCTTTTGGTTCCAATAAACATACTTTCTTACTAATACGGGTATTTCAAAACATTACAAAAGTAAATACAAACTAAAAACTATATGTCCATAGTCCGTATTCCAACGTTAATAAAGTCGAGTTGAGAGTGTGCGCAAGACGCTGCAGTCAATAATCTATAAATAACTCCAACACAAACAAGCAGGTTCACATGCAGCATGTAGCCCTTGTCTATTGTATGTAATTCATAACCGCACAGGAATCCATCGCGATGCAGACGCAACGATTCTATACTAAAGCTCTACCTACTAAAGCTTGCCGCCCATTTTATTATGTAGAACTAGCTGCGTCCCGCAGTTTCACCCGCGTAAGTCCCGATCCCGTGGGAATATCGGGATCATAAGTATGTTATTATGCCTATATTACTCAGGGTGAATGTAGCTTTATAATGGTGAAAGAATTTTTGAAATCGGTTCTGTAGTTTTTAAGTGTATTCATTACAAACACACATACACCCATCTCGCATCTTTCCTCTTTATAATATTAGTGTTGATAAGTAAAATAAACAGACCAAAATCTTCATACAAACATAGAAATTCAAACGAAATTCGAATAGGTGCGTCTGGTTGTATCTCGATACTACGGCTGCGTACCGGTCGCTGTGGTGTGTAGTTACGAGCTATAAGTCACTGTGTGTGCCGGAAGGTGGGGCTGCGAGGTCCGCCCTCTTCTCACATCATACTTTATGGACCTTACAGTACACAGACTGGGGACTGTGCCGTCGGCTGAATCATCACATCGCTACCGACCTTTATAGATCGCTCATACAGTGCTGATATTTACTAAATCCAGTCAATCCTAAAGAAGCGACCTGTAAAGGTCTCCAAACTTTGAGCATTGCACACAATGCTAAAAGTGATAAACACCACGCGATTAAAACCGAAAAATTAGTTAATTTCAGTCTTTTTACTAAGCCAATGCTTAATAGCTGTAAATCTGACATCTGACAGGCCAGTAAGCAAATTAAAAATAATTGTCTGTTCACACGATGCATTTTAATAGCTTCCTGAATTGTAATAACGGCGCCGTTGAACAGTCAATTCGATCTGAAGGAAAATAAACAGACAAGTGGACAATCGTGTCAAATAAACCGCAATTTAATAAACTAGAGCGGTTTTTTTTATCAGCTTTAAATACATTTATCAGAAGTTGGTAGACTATATATATAGGTAGGTACCTTTTTACCCGCAATTTCAAGTCCAGAGTAAGTCGGAAAATTGTATGCCTTACATTGCGTTACGTTACATTGATAGGATATAACCCTATGCAATTGGGACAGACCAAACTGCTCATCACTTCTTGACTAGTATGAGATGGGGTGAAGTCACCTGAGATGAGGTGAAACGCAGCCATAGATATAAATAGAATAATGAATACACACATTATCATCAACTTATCAAAATAAATCCAAATCCGCGAGAATTGGCAGCGAGACCACAATTCTGGCCGCATTGCCACGCTGAATGGTAATACTGATTCTTTGCGCCAAATACAGTCCAGCATTCTGGTCTCGCGTTGTCTTCATCAGGCGTTAAGGGAACAACCGGTATTTAACTAATTCTTAAGGAATAATATTTAGAGATAAAATGCTGCGGACGCAAATGGAGCGGAGAACATAGCTAACAAAATGTTTGCACCGAACGGGGCGCAACGCGCAAAGTGCGTGGGCGATGGTCTAATGAACCAGAAGGTGACTCTGACTGAGTAGTTAATGACCATGAATTTGTTGCAAACTATATTATCTTGGCATCTAAAAGCTAATTTTGCAAACTTGACTTGATTTCTATTATATTAACATGAATGTACTTACATAACCATATGGGTAGATAATATGGTATCTATCTAACAAGTTCCGTGAATCAAGTGTGCCCTAAGACGCTATAAAATGTACAATAAAGATAGCTCCATCGATAGCATACAGTTTAGTGCGGCTAAACACTGCAATAACCGTTGAAATTAAATAACTATTACGATACCTGCGCGTGCGGCGCGAGTTGAACAGTTACTTGTGAAACTAACTTGATAACTCTCATTCAGTGTTTATATTATTTGTAGCAATATAAGGCTTCGGGCTACAGAATCTTCGCCACGTATAGCACGACAGTGTTGCAGGCATTATATCGTCAGAGCAGTCATGATCATCAAACCAACGAAGATCAAGGAAGCTTCCATATTGCACATGATTGCCGACCGGCGCGGGCGCGCAGTGCACTGCCACCGCCCCTATCGTTTGTGTATGAAATTTATGTCGGCTCTAATGCTGACGTCGCGTTCGAGTTGAATAGTACTGTATTGTTTATTAACAACATAAATAAAAATGTTTACAGTTTTAAACAAAATCTTGACAACACTTTGTAGAACTTTCAAAAAGTAAATGCCTAGGTATCTAGGTTGTCTATATATTACAACTATAGAAGGCGAACTCTAGAAGTGAGTGAGGCGAATTTATTCTCTTGGGGACAGACGAAGTACCTTAACCTACGCTCTTTGAAGCTTTTAAACTACTACCATTTTCTAAAAATTTTAAGGCAAAAAATATATTTCAAGTGTTTATATACAGTCGCGACTTTTTAAATGATTTTGATCGCAACATGGCATGCATGGATTTAGGCATGTTCCGATGGAAATATGCCTAAATTGGTTAAGTAATACAATTCGCTCCAACAATGATTAATCGCCTCCGTTAACTCCAATCGTGAACTATTCAAGATATAACGTTAGCACAATCATTGATAAATACCAGTTTATATTCATTGCTGGAACTAATTCTAACGAACTGTGGATCATTGGACGTTCCAAGGGAAAATACTAGGTGCTTTTGGATGAGAAATATTGTGTGTATGTTTGATGTTTTAACACAGAAATAGATTTTCTAGAAATTAGAATTCACGCGAGGGAATCCGATAGGCGCAGTCAGTTACACCGGACTAAATGATATAAACGATGATTGGTCTTACAAATAAAAATATTTAAACTTATTAATAGGTACTTAGACTGTGCTCTTTGTTGTTTTACAAAGAACGAGCATAACTTGCATTAAGAATTATGTAACTGTGCCAACTAACACTAACTTCATTATTTTAGGCGTTAGTTGCTAACGGATTCTTTTAAGCTATTGCATAGCTTTTATCGCGGGCTTTGAGCGCGGCGACCGAATCAAGAAATTCCATAACGAAAATAAAACCTAACACCCCCCACTCCAATTCCCTCGCGGTCAATTCACTAACTCCCGCGGTAAAGCTATTGCTATGTAATAGCTTTACCGCGGCAGTCCCCGAGTGCCACAAGTTTTTTTTATGTATTTCTACCTGTATGTACCTATGGTCTAGTCTAGTTGAACGTGCGCTCTACACGCGTATCGCCTCAACGTATACGCACGCAGTGATGTATGAGTGACGGGAATGTCAAGATGTCTGACAGCCAAACCCTGACACCTGTCAGGTGCAACGTTGACGTTCACATATCGCGTCATCTGTAGCCACGTCCATGAGAAAAGACGCGGCGCGGGCGCAGCGGCGTGTTCAATCAACAATAAATAATGGCTTTCAAACATTTATCATTAGTTGTAAAATTGCCTCGACTACTTTTAGTCAGATGTTTCGCTCAACACTGCGGGGTGCAGGTAGTAAAATAAAGTACGAAATAATATGGCATAACCCCCTTACTACATTATATTGACAGAAGCTAAATTAAATATATTTTAAGTAATAATAATAAATATAAAGTCCATTACGGCCAAAAGTGGCCAATGACTAAGTTTTTGTAACTTTTGTCACTGTCTGTTTACTTTGAAATTTCATGTCACGATACATAGTTTATGCAGCTGTTTAAGTAAGGAGGTAAATGTCTGTCTAATGGTCATCTAGTACCCATCCGTCGCTAACTAAACTTAGTTGGTCGTAGCTTAAGTTGTTTTGTCCAAAAACTGGCTCAACTAACTAAACTAACTTAGTTTAGTTGGCAGTAGACTTCTAAGGAATGAATCGATAAACACATAGAGACTATCCATCTGCTCTTCAACATGATTTTGTCCATTTTACACTGCGTAGGATCATACTTTGGCGTTTCATGATCGATCACCTTATAGAAAGTGAATTATCATCACCGCTCGTCATTATTGCTAAATTTTCAAGTACAGATAATTTGTGTATTACGTCACTGACATTTAGTGGAAGCCTGCCATTGTTCAAAGGTGCAAAGGTGCCTGCCCACTCTACCCAGTGGGTCCAATTATACAACAATAATTACTCTCATCTCGGACGGTTTATTGTTAGTTTTTTATTCTAATTGGATTCTGATTGCGACCGAGCTTCTGATAGACAAATTATTTAGGTACATATTGTACTGCAGTTGTTTTTTTAATTCACTAGAAAAGGATTTGACTTGTATTTCTCACACCGTTATTTACTTATTGAGTATTGTGGTTTCACAAATTAAGGTAAGGAAGACTGGTTTTAACCACTACCGCGGCAGCAGCGCCGCCCGCCGCATCGTCTCGTCTTTTTATTTTCTAGGTTAGGGTCCTAAATTACACTTTTGTCCACATCGTTACGTCACGTACCTACCATCTGTCAAACTTTGGATGACATATTGTTTCAATAAAACAAAATAGGTACTTATACTCTATTTCAGAATCTTAGATTTAAAATTTAAACAAAGAACTGTCAATATCAAAGGAAAAAGTAAATAAAGAGCACTTTCAAATAAATGTATGAGTGTTTTAAACAAAACACTCATACATTTATTTTGATCTAAGATTCTGAAATGGAATATTGAAGTTAAGAGAGCAGGTATCTACCTGGGGTTCCCACCGACGGCGACGACCAACGAGTACCAAGTAATTTACACTCATTTACGGGGAAATATCGGAAACATGGACAGTACCTTACTTAGGTCTAGTGTTATAGATACATATTATACTTACTTAAAACTAGTGGTTCTGTGAACTCGCGAGCACTTCGAGAACTCGGAAGAACTTTCATAGGTAAACCTAATCACAGATCACATAATACTAACGTACCTAATGTAGTAGGATAGTAGAGTAGAGATGTAAATGTTTACTAAAATCTGTAATGTTGAGATCAATGTTTAAAATACAGCTAAACTCCATGATCAAGAGATTTTCAAACACTGACCTAACAGTAGGAGTGCAAATATAAACTCGGTCTCGGTCAGTCGTTATAGGTTCAGCTATACCTACCTAGTACCTACCCACCTGTGTGTATGGAAAGGTGCAAGGTCGTCGCACGCGCAGGTGTAACTGTGTGCCGCGCGCGGGTCACCGAGCTACGACCAAACAGGAGAGGGTATTTTCTAACACTGACTGTTCGCGACTGAATACAGGACTTGGCTGGTTTTTGGAACTCATAATTACTTTTATATTAGCTGTTCCACTGTCTGTCTCACCAAAAAGTCTAAATTTGAAATATTTTTAAGGGCCCTATTCTGAAAAACTGAAAATCCATGTCGGGCGCATCGAAAATTGTTGATTATTTCATGACGGAATGTCGTAGAACTTTTTTTTGTGTACAGATTGTAGGCGACATTGTTTACGATATTTTAGTGCAGTTTCCATACAAATACGTCGAAACGTATTGAAGCCTATCGACATTTTAGCCAAATCAGACATTTTTTGTCTAAAATTTGGATAGGCTTTGCACCAATAGGAGGTTCTTGTCTTAAAACCACACCAAAATGTAGAAAACAATGTCACCTACAATCTGTGCACAACAAAAAGTTCAACGACATTCCGTCATGAAATAATCAACAATTTTCGATGAGCCCGACAGGGATTTTCAGTTTCAAGGTCGTTGGCGTTGATACTACTCTTAACGAAAAATGGATCTTCAAAAAATAACTCGCTGCGAGGCTTGAGCTCGCGTGTCTGGGTCTGTGCCCCAGCCTGTTAACGAACTACACTACACCACGCTAGTTCTCACCCCGAGTGATGAATTTAAGAATATGTATGTTTCCTATTTTCGACTTAGGCTCGTTTGAATGCGGCTCACGCGCGTGCGCTTTCCTTTTATCGTTCGGGGTGGCAACTCGTGTGATGTAGTTCGTTAATACGCTGGTGTACGCGAGTTCGGGCCTTGCCGTAAATGAATTTTTGAAGATGTGTATTTTTCGATTTTATTGAAGAAATGTTTTTCAAAAATTGCACCCGACAGGACTTGAACCCGCAACCTCGACATTCCGCGTCGCGCGCTTACCAATTGCGCTACAGGTGCTTGTTCTGTCGTGATAAAATTATGAACCACATCTCTTTTTTGAAAAACATTTCTTCAATTAAATCAATTATCCAAGTGTAGGAAACACTTTAAAAATAAAATCGATGTATTTTTCCTTAAGACTATTTCTAGTAAATATGCCTAAAGCATCAAAAATCAAATTACGGAATGTGGTACTTATTTATTTAATTCAAAAATGCCAAATGTCTTACTCCAGGTCAGTTTCAAAACGTAGCTTTTGGGTTCGGCTACATACGGAGTTACGAATGATGACAAATTCATCTACGTACTACTACTATTTGGCGAAGTTGCAAAAAAAGATTTGTCCTAATCCGTTGAAAGAATACCACATCACAGTTCATCAACTACGTGTTCTGTGTCGGAGTTGTGACATAGACACCATAGACACGGTCAGTTAATGTGTGTACAAACGGTCGGTCGGTCTGTTTGACGAACAAATATATTACGGACGGTCTCCATACTCGACGAGCGGTGACGGAGAGATGACACTTGTGCGGCGTTCATACGACGAATTGAAATAAAAGAAATATCGAAATCGGACTTCATTGCCGGAGTACGGCCCGGACATATCTACATACATTCATTCAAACAATATACGGGCCTCCTCCTTTTTTTGAAGCCGGTCATCATCATCCGAGCGATGTTTACTGTTGCATCAATCTCGGGACCTGAAGAACCACTTTGATGAATTAAAATAAAACTAATAGCTAATTTACACGGAGCTAGTGACAGACATCTCTGGGCATTTTTAGACGGGATAATTAATTTATATCTGGGTCGTCCATAGCAAAAAATCACGTCGGACTTACTAGCATAATACTTAGGAGTGAGTTGAGAGCGAAAAGGAAGCAATGGATTGAGTTAGAAATAATATGTCTACACAAACCCGCTAACAAGCCAGCGGTGGAACCTTGTGTAACCTTAGGTTTATTTGACGGAACCCTTTGATCACGATTTCAATGTAAATTACACATTAATACAAGATGATGTCTAAAGCGAGTTTCAATACAAAAAACTAATCTCTAAAAAAGCATCTCGTCCTACTAATTTACAAAGGTGAAGTTTTTGAATGTGTGAGTGTGTGTTTGTTGCTGAACCAATTGCAATGAAATTTAGTATGTAGATACCTGGAGACCTGAACATACACTATTTTACCTCGATAAACATATGAGATCGGGTCTTACGCGGCTGAAACCACGGGGCGCTGCAAGTTGTCAATAAAAATGTCGCATAATCTTTTCATAGATTTTAATACTCCTTAAGGAAACATCAAACAACAGACATTTATTTACACGACTACTTTACTACAAATACTACTTAATTGTATTATGATAATTATACAAACAGACGTCTCAGATAGGGACGTATTAAATGACGTCTATTTGTTTCAGTAGTCTCACTAGGTAAATACTGAAATCGTAGTACCGTACCGTAGTATTATATTTTCGAGTTGTAGATGTCACTTCCGGTGTGCGCACTGCACACCGGAAGTTCCAGTGTGCAGTGCCATTTCCTAATTATAGTTTGTTTTTAACCCCCGACGGAAAAAGAAGGGTGTTATAAGTTTGACGTGTCTGTCTGTCTGTCTGTCTGTGTATCTGTCTGTGGTATCGTAGCTCACGAACGGATGAACCGATTTCAATGTAGTTTTTTTGGTTGATGGATGACTTTTACGCGAGTGTTCTTAGCTATGTTTGATCAAAATCGGCTCAGCCGTTCATAATATATATTGGTTGAAGCTCGGAAATAAAATCCGAATGTTTTCAAATATGCCCGAGTGGGGTATCAAATAAAAGAGCATGACTTTTGTGACAAGAATATGCATGTTTAATCAAAATCGGCTCAGCCGTTCAAATATGTAGGGACTAACTTGGAAATAAAAACCGAATGTTTTCAAATATATCCGAGTGGGGTATCAAATGAAAGGACGTAACTTTTGTGACAACAATATGCATGTTTAATCAAAATCGCTATTTTACAAAAAGGATGAAATAAAAAAATTAAGTTAAAAATTTAAAAAACCCCCGACTTAAAAAATCTTCCAAGTTAAAACAAAACAAAACTTTCAAAAGGCAAAAATAATAAGCCGAAAACAAATTCATGTCTCAGGATAGGTACGTTACGTTACGTTACCTTACGTGACGCGGGAACGTTAGATACTATTAGCACGGGTAGGTTACCATCAACTTCTGTAAGGTACCACATACCTACTCTGAGACATGAATTTGTTTTCGGCTTATTATTTTTGCCTTTTTAAAGTTTTGTTTTGTTTTAACTCGGAAGATTTTTTAAGTCGGGGGTTTTTTAAATTTTTAATATAATTTTTTACCACATTTTACTTAATAGATGTGCGCCTCGGTGCTATTAGTTTTTCTGATAACATCCTTTTATGACATTTCTCGTAAAAGGATATTGGCAGAATTTTCTTTTCATGACAAACTTAACCGGACCACGTACAATAATACATATTTGTTCATAGCATCACACTGGTATTTTATTTTAGACGGTAGAACCTCTGGATCGAGGTCCGGTGTGATATATCGAAACCAGTCTCCTCGGAGAGTACCCCAAAGATAATTAATATACCTACCTATCATATGAACAGAGTCAAATAAAACAAAAGAATAATCGTTGGCCTCTTTCAAACTATCAACAGGAGGGTTACTGCGGTTCGTTTCGATACGACATCGATACTGTCATACGATGATTCTACTGTCACATTCTGATAGTAGGGTGAAAGTAGTACCATCGTTATGACAGTATCGTTGTCGTATCGAAACGAACTGAAGTAACCCTCCTGGTCTGAGATCGTCCTAAGCTGTGGTCCAGTATGATGCGCCCCGGCTCGGGCGCTAGTTGTTGGGCTAAGTGAACTGTACATGTTATAGTTTTAATACTCCTGTTATCTTACCCACTGTTTCATTAATCATTCATCCATTACACAACTATGTACGTACACACTTTTCTAAATTGTCCATTTAAGTAAGAAAAACTGGGAAATCAAATAATTTAAAAAATGTAATTCCCATTTGTCCTGTCAAAATGTAACGGGACAAATGGTAATTACAGGATAAACATAGAATGACACTATAACAATGTCTCGTATATCGTGATTACAACAAAACCTTAGACGTAGTTTACCTAATCGGGGCTCTCCTTAGATTAATTTTATCTATCATGCATGAGACAGTATTGACTCGCCATAAACGTTAACTTTCGAACCCAATAAAAATGAATTACAAATTTTACAGTAGGTATATATACGCTTTAGTAATAATACGTGAATCATGACATGACGAGAGGTTCTGTGTAGTGTCACGTCTAAGTTTAACTGAAACTGAACGAACTGAACTAAACTGGAGGAACTTCGTGTGTTAAACCTTTATCACGCCACACGATCACTCTCCTCACCGAGCGCATCCTCGCGATGTCCATTCAGCATGCTGCGATGTCCATTCAGCTGCTGCATGAGCGGTTTACTACTGTTCTCTTCGAGCTCCTTCAACTCTATATGCTTATTGTCTTCTTGAGGGTGGAGCGAGGGATTCCTGCCGATGCGCTCTGCCTCGGCGATGGTGTCGGGCAGCTCGGAGTTGGCGGTCTCCGGCATGAGGAGTGTGAGCGCCCCCGACGCCAACGAACACACGCCGAATAGGAATGGGGGCAGCCCGGACCATACTGAGATCTGAAACGTAACCTCTTTGTTTAACATGTCGTTCATTCAGGTTTGCGTAGGTAAATTAGTTTAAGTAAAGTTGCAGCTTTAGGTTGTCTCTACATTTATTTAAAAAACCCGTCATTCATACGATTAGTTTCTTCTCAGTCCCGCCCCGATTGACTGGTCGTAAATACATGGTGTAAATAGATAATTGGACTGAAGTTTCTGAATTAATTTATCTGGCCAGGCAAACCTAAGTGATCTGCTGACTCGATGAACTGCTCAGATTTGTTTAATTAGATCTCTTTGAATAGGGCTAAAGACTTTTCACCCTACTAAGATTTTTAGATGATGACAATAATGTGGCCAGATACTTTCGGACAAATGGTTTTACTCGGATGCTTAATGAATATCATGACACTTACGAGAAGTGGAGTCTGCGGAGCGAGCAGCGATCCGAGCCGTCCGATAGAGGAGCAGATGGAGTGCATCGAGTTTCGCGTGTACGTCGGGAACAGCTCTGACGTGTATATGTAGACGATGTTGTACGAGAACGTCGCAAGCATCTCGAATACCATGAACAGAGTGAGCCCCACCCATGCGTACCCTGTAACAATATAACATACACACCTCAGAGTAAGGATATTCTGCTAGCAGATCCGGTGGTCGGGTTGGATTAATTTGACTGACTCTAGAATGACGTGTGAATTCTCTTGGTTTCATTTTTATCAGTCTGTCTGAGCCTTTTTGTTATCATTTTTGATAGCAAAAAGGCTTTTTGATTTCACGATTATTCTACAGTTTATTCTGCAGAAAGTTTCTGTAGATTGCGTTTCACCCTGTCCTATCGAACGTAGAGTATCAAAGACAACCGGGCCGATATTTTTCGTCGTAGTTTTAGTTTGTCGTTCTCAAGTTGTCATACCAACTTACATTAGATAGGTACAGGTAGGCGATGTTAACAAGCGAGTTTAAATTATAGAGTAACCACTATAATTTAAACTTTTTTTAACATCGCATCGCGAGGAGTCTTCTTGCGACCAAGATTATTAGTTGAAACTTCGAGGTAAGAAAATAAATAATAATACTCGATTAAGACTCGGTAAAATTTAACTGTATAATATAATTTATCTCACCTTTAGGCACGAAAGGTTGCGAAATGCAGAACAACCCTCCAAAGAGGAAGGACATGAATAACGGCACCTTTCTCTTATACTTGGAGAGCGCGAGCCAGTAGAAGATGTTCGCGGGTATGTCCATCATCATGAGAAATGCGAAGTTGATGTACTTATTGCCGTCGATGAACACCGAACTGATCATCATGCCATAATTGATCAGCGTGATCGAGAACCACCACACCATGCACACGAGGAACCGCTTCATCATTACGCGAGACCTAAACGTCTTCAACATCAGCCTCTTGTCGCTGATGTCCGACTTGGTTTCCTCATCGATGTATTCCATCTTGTTCAACGTTGCCTTATCTATGACGACACAGTTCCTCTTAGCTATCTTCTCTATTAGTTGAGTGGCCTCTTGTCTCCTGCCTTTGCTGAACAGCCAACGAATGCTTTCGTCGAGGAAGAAGGAGTAGGTGAGGATGAGAAGTGTCGGCGTGTAGATAATACGAAGGAAGTACCGCCAGTAGGGGAACGCCCACGCAATGAACGGCATGATGATGAGACCGACAGTATAACAGTTCAAGAGGACCATTTGGAACAGCACCACAGACTTTTTCTCTACTATTTCAATACCTAGAAAGAAATGTTAATCATTACAATATATCCTCAAATAGAAATTGTATTTGGTAATGAATGACAGTCACTTACTGAGCATGAACATGGGAGATAGTGCGTCACCGATGGCAGCTTCGAGACCTTCCAACGCGATGTAGAACCAGAAAGAAGTGACGAAACTCTTCGTGATGCCGAGGACAGCACCAGCCGTGCCCGCGAACACGGCTGCTGTCTTTCGACCGAACCTTGAGGAAACGATCATAAAATTACTCAACGAGGCGCCTATCAATTTAAGAGGAGTTTGCAGTTAAACTACATATTTAACTGCGACCGAATTTGCAGATAAGTTTTTACTTAATTTTAAAATTGCGAAATAAATTATTCTTTGTTGAATAGTTTATTTAATTTAATCTGGGAAATCCAAATGTTCAAATAGTCCAGTAGCTCGAGGTTGATATAAAGGTGTTCAATTACGATATCACTAACGGCTGGCAACTGGCGACTGTACAAGCACATAAATATTTCATCGCTGACTCATTCTGTATCTGGGTCTGACTTTGCAAAATGTTAGCTGTTTTGATTACCTTTAAATGATGGTGCAATCGGAATAAAATGTGTTTTTTTTTTCAATATATAACTCTTAGGTACTTTTTAGTGGAATGTACTTTTGTTAGGGTTATGAGGCGAATACCTCGATCGGCTAATAGCTATCAACTATTTAGCTTAAGGCCTCGTAGTAGGTCAGAACTGATGTTTCTAGGATAAATTACTACAAAAGTTATTAGAAACGAAAGTTTTTGAAACCATATTTATTAAAGTCGAGGATACTTACTAAGTCTGTTATGACGTGAAAACACGATTCCTGAAAATTTTCTCAATAGAAAAAAATCCCAAACTTCCCTCTAAATTGTACAAATAAGTGATTTTACTCAGTCAATATTTTACGTAAACTAATAAAACTTTGTATAAGAACTGAACTTAGCTCAATACAGTGCAGTCATGATTTGAATTTCAAAATTAATGTTTTATTATCGTGTTATTACCTATTGTTTGATTTTACGCTCTAAAATTTTGCGTAGTAGCATCTTACGTCCTTCACTAACGCATCTGATATTCGCTAGCGTTATCCCTGTCAAGCAATTAGGGTTATATGGACCGTTAACAACCGACTTCAAAAAGGAAGAGGTTCTCAATTTGGCTGTCATTTAGTTTATAAACGACTAGTTGCCGTCACGGTTTCACCCGCGTAAGTTCAGATTTCGCGGGAATATCGGAAGTAGCCTATGTCCCCTCTATCTCTACACCAAAATTAATCAAAATCGGTTCAGCGGCTTAGGCGTGAAAACGTAAACAGACACAGAGTTACTTTTGCACTTATAATAATTAAGAAAAGTGTTTCACGATTGTCTTATCTAATGGTAAGTGATGATAAGGACTAAACTGTAGCACGTTCATGTGGCAGATAGGAAGACGGCGGCAGGGAAACAAGATCAGACCCGTCTTCTTCCATATTATGTTTGAACGAGATTTCTTGTTCCGTATGTTTGGATATGCAAATAAATTGTTAATCTCTATCTAACTGTCGTTTAATAATAATAAAAAAACGAAGGAACATAAGATAACAAGTGCCTTTAATTGTATGCATAAGTTAACGACGGACTCGGCTTGTCTGCCCATTATCTAACTATCAATCATTTTTATTTTAAACGGCGACGTTTATATAAATAAGTAAATTGAGTTATCGAGACCCGGTGTCGATGTCGTCGATAGAGCGGCCCACGTGCGTTTACGTCGCGTAGATTTCTATGCAATGTAAATTATATGCCTACATAGAAGATTTATCTAATATACGAGTAGAGAAAATATTTGGAACGTAATCAAATAGCTTTGGTTATTTTTCTTTGTCTTTTACTGAGCTTTTTATTCATTCGATTGTCAGACTTACTGGCGGACCTACTTGTCTAACTTGTGGGTGACTAGAGCTGTGTTCACCCACAAACTATTGTATTATATACGTGGGACTTCCCTTAGTTGTTCCACTCATGTCCCCTCACAACTAAGGGAAGTTCCCACGGGTACAATACGAAACGTCAAAAATCAAAAACCTAGAACAAGCAAGATTGACAAAGTATCCAGTCAGGCTACGTCTCTACATGCAACAGTAAAGTGGGCGGAGACACAACAGTAGGTGTAAATAGAGAGCCGCGGCTAGGAATATGGTAATGATACATTCGCGTACGTGAAACAAGCCCATAACATCGCTTTATTTATCGTTACTCATATGTTACTTTTTACTTCGCGTTCGGACAGTAAGCGCTGAACAAAATGTAAAACAAGCCAATAACATATGAATGCTAATTGTCGTATAAGGTGTTTCGCACACAATTTTTCTTATAAAATATAAACACGAATAACTACGAATACGAATATCTTTTAATATTTTGGAAAAATAGCGTTTGTAAATTTACAACTAGGCTATCTGGAGGCACGGCAGTGCCCCCGCCAAGTCGAGCAAAATAAGCGGCACGGCCGTACCTACCATTCTTTTCTCGAAGCATTTCAGGCCATTTTCGACCTCCTATAATACTTTTTTCATGCTCGAAAATATACAAAAATATTATAAAACGAATTTTCCGTATGTCCAGATGGAACTGGACAGAACTATACGGACAGATGCAATACCTAGATTTTTTGGAATAACCGGATATAAGGTTTTTTTTTAATCTTCCGATATACGGATATCCGCAAATTATGTGTTGATTTCTTACAACATATCTACTTCTTTGATATAACATTCAAATGAATTAAGATAAAAGTAGAAATATCACTATTTCTCATCTATTTCTAGATAACCAAACTTGATAGTCGGATAAAATGTATTTATATCTGCATAATTTGGTGGAAATCGGACGAGCCACAGACAAACAGACGACAACCAGAATAACATAGAATTCGGTCCTTTAGCATATAATCCTGTACCAATTTAAAAAGGCGCTCTTCATTGCTGCAATGCGCACCTTACGTACGGTGCGGTGTTGTATAAGCTTCGCCTTAAACTAGTAGGTATCCCTACTCACTTGGATGCTAGTTACCTGTCTGAGATCTGTCCTTGCAGCAGTTGTCCCAGCATGTTCCCGAAGCAATGTGCAGTCCCCACCAGCGCCAGCTTCCAGTCCTGGCACGCCAGTCCGAACTGTAACAATACTGGTTTTTAGGGTTCCGTACCTAAAGGGTAAAAACGGGACCCTATTACTATCGCTGTCTGTCTGTCTGTCCTTCTGTCCCTCTGTCACCAGGCTGTATCTCATGAACCGTAATAGCTAGACGGTTTTGAAATTGTCACAGAAGATGTATTTCGGTAGCCGCTACAACAACAAATACTAAAAACAAAATAAAACAAATATTTAAGACGGTCTCCCACAACTACAAACGTGTTTCAAAAACAACAAGGAAATTTTATTGCAATCTGAGGTCGCTTCTGATTGGTCAGATCAAATCGAGTAGGTAATGAAATTAAAAATGCCTGCCTGGTCTGTCAAATATGCCAGTCTGCCTTCACTTACCAAAGAGTTTCTTATAAGTTTCATATTTTGTTTGTGCTAAGGTTTTTTTTTTCTTTTTTTTTTGAGTGGTTTGGTCGTATGATGGGAGTAAGAATCGAAGATAAATATTTCACATTTTCCTATCAAATTTAAAAATTGGTTGTTGTACATTTTAGGGTTCCGTACCCAATTGTGATAGTGGTATGGAACCCTTCGTGCGCGAGTTTCGCACTTGGCCGGGTTTATAAATTTACTCTGGATTTAAGATTACATAGGAACTTAAAGGAACGAAGTCAGCGATTACTACGAATTATTATCCCATAAACCGATGTTCAACGAAACCGGGCGTTTTTGAGCTACGTTTCGGATCTGTTTTTGGGTTAAACAGTAAACTGCAGAAAATATGGCATAATAAAAATATGATGAAATGAATCAAATGATTCGTGTCTCAGATCAGTTGTTTTATCAATTCCATAATGTATTGAGAAATCTCTTCGATTACTATATGTAATTATTTCGCAGTGAATAATGACCATCTACTAGTGATGATGATTATGATGATTCGTCAACGGTCAACGTCAAGGTGTAGACACCGAAAACATGGGATATTTATGTCTGAGGTGAAAGAGACTGAATTAATTTACCACAACTAGGTATTATATAATAATTTACAATGTTCATTAATATTTAGAAATATTTTTCAAGGAAAATACATTATTAAACATTCTCTCATGACAGAATTCGAACCTTGTGCCCCTCGCTTGCCAGGCGAGTGCGCTACAACTGCGCATCAATGTTATAATTTGTTTTTCTTTTTACGAACCTCGATATTTCGCCAGTTTTGCAACTGGCTTTTCCACGAGACTCAATAAAAAAAACCCTCGATGTAGGTACCTACTTAAGTTTAAAATCGCATATTGAATATTTAGTTTCGTATTGTCGCACACACATAGGTACATACAGCCAGACATACTGACATAGCGCTCCAGAAACATACCGCAGCTCGCGGTTCATTCGGCGGATCATACATACCTACGATATACCACATTTGAGACAAGGGGTCGTAGATCAATTCGATACGCTACCTGTTTGATACTTGAATGTTGATATCTTGGCAGGGTAAGGAAGGACGTGGGTAATGTTTGTGTAGGATAAAGCTCGTGACAACTCAACATTACTAACGCGGATAGTTGGGGCAAACCTTTAACAATGCCTTTTATTATTTAAAATATTGTTACTTATAAAAAGATAATTATTATTATGGGTTCTTTCAAGAATAGTGGTTATTTAAAGTAATGGTATTTTTAAATTGTGGTAATTTTTAATGGTATCATAAAATCGTCAAAACGAATGAGACGCTTAACGAATGGATTTGAAAAAAGGCCAGAGTTATGTTATAATAACTTAAAAAAAAAACAGGTTATACAATTACAAATTCAAAATTACAAGTTGATAAGTAATCATAACTAACATCTGCCAGCACTTATGACAATTAGACGTCAGAAATGGCAACAAACGTTTGAAGTTTGACCCTGAAAGTGAACTTTAGTAATGTCTAATTTAATTATGTAGCTTTCACCTTAACCAATCATTGGCAAACCTTTACACAGAAGATATCTATCATTAGCATTACAGTCGAGTAGAAAGAATATCTGAAGTTGTTGACATCTGAACCGGGATCAAAGTTATGCTGTAGCACAGAATACATCTGTGCACATAGTACTAGCCTAAAGGATCAAATTCCTGCTATTTCATTGTATTATTTGCCTTTGATTAGTACCCGTCAAAGTACAGTAATAGAAGATTGCGTTTCAAGAGCGCGGCGGTTGCACTGGAGGCAATAGATCAACACGAGTTGCAGCAACACCCTCCTAAACACGCCGATAACTCAGGGTCTCTAGTATTTATTTGTAAAGTGGACCGCCCACATTATTGCATGACTGGGATTTGCACTTAATATTGGAAACCTACCTCTATAAATGAATGAAAGTGGACAGGAATTAGCAGGCGCCGCCACACTATTCAACTATAAGAGAGATCGGATCAAATATCAGAAATGAGAGGTACCATTGAGGTAGGTTAGGTACCCTAAAAAGAAAAAGACTACACCAAGTTATATTTTCGACAATTTTACTTATAAACGATGCGCAAGTTACGTAATGTTTGTTTCTCTCTATCAACTTTAAAACTTCATGTGACAGTAAAAAAGAATCGATACTTAGTACGAGTTTATGCAGCTTTTTATAAGTATGTAAAGGTGTAATTCAGGACACTGGATTTATTTATATCATATTTAAATAGAAAATTAAAAGTAAAAGTGCAAGTTTAACGTCAGATATCATTCGTATCTGTCTATAGCAATATAAAAATTCAATACTAAATGAATAGATCGTTGGTCTCGTGAGTCAACCGTCACGAACTAACCTCAGCGGCGAAGCTATCCGGCACCTGGTACTCCCAGCGGCTGCAGGAGATGGGCTCGGCGCCGGCGCAGCCGACGTCGGCTCCGCGGACCACGCATTGCTTCAGGTTGTCTTCGACGTCGCTGCTGCTCGGCCACGGAGTAACAGTGAAGTTGGAGCAGTTTAATACGCATCTGGAACGACCAGGAAGTTTAATGAGAACTTATTATGTCTCGTGAAGAAGCTAGTTGCAATTAATAGCTTCTTCACGAGACATTCCGTAAAAACCGGTCGAGTATGAGTCGGACTCGCACGCCGCGGGTTCCGTAATCCTAATTGTATATGTACGTCTGTATATGGGTACGGACGGAATCTTCGGCCGTGGGTCTAATATTGCTGATTAGATAAAGACCCTCATTCGACCTAGAGGTCTAGTTACTCTGGTTTATTAAGTTTTTTTTTCCCTTTATTGATTTTCTTTATTTGGGCTACAAGACCTTGCTTTCTGCCAAAGTTTGTGGTACCAGGTCAACGGCAATAAGAACCATTTAGGTTTTCGACCCAAAAATAGGTAGATATAGAGTATTTCCGGTTGACCTAGTAAACTTTGGTGAAAATCAAGATAAAGCAGCACAGCTAAGCACAAGTAAAGGAAAACATCCGAAAAAAAATAGAAATAAATATTAAGTTATACTTTGGTAATTACGAGGTTGCGTGAAAATCTAAATTTGCCTATATCTTCATATTGTGTTGACTTAGATCTTTGTTTTTTATACGGACCATATAGACCGTATATTATGGTTTTAATTTTCCCGAAAAATGGATCTTGAAATAGACGGATGAAACGGACGAACAACAAAGTGATTCTAATAGTAAATCATACCTTTCGCAAAACCAACTGGTGCAATGTGTCGGTAAATCAGTGCCTAAATGCTGCACTACTAAAAACTTAAAACTCAAGAAAGGTTCTTAAAGAATTATTACTAAGAGGACCAAGATCCTTTAGAAATATCGAAACAAATCGAGACCACACCCACGCAATCTCATTCATCAAATGTACCCGAGATTGAGCAATACTCGTATACTTTCTGGATTGGGGCTATTTAGGACGGAAAGACGTGTGGGATGAATAAAATTGTCCAACTACATAGGTGAAGGAAGACGATGTCACGGGCGCACTTACTGACGTTCGCGCGTTCCGATGTGGTGGAACGGGTTTTTGAATGACATTCTACTTCAGCGAAAATGTGAAGTGAGAAAAAGTAGTAAGTCACACATTTACACTATCAAACATTGGATTTATTGTTAGAAGAATATCTCACAATACATCTTCAGAGTGCATCCACTGAGAATAATCTTGAATCATTAGGCTAACGCGAGTCCAGCTGTCACAGTTGTGACTCCAGTTGTACTGACCTGTATCCCACGTCCTCGACGGCAAACACGTAGTTGACGTTGTACATGGAGTTGGTCGCGTAGACAAGTGCCAGCATGGCCATCGTGAATGCCTGGTGCCTCCCGAATGCGCCCAGCTGGCCCAGCACAGAGTCCAGATGAACCTTTTTCTCTCCATAGTCTACCTCCTCGTTCGGAGACGACATCGTTATCCTGTAGTCTTCTGCCCGTCTATCGCGACAATTTACTATCTCAATTAAATATCTATCTATACCATTGTATAGTTTTATTTTATTTTAATTATTGTACCTTTTTTCCCCGTTCTAAGTTATTGCAGGTGTTCATTTCGCTTTTTTAAATTTTAAATAATTATGTTATTCCTGTTATTTGATATCCATCGACATTCTGCAAACTACAGCAAAAATTAAGTAGGTATTATTATAATTAACACAAACTGTGTGAAATTGTGTGGTACACTCGATCCAGTATCGCAACAACTGTGCTTTACAACTCACGACACATCTTTACGTCTACGACAATTTATCAGACTATTTTGTATTAGGTACTTGGTTTATCAAAACTGAACAAATAAAATATTTTGAATTTAACTAAAGGAACATTTACACTGTTCTAATTTTACCAGAAATCGTGAAGGTCATGCCCTTGGCAATGTGTAAATTACGAGAAGTTTAAATAAATGTTTTGAGAAAACTTGAGTTTACTTATCAACTTAACTTAACCTACTTGTAATTAATATAAAGATACATTATTTAATAGATTTAATGTAAGTTTTCATCGCCGAAATAAAGTGCCTACCTTTTTCCTCGAAAGCTTAAACTACATTCTAGGTAACAAAATAACAGCGAGTATACCACAAATCAGCAAGCTCTAATAATAGAGCCTTGATATTATTCCGTGCTCTATAATTTGTAAGGAATGAACAATTTGTGTCCAAATTTTTAAATGGGGCTAATGCCGAACCGGTTCTCTGAACATCGATTTTTCGCGTTGCTTTCAAGTATCCTAAAGAGTTGTGATAAAAGTATTTACACCACTTTTACCATAGCACTCCCTTGACTGGACTGTTTGTAACGACTGACTTGTAGAGACCAAGACTAAAAAGAAACGAAGATAAATAACTTAACATTGGCAAGACGCGAGCAGGGTCCATAACCATAATAAAAAATCTGAAAGACGACAGCTCACTTATTAACATATTATGTTTGTCAAACAAAATATTAGATAAACAGCACTAAACACCATTTTTTAATACAAAACGATCACTAACACTGATAACGTCGCTTTATTTGAGTTCAGGGTTAGAACAGCATCGTTCTATCGTCATGAGAGCGGCGCAGGCGCAGGCGGTGCGCATTGTGCCCGCAAGTGGAAGATTAGTGTACGTCACTCGCTAACTCGACCACTCTGTTTACTAACTAGGCATTAGACATTGTCCTAACTCGCAACTTATTCACGATTTTACCTTATTACCTACTTATTGTCATAATTATAAGAACTAAAGAGGTTGAGGTTATTTTCTTGAGGTTGAATTTTTTTCATGGTATTTTCTTCTTAATCCAATCTCAAATTAAAAATAAATACACTAATAACGAATAAAAAAAGAGGCTTAATGCTATAAGTGTTATAAAAAATTGTAAATTGAAGATAAAGATGCACTTCTTGTTTGGACAACATGGCTACAAAAGATAACGGGTAAAAAATGAATATACACACATCAACACCGTCTAGGGATATTCAGAATTTCTCAATTTACTCAAAAATTGTGTTTACTAACAAACAACATGTATATATTTTTGTAAAGCCTACTTATCAGACTATGATTTAGAATACAACAAAATATTGTTTTATGCTTAAATATTTTTTTATTTAAAAAAACGCAAAAAGTGAAATAATGTTAAATATAATATAAAATGTCTATCTAAGGAAAAAAATAAAGTAAAACGAAATTATTAGGTTTTGAAGTTAAAATTAGTAGTCAGTGAAACCACCCATGACGTTAATCACGGCCCTGCAACGGGTTTTCATGCTTTGAATCAGGTTGTCAATATCTTGCTGCGGAATATTGTCCCAGGTCCTGCTAAGATGCAAAAAAAGTTGCTCTTCAGTCGCAACATTTGGAGGCAAATACCTCAAAGCCCTTCTTTGAAGCATATCCCACGCATGCTCTATGGGGTTTAGGTCTGGTGACTGCGCGGGCCAGTCTAAGACCGACACGTCGTGCTCCTCTAGCCAGCTGGTCACCACTCGCGCAGTGTGCGGACGGGCGTTGTCGTGCATGAGCGTGAAAACTTGGCCCATTTGCAGTCGATGGGGATAGATTATTGGTGCTAGCACCTGATTACGGTATTTTTCGGCAGTCATATTGTTTCTGATCCAAACGAGGTCTGTTCTTCCACCATTACGAATTCCCGCCCAAACCATAATTATTCCGCCATGGTATGGATGGACCTCCTGAGGGTGTTGCAGACGGTTGTCACGACCAGAAGCTCGCCATACGCGTACTCTACGTGAATCAGGATGAAATCCGAATCGGGACTCATCGGTAAACAACACTACCGACCACTCGATATCTTCCCAAGGCAAATATTCTCTAGCCCACTGTAATCTTCGTCCACGATTTCCTCTGCGTAGTGCTAGAGTACGAAGCGGCCTGCGAGAATGAAGGTTAGCCTCGTGCAGTCTTCTCCTCACAGTTTGGTCACTGACAAGCACCTGGTGGTCTGACTGGAGCGTTTGAACCAACTGCATGGCCGTAACATTTGGTTGTCTTCTCGCGGCCACTTGCAAAAATCGGTCTTGTCTTTGGGTAGTTATCCGCTTTCCGCCTGGATGCCTTTCAGCCACTTCACCAGTAGCACGATAACGTGACTACAATCTTGATATCACGTTTTGTCTTGTTCCAATCTCCTCGGCAATACTCCGTTGAGTAGCCCCAACTTGGAGCATTCCTACTGCCCTTAACATTTCGTTTCTTGTTAAATGACGTCGCTGCATGATGCATATCAAAAAAAAATATTAAAACTACAATTTGTTTAAACAAAATGCTTAAAACTGCGTTAAGTAAATTTAAACCTTCGAACTCGCTACAATAATTGCCGCGCAAATCTTATGTTTTTAATTAATTTTTTTAAATTCAAATTTGGAATCATACAATAAGGCCTACACAATAAGGTTCCATTAAAATATTTTTAAATCGGCCAGTATTTTTTAAGTTTAAGAACTTTATATAAAATATCCCTAGACGATGTTGATGTGGAATAAAACTGTGACCTTCTTCCTTTTTCGTTCTCTGTCGTAATCTATCCAGCACCTGTATTATCTGTCTAGATGGTGGATTATTCAGTTTTATAGGCACGGTGCAGTACTTACATTGTTGTTTTGACGTAACGTGGTAACCACCAGTGATTACCGCAAATCGACAATATACTGCATAGTACCTATAAAACTAAATTATCCATCCACTAGATTTTTTTTTCAGAATTGGTTTTTAAAAGCTTTCCCATTTTTCTGGAGCCTTAATTTATAAAGTTAGAGGTTTCCGTTCCAAAAAACCCCGGCTTGACATACCTACCTATATTTTCCCAAATTAAAATATCTGTTAGGTAATGCCAGTTAGGAGACGGCACATGTTTTTTTCTGTTAACAAGTGCCTAAGTATTCATAATGTCTTTCTTAATTAATTACCTGTTCTACTTATTAAAAGGAGTACCTAACAGGTTTTATGTATACCTAAGTAGCACTAAAATGACGTAGACGTACAAAAATTTTTTTTTTTTTTTTTTTTTTTTTTTTGACGCTTTTGGAGCTCGAACTGAGTGCACGTATTTGTTTTTATTCCAAATTACTAATTAACATTTTTATACAAAAGTCGGTCATAAAGTAAAGTGTTTAACGCACAAATTATAATAAACAAGTGACAGTGTACTTATAACATTACGGACCTGTATTGCCGGAGCGCAGCCGCAAGTGCAGCACCCCGCGAACCTTTCACCTCCTCGGGTAAACGAGACAACTGCAATAATTCATCCCACTCGCGCGCTCGACTACCCCGAGCGACGACAAGACAACTGTAAGGATGTGTGCACAACGTACACCACCGGCGACACCCGACATTGATCGTGTCAAGTTAACATGGAGCGGATCACAACCGAACCTAAGAACACAGTCTGATGACGATCATTGTTCTATTACAAATAGAAAACGAAAAGATCCCGAAATGGGTAATATTAAATCAGAATTAAATGAATTTCGTTCTGAAATCATGTCTTTCTTTCGAGAGTTTGCTATCGCGCAAAAAAACGATACGGCTGAAATAAAAAATGAGCTCACTGAAATAAAAAATGATATGAAAACCCTGAAAATTTCCACCGATTTACTGTCGCAAAAATATAACGATCTTAATAAAGATATCTCAACTATAATGTCTGAAAATATTTATATCCAAGAAAAATTGAAATCATTAGAACTAGATGTAGCCTCATTAAAATTCACTAATGAAGGTAATGACAGTCAAAACCATCAAAAAATCTGCCAGTCAGCGACGACGACTGCAGCCTCAACGTCGGCCACGCTAATGTGTAACCAGCCTTATACATCTCACGAAGATATCGTCACCGAACTTGCGGATCGGCAGCGGCGTATGTGCAATATTATTGTTGTGGGTATCACAGAAAAAAATGATTCTGATCTAAATATTAGACAAAAGTATGATCAACAAGAAGTAATGAGTATTTTTAAGCAATTGAACTCGGATTGCCCGGTACCACTAAAGGTAATTCGACTGGGAAAATATGCTGCTTGTAAACATCGCCCGATCAAAGTATGTTTCGCGTCAAGCGACATACCTATTAGCATCCTACGTAATAAAAATAAACTAAGTGGAGATATACGTTTATACGCAGACCAAACACCCTATCAGAGAAATTACTTCATTCATTTAAAACAAGAGTTAGAGCGTCGTGAGCGTGATGGAGAGAAAAACTTGGTAATAAAATATGTTAAGGGTATCCCAAAAATTATAAAAACATTTCGCAACCAAACAACCGCTCAACCAAGCGACCCTACAGCCTGATAAGAATAATTGCCAGCATAATATTAAATATACCTACGATAATATTGCAACGGATTCTTCCTCATTTAAATGTTTTTATGCCAATGTTAGAAGTATTAGAAAACCGGGCAGGTTTGATGAGTTGAAATGCATTTTGAAAGCGATAAATACTACGATACATATTATAGTTTTAACAGAGACTTGGATTAAATCAGATGATGAAGCTACCCACTATTCATTACGACATTACTCACATATATACAGCTACAGAAAAGATAAAGGAGCTGGCGGTGTGTCTATTTATGTACATAAATCTGTCAACTACGAATTATCAGAGGAAACATATATGTATGGAATGCACTTTCTATGGATATTTTTACCACGCCTCGCTTTGTACATAGGTGCGATTTATAAGCCAGATAAGAAGAAAACATCTGAATTCCTCGATAAATTATCTGAGCATCTGGAAAAACGTGTCAGAGGACTAATTTTTGGTGACTTCAACATTGACCTTTTGACTGACGATACCAACACAAAAAAATACTTAACGATGTTGCAGGAAAACGGATATGATGTTTTAAATAAAATCCAAAAAGACTATTGTACCCGGCAAACCGACAGTACTAGAACAATCTTGGATCACGCATGTACAAGTATAAATGATTTGACTAATATTCTAACTATAATTGACTCACCACTAACGGATCACAAGCAATTATATCTTGAGATGAGAAAAATTACGCATACGCAGAAACAAAAAATACAGTACGAAGCAGTAGACTATATAAATTTGTATAAGAGCATGAGTGAAACAAGCTATACAAATGAGAAGAATTCATATTTGATATTTGAAGCATACATTAAGCACCAAATCAATACACATAAAGTAAGGAAAATCAAAGTACAGAACAGTCCCAGAGAAGATTGGATAAATAGAAATATATTAGAAGGAATAAAGAAAAGAAATAAACTGTGGCAGTACTTCAAGAAAAATAAGGAGGATGGAAAATTGAAAGAAGACTTTATTAATTGTCGAAATAATTTAGATTTATTAGTTAAAACTACCAAAAATTCTTATTTTACGAACGCATTTAAAATGTGTAAAACACCTAAAAATATGTGGAAATTAATAAACTCACTCGTAACAAACAAAAACAAACATAGTTCTGCACCTACAAAACTTTATATTGATAATGATAATTTTACTGTTGAACCAACTAAGATTTGTGAAATTTTTAATACGTTTTTCTCTTCAATAGGTCAATCATTGGCAAATGGCATTCAAAAAAACTATGTAAACAATACCTACTACTGTCTAACTTACATGAATACTGAGCCCGCCGTAAGAATGAGCGAATTATGTCCTTGCACTCCAAATGAGGTATTTAAGATTATACAGAGCTTAGACTCAAATACTAGCACAGGAATTGATGGAATAAATACAAAGTCACTAAAATGTATAGCTAACCTCATTTCCAACGATCTATCGAAATCAATCAATCAATGCTTCGGTGAGGGTATTTTTCCCGAGCCTCTAAAGGTTGCAAAGGTTACACCCATTTACAAATCTGGCTCTAAAACTGATCCCAGTAATTATCGGCCTATTTCGGTGTTGCCTGTCATCTCAAAAGTATTTGAAAAAATAGTTTATAATAGACTTTATGAACATTTGCTAAAACTTAACTTTTTGTATGAGCATCAGTATGGCTTCAGACCTAAATCGAATACACTCTCTGCTACTGTTGATTTAGTTACAATGATTAAAATTAATATAGACGCGAAAAAATTCTGTTTGGGTATTTTTATAGACTTCAAAAAAGCGTTCGATACAGTCAGCCACAATATCCTCTTAGAGAAACTCGAAGATTTAGGTGTAGCAGATACAGCACTAAAAATGTTCAAATCATATCTGAGTGATAGGTATCAAGTAGTACGAATAGAAAACAATGAAAGTGCACCCCAGAAACTGACTTACGGCATTCCCCAAGGGTCCGTGATAGGAACTCTACTGTTCCTCATTTACGTTAATAATATAAGTAAAATAGGACTGACGGGACACGTAACAATGTATGCTGATGATACCTGCCTATTCTACTTTGGGCCTGACCTTGGCGACTTAATATGTACAGCGCAAAATGACCTTTTAAAATTCAACATCTGGTGCCGTAGCAATCTTCTCACAGTAAATGCAAAGAAAACCTCATATATGATATTTAAAGCAAAAAATAAAAGAATTCCAAATTACCCCCCCTTATCAATAAATAATACCGTACTAAATCAATCTCATTGTGAAAGATATTTGGGTCTGCAACTGGACGATAAGCTTACTTGGATTGAACATATAAAGCATATCAGATCCAAACTATCCTCACTGAATGGATTATTACGTAAGTCAGTGGGATGTATACCGCGAAACGTATGCGTAAATATTTATAACTCTTTAGTAAAATCACATTTGTTATACCTTATTGAGGTATGGGGGTCAGCTGCAAAAACAAACCTCAAAGATTTACAAATAACACAAAACAAAATAATTAAAACACTATTTAGATACAAAAAATTAACTAATACCAGGACTTTATACAAAGAAACACAACTATTTAATATAAAACAACTATATACATACGCAACCTGCATACTAATTAAAAAGATACTTACAAATAAAATACACATTAACATAGAATTTACTAAAAGAAAATTTAAGCACAATCTTAGAAATACCGATAAAATAAAATTACATAACTTTAGAACAAAAACATATGGTAAGAAAAATATAATGTTTGAAGGTGCATTGATGTATAATAACCTACCGAAAGAAGTAAAACAGTGTGAAACAGTTCCTGGGTATAAAAACAAACTTAGAAAGTATATTTTAGATAAGATATTTGAATAATGATCTCCAAAAGTTTTGAAACTAACCTATGATAAGTACATACTAATACTCATTGTAAGTGGACTTAAGTCTTTTATGAGTAAATAAATTCTTTAAACCTAAAATATATAAGTTACCTAGGTATGTAAATTGGAAACAATAATTATTTATTTCTTATGTTTTAATCGACGAATTCAGCTAGTAGGAAAAACAGTCGCTAAACGTTAGTAAACGGAGATAAGTTAGGTTACCGAGCCTTAGTTGGTAAACAAAAACAAGAGAGAGATCATAATCATAAATTCACCATGACACGTGGGTTCCCGTGTAGCGCAGTGGTAGCGCACTCACCCGGCAAGCGAGGGGCACAGGTTCGAATCCTGTCATGGGAGGATTTTTGATGATGTATTTCTCCTTGTAAAATATTTCAAGTAAAAATGCCTTGAGCAATAAAAACATAAGAAATATTAAATAGGAGAAAGAACGACATCTCATGTCGGAAGCCTTAACTGTAAAGTTAACCATCCGAGCCAGTCAATAGTTGTAAAACTGTTCTGGTAGATGGCGTTCAAACCGAGCCTTAGTTGGTAAACAAAAACAAGTGAGAGATCATAATCATAAATTCACCATGGCACGTGGGTTCCCGTGTGGCGCAGTGGTAGCGCACTCGCCCGGCAAGCGAGGGGCACAGGTTCGAATCCTGTCATGGGAGGATTTTTGATGATGTATTTTTCCTTGTAAAATATTTCAAGTAAAAATGCCCAATAAAAACATAAGATATAGCCCTATACTCAAAATCCATGTCGGGTTCGTCGAAAATTGTTGATTATTTTATGACGGAAAGTTGTTAAACTTTTTTTTGTGTATGGATTGTAATTGACATTGTTTCCGACATTTTAGTGCAGTTTCCAAACTATTATGTTATCGCTATTCAACTGTAGTATTAAATATCTTGGGCATGTTGAATTGTACAGTAAGTAATTTTCCATTAATTATACAACATTGTATAATTAATGGAAAATTACTTACTATTTAATAAGTACCTATTAATAATTATTTATTTAATATTTCTTACTATCTGCGTATGTATAATGTATATTGTACTTATGTAGATTTTTTTAGAACATATTTAATTGCTATAGGTAAAGGATCTAAAGTAGGTCGTTGACACAATTCGGTACATTGAGACCATTGGGTGTTGGGGGCCTAGTAGTAAGGTTTTTCTTAGGGACCTGTCGGCGCGTCTTGTCGAGTGTCTGGTGATCCCAGGGCTGGTAGTTTCTTGTCCCAGCGGGTTAGTCTAGCTATCCAGCGTGGGAACGCTGCCAGCGTTTTGGGCACCATGTCGCGGGAGGGCGGTGCCGACAACTTATTATTGCTTTAGGTTTTAAGTCTGTTTTCTCTTTTGGTGATTTATTGTTTTTGTAAAGTGTTTGACTTGTTTTATTGAATAAATGATGTAGATTCGGTATATGACACTTGAAAATCAACAAAATTATGTACCTACATAGTTATTTAATTTAAAATTGATTTAACATGTATTTATTTCCTTACTAGCTGTGCCCGCGACTTCGTCAGCGTTTTTCGAACACGTACCTATCGCTGTGCAAAGGTCTACACTTAAATGAACGACCAGAGAAGTACTGTTGCTGTGCAGAATATAATCATGGCCGAGTCTGGTTAAGTGTGGATTTTGCACAGAGGTTAGTAACTTTGTTTCACGCTCCACTATTTATAGCTATTATATTATAATTATTATAAATTATAGATAATTAAATTTTTCCTGAATTTTCTTCGCTATAAACCTCACGGAGCCCGAGACCTTTCCAACGAATGCAAAACCGTGGAAATCGGTTCGTGCGTTCTGGAGTTATAGCGTCAGGAAGGAAAACCCGACTTATTTTTATATAGTAGATTATATAGTAGATAAGAAGTGGCCTTTGTCGTAAATATTTAAAAAATCAAAACATGACTTAAAAAAAGGACAAAGGACGTACATTCCAACCAACTCTTTTTTACGTGGGTAATAATATGCACCGCCAGGCCACTCTTGGAGCCTTGCCATAGGCTTACTGTCTTAACCCCTACTGTGTCCCTCGCTCCGCAAGTGTCGAGGCCAGTGGGAATTCCTCTTAGACTACATCCACCAACCCCGACAGCGGCGCCGGCGCGGGTGGCCTTTCCAGGCCTCATCTCTGTCTCTATCCGAGAGGCGCGGACACGCCACCACCGAACACTGCGCGTTAAGCCCTACATCAACCGTGTATCCCCGGCATAGAATAGGGTCACCCCATCTTTTCCGTGGGAGTCGTAAAGGCGACTAAGGGATCTAGGGAGACTAGCAAACCTTGAGTTCTCCCCGGGGGATGACGGGTAAACTGCTTGGTCCCTAGAAGGGTTGATGTCAGGTAGGCGACCGGCCGTAAAAATATTGCATGTATGTATACCGTTAATGCTCAATATTTCGAAAATGAAAGCCTAAAATGAATAATCGTTTTTAAAACCCTACAATCACATTTCAAAGCAGCTATCTAACGATACACCACACGATAGAGTAGACGAAAAAAAAAGCCATCCCCCATAGATAGTAGGTACATGTTGGATAGTACAATAAAAAAAACTCCGATTATGTCAATGTGTATTGCTAATCTACTATATAAAAATAAGTCGGGTTTTCCTTCCTGACGCTATAACTCCAGAACGCACGAACCGATTTCCACGGTTTTGCATTCGTTGGAAAGGTCTCGGGCTCCGTGAGGTTTATAGCAAAGAAAATTCAGGAAAAATTTAATTATCTATAATTTATAAGGCAAAACAACGTTTGCCGGGTCAGCTAGTACTTTATAAAAAGCACCTATCAGGAACTATAGAACTCGACTGCATGCGAATAGAACTCACATTATTTTTTGATCTGCTGGACAATGCTCTGCTAAGTTCACAAACATTGCAACGTTACAGTTTCTTAGAACTGTGGGTCCCTATGAGCTAAGCCAAACAAACGGACGTAACGAGACTATAACCTTGCTATTATAAAATAAGTTTTAAGTGCCAGACCTGGTTTAAACCATTACTTACTATGCCTAAATCATGGTTTAAACCAGGTCTGGCCTGAAAACTCATTTTATAATAGCAAGGTAAGGGTTTCTTGTTGACTACGAAACACTAAAAATTGAAAGTTCGGTGTTTAAATAAGCCGAGCGCGGCGGGCATGTTGGTTTGAGAAAGTATGGAGCTTTCTACGGCCTTTCGGAGTTCGCTTCGAGCTTTTCTTTTAACTTCGATTAACAGACTAACAGAATTATTTGAAAAGTTTAAATATAATATTTCTTATGTTTTTATTGCTCAAGGCATTTTTACTAGAAAATATTTTTACAAGGAGAAATACATCATCAAAAATCCTCCCATGACAGGATTTGAACCTGTGCCCCTCGCAGAACAAACAAAACTAAACTGGTAGATGGCGTTCAAACCGAGCCTTAGTCGGTAAACAGTGAGAAATCATAATCAAAAATTCACCATGACACGTGGGTTCCCGTGTAGCGCAGCGGTAGCGCACTCGTCCGGCAAGCGACGGGCACAGGTTCGAATCCTGTCATGGAAGGATTTTTGATGATGTATTTCTCCTTGTAAAAATATTTTCTAGTAAGTTTAAATATGTTTTTATTTTACATAAATAAATTATGTTAGCCTTTCGTAGTGGAGACTTAAGGACCACGGGGGCCGGGCGCTCATACAATATACCGATTTTTGTCTGAACGCCTGGTGGAGACAACGCGAGACTGAATGCTAGACTGTATTTCTCGCAAAGAATATGCTTATAGCTTATTTATATTATAGTTGAATTGGTAACCTATTTTTATGAAACATTATACCTAGGTTTTTTAATCCATATTTATTCTATAATTCAATGCAGGTAATTTATATAAACAAACATTGAGCGTATTGTTTGTCTGGTTTCGAAACAGCTGAAATTATCATCGCGTCAATGTTTGCACGTAACAAACAGACGACGATGTACAAATAGTAGAACATATAGGTAGATACTGAAATAGCGTCATTCGTCTTAAACCATTTACTTTCATTGCACAAACTTTAAGATAGGTAGCTAATATAAATAAGTAATAATCATAATATATTTGTAATGTTTCCTTTCCTCTGAGGTCTGTCGGCAGAGAACTCTGAATAGGGGTAGACTTATCTTAGTAATAATTTATATTATGTCTTTCTTTTTTAATGTGTTTCTTGTGTATTGAGTTAATTAAATAAATAATTACTAAATAAGGTGTACAGGGGTAACTCTGAAAGTGGGGTAAATACGGAATAGACCTTTAGTCAGAGTGATATTAAATCCATTTTTTAATAAATTCGAATTTACCCCACTAATAAGTTATATCAGATTTACCCCACTTAGGGTTACCAGATGAAAAAAACAAACAAAAGTCCTGAGAAAAGTCCTGATTTCCAACAAAAAATCCTGAGATTTTTCACACTTTGTTTTTTTTCCCATACCTACTTATGTACAATTTTAATACTCGTAATGGACGGGGGGGGGGGGGGGGGTGTTGGCAGCGTTATAAATAGTTGTTAATTTTATACAATTATTACCAAAGAACGATTATTAGAAGATACCAAATGATTCTGACCAAATGGTTAAATTTAATTGTACAAATAAGTGCGTAAGTAATTTATCCTTTGGTAATAATACCACAGGATAAGTTACTAAATATTAGGTATGGTAAAACTGATTAACTAGGTATCTCTTAGCGGCACTATTTATTGAAGTTCTTTAGAATACAGTCGTAAAGAAATGCTGATTGAATTCAAGAAATGCACCAGTAGTAGGTTTCTAATTAGATAAATAATTAATGATTATTTTTAGTTTGTTTACTTTTTACTAAAAAAATCTTTAATTAAGTTGGTATTTCGTTGAAATTTCTAAAAATCCTGAGATTTTAAGAGATTTGCGAAATCCGCCCGCAATCCTGAGAAATGTCCAAAAATCCTGAGATCTCAGGACAAATCCGGAGATCTGGTAACCCTAACCCCACTATACCTTACTAACTAAATTATTCTTAGGTACTATATTATAATATTACAACATTATTACTACTACTACTTTTTTATTTGTAAATACAAAAGTAATTTGAATGGCTTAAGTGTATGAACAAACGCCAAAATTACGCAGAAATACAATAAGTTACAGCAAGGAGAAATCAAAAAAAAATGACCGAAGATAATTTGATTTCCACCTGGCGTTCTTATACCTAAAGTCTGTATGTAGATGTAATATTATGCCTATAATTGTTTTGTAGGTAGTTAGTCAATTACGTAGTCACAGATCACATATTGCTATCGTAACGTAGTGTAGTCGAGTCGCGGGGCGCGGCACGTGTGCGCTACAGTAAATATTAAGTAGGTGGATTTCACACAATAGGTCTAATCTAGTGTCTACACAAACCCAGCAGCTAACCAGCCGCGCTGAACCAACTTACCGTCCTGCCATTGCTGCCATGTTACTGACCCAGTATAGGTACGCGTAATGACATTCTACGTCGTTGTTTATCTCTACCTCTTTATGTTATATGCTTGAATTTTATATTGCAAACAAACAAATAAATCTTTTCTTTTGATAATATTAGTGTAGATATACTAGCTGCAGACAGCGCAATTTACACGCGCTCGTGACTGCAACCTGAATCTTGTTTCAGGGCTCCCGCTTCCGACACTTAATAGCAAACAGCTCATTAATCGCGTGAAGAGATAATATAAATACAAACAAACTTAGGTACGTTTGTATTACGTTAAATTTTGTTCCAGCTACATACCTTCCGGCTTTCATACACATTTGTCATCAAGGAAAATGATAAATAAAACAAATAGTAATTACAATTATATTTGCGCACACAGTATGAAATGAAACAAACGAGTGTAAAGGTGTGAACTCACCGGAAAATTAGCCGTTCCGCCGCCCGCGCCGCCCCCGACCTTTCGTCGCATCGCTCGTAGCAAGACCCTTGCAATGACTTGCGAAGCTTTTTGATGAGCTTATGTAAGACCACTGTCTCACCTGATGGTAAATGATGATTATAGTGTAAAATGTACCATGCTCAACTTGAAAAAGGAAGGTGGCAGTGGAATAATATCCGATCCGTCTTATTCCTTAGTAGCTGCAACGGTTTACGTATCGGAACAAGGGCGAGTCCACTTGGCCCTACGACTTAGGCTGGTGGGTGGTAACAATCCGCTGAACTGTTTGCGTCCATAAGTTGCTGGCAGTAGGTATTTCCTAGAAGCCACTTGCTACAGAAAAAAGATTTATTGTACACACCAAAAATATAATGAAATGAAAATATAATATAAACATTATACCTAAACAAGAGCAAAATTATTACCAATTGAATGGGTACTGCCCATACTATATGTCTACTAGTCCAGTGTTTCGAAGATGCATTGCTCTTCAGCATTATATTGATACAACAACATTGATACAATAACGTTGTATTATTCATACATAACATAATCGATAGTTTTCTTAACGAATTTCACAAACTGAATGAACGTCGTTTTCTCTAATCTTAATGAGTTCCTGCTACCTAACCTAGCAACAATTATTGTAATCACTATTAAACGTGCTTAATTAAAACCTCGTCTAATTAACGCGGCTTTTTACTGAATGAATGATACGTTCGAAGCTCGACTACACTCGATCAATCACTCACTCACTCACTTGCTATATAATTTGTCTAAACAAAACGGGACAATCTCGTCTGTTCTAATCAAACAAAAACTTGAGTCACTGCCCTCGAAGCCCTGACCACACGGAGGTGAGAAAATACACCGAGAAAAAACAATCTTAAGATTATCACAACAAGATTAATTTTCCAGTAAACGATTTAAGATTAATCTAAGCACTGACTTGCACTTTAAGATCCTTAAACTTAAATTGATTTTAAACTTAGACTATGTAACATAAGGTCGATAGTTGTTTATGAGAACGTTGCTGACTTGCAGTTTAGAATGTCTATTAGAATCGCAGTAGCCAGCCTGAACTGCCTTTAACGTTTTAAATAACGAATGAGATTGTGAGAAGATATTCAAAGGGACCTTAAAGGGGAAATTGTCGAGGGAAAATGACCAAGCAGAATCCGGAATAGCAAATACCGGCGCGGCGCTACTGTGAAATTGGTATTCTTGCAGAATAATGTAGATAGGTACTGAGTTTAATATCGGGCTTAAAATTATGGTAGTTTAGTAAATAAGTATCACTCGAGACTTGCGATGAAGTTCGAGCTAGGTTTAAGACCACTAAAGTTTAGTAATTTTACAGCCAGGCCAGACTAGGCCAGCCTGATGATGACCGACTGCTCTGGTCTGCCGGTATCTGTATGTAATCCGCATTGCCCTTATATTTGAAAGCTGCATGACGGTGCTACAGATTTTGTGTGTTCTAGCAATGCGATATCGAGCCCACTCTGTCGCCTCGCTACAGACAACATACATACATCATTGTCACGCATCACTTGTCACCCGCTCTGTAGCGGGCGGCACAATGGACCCGATGTGACACCTCGCCCTGAATACATCGTCTTTCTTTGTTGCAGGTGTCGCCGCCATCGCTGTGGGCTACAGGACCCCGGTACCTTTTGAAACGAATGTGTGCTCGTTGAACCTGCATGTGCTATACGCTCTCCTTACTACCATAATTTCAGTTCAATACAGTAAAAAAATCATATTGAAAAATATCTGTGATGAAAATCATTTTTGGAATTTATTATGATTTCTTTATTCAATTAGACAGTTCGACAGTATTTCGTTCTGCTAAAACGAAAATGTGACGAATTAAGTGAAATTCAATCAAATGTATGAGTGAATATCTTACGGGCAGTGGATTACTCACTACATATAAGTAGGTATACTTATTAAACATATTAAGTATAGTACATGTGTCTGTCTGTATGTAGGTACCTATAGTACCTACTCGTAGGTGTTGTCGACGCGTGATCAACACAAGCATTGTCCAAAGCTAACGGCTCACAGACCTCTCGTGACTTTTCACATTTACTGGAGATCCGTCCGCGCCAGAAAATGTTTAATTTTACGACTGATGTTGACGTAGCTTCTCACTGGTGTTCGCCTATTACGATAGGTACACGAGCTGAAAGATATGCCAATTTATGAAACTGCTAAAGTTCAGAGTTATGGCGTTTATGATTTTTTAGAATAGGTATCGGCTTGCATTTATGATTTTTTTAGTAATAAAGAGGGTTTTAAGATTTACTTTACACTTCATTCAATTTGCGTAACTGTAACTTATCCTTTTATAATAGGTAATTTAAAACAAGTTAAACCTTACTTAACCATCTTGCAGTCGTATAAATGAGCAATATAAATCATAAAGAATACGCAATAAATAACTTGATTAATCACTTAAGAGGTAGGTACATAAAAATAGTACAAGCTCTACCGTACACTGTATTATGTATGAGAGAGTAAAATAATATTTCACGGAACCCTCGGCTCGAGGCGGCCGGGACCGGTCGTTGTGAAATATTTTTTTACGTCCAAATCGTTGAAGAACATCAATTTTATTCGATGAGATTCCAAACGAACTGTTGAGTACCAGAACGTGCCACTCAATTATCAGCTCTAGTGGTGTTACGGTTGTTATTTGGAAATCGATATCTGTGTAATCGTAAAGCCTTTGCTAGAAGCGAGAAAATTTTAATGAGTTAGATATTAATTGATATTTTGACGGTAGTTAAAGCATCACAACCGCGTCGTCATAACAATACAGTCTTTAAGATACTGGTATTGTAGTAAAATTGGTATCTACCTATTAATTTATATTTAAGCTTCAATCTTATGACTTGTAGATCCAAGAAAGTGGAGCCTTAAGCACCTCGATTTCATGAAACCAATCTAAAATGAAACATCTATGAAAACATCTATAAAAATTAAAAAAATACCTATAATGGTGGTGGCGTTTCGCTGGCGCAAAACATTAAAAATAATGTTTTCGTAGGACGTTTTATTCGAAGTATTTTGACGAGTACCTACTACTACCTACTTACCATATATCAAACTCCATTGTCTATAGTAGCACGAATACGAAAACGAATTATCATCAAATAAAAAAAATAAGATGTCCTTTCGCAAGGATTCGTACTTGCAATTTGACATGTAACTCATAAAACATTAGCTTAGGAAGGAGAGCGCATCGCATTCTGTAAAATGTGAAGATCACAGATTAAAAATTGAATGAAAACGTAATAAGAGAAACTAAAGACAGAATAATAATGAAGTGCCAAAACCAAATACAAAAGAAAATAGAAAGTTTCAAAGAAAACCTGTGACATTTTCATAAAGAGTGAGTAATAATGTACTGTGTTGTGATGGAGTGTGGATAGTTTGTGCAGTGAGTGTAAGTGAATGATGAAACGGAGCAAGTCGTACACGTGGCTGTCTATGCTGCTGAAGCCGAGCGCAAGGGCGGGGGAGGAGCGAGGGGACGAGCCGCGCGAGGACGAGGAGTGGGGCGCAGTGCCCTGGATCCGCGCCAACGACCTCCTCAACGATGACAGGTGAGCTGCGTGAAGTCGAACCAACTTCTTGTCACATTCATAACTCAATATGATCCAGTCATTTAAGCTTAAATTAGGTAAGAATCTCGGAATTCGAGATACCCAGCTGTAAGTCTGTAAATACTTGTATATTGACACCCTAAAAGTTGTCTCAAAACCTACTTATGGTAGGGTGTGCGCAACTATGAAATTTCAAGGTCAAAGTACAAAATTACATACAAAATTCTCTACAAATTTTGTTTAAAAAAATATTAAGGTATTAAGGGGTATTAAGCCGAAAGTAGTTTGTTCTAGAGGTCTAGGCAAACAACTTTTGTTCTACGACTTTTGGAAATTCAAAGTGGTTTTCGAAAATTTTGAGTTTAAAGTTTGCATGAAAATCAGCAGTTTTTTAGAGTTTGAGGTCATTGACCTCATGGTGCCCTTTTGTTTAGTTTGGATCACTACAATCTTAACATTCATTGCATTTATTTACAAAAACAGCTGTTTTTCCTTCAGTGATACAACTTCAAATTTTCGAAAAAAAGTTCTTATTTCTAAAAGTCGTGGAACAAAAGTTGTTCGCCTTGCTTGACCTCTTTCGGCTTAATACCCCTTAATACCTTTTTTTTTTAAACAAAATTTGTAGAGAATTTTGTATGTAATTTTGTACTTTGACCTTGAAATTTCATAGTTGCGCACACCCTACCATAAGTAGGTTTTGAGACAACTTTTAGGGTGTCAATATACAAGTATTTACAGACTTACAGCTGGGTATCTCGAATTCCGATGTGAACTTACTATAATGACTGGATCAATAAGTTGACATGCATAATGTGGTTACTTTCTAGGTCTTTAACTAAACTTGACATAAATGTTCAATGAACATACGTCTATGACATAGAACAAGGATAAGGATTTTTCCGTAATCTTCACCTTACAATTCAAGCTTTTTGTTAACAGCCGTATCGCCTTTATGTGCTAATTTCTATTCTGTCCGAAGATGGGAGAAAAATATATGAAAAATGCAACTACAAAATTCCCGAGCTGCGTAAATGTTTTTACAGTCAAATAGATGGTTATAAATAATTGATTTAACACTAAAAAGCTTGAGTAAAGCGCTGTTACAAGACGTCCATCAGTGTCCGCATAGTGTCACGAGTCGAACCGGTCGGAACACGCAATGTACAATGAGCAACTTGACAGTTTCCACGATAATGCATACACAAAGAAATTTTGCGTTCTGTTCATAATCTTGCTATAAATCGGTGTATCCTTCTCGCTTTGTCGTACTTGCTAGAGCAAGATGAAAAACGTCTTTGCTGTGTGCTCTCTGATGCAAAGTCTTGGCCGGTTTTTGTATGAAATGGTCCGGTCTGAGGCCGATCCCAACTCCCGAGTATGGTAACGACAACGGCTACAAGATGTTTTTGTCACTGTTGGCATACATGCGCTCAATCATGTGACTTCTCGGCTTGTATTATTTAAAATAATAAAGACTCAAAATGATGTTCTGATAATTAATAATTACTTACATCTAATTAATGCAATTCGGCTTGATGAGCTGATGTTGTTAGACAAACTTGTCAGGCAATGCCTAGAGTCGGGGTCATACGTCTGCTGTCATATCTGGGAGTGAAATCTGAACAGACATCAATAGTTCTAGTCTTATCATCTATCTGACCAATGGGAAAACCCGTTATAGGTAAAAGATAGCGAAAACTACCGAATTGTGGTTTGCTTAAGTAACCCAATGTGTTAATCTAGATCTGCGTAGGTATTATCGTAATCGGTTCAGATTTTTTTGTGTGAAGGAGTAACAAACATACTGGTTTACTTAATAAAACTCAAACTTTCACATTTATAATATTAGTAGGACAGTATTAGTAGAGAATTTTATTTTTTGGACCCTGACTCTAAAGCTGCGTGTCCATAGTGCTAGTCTTGCATGGAACTTGCACGCTTTTGTGATGCCTTACGTTGGAATTCCCTCATTTTCAACCGTATTACCTCATTAACAATACTTAACATATGCCGTATGACGTTATATTTGCCTGCAAATTGCATGCAAGACTTGCAATAGGTAATTGCTTTCCGTTCAGGTGTTTCAAGAAATTATTGGAATGAAGCGTCCATGGGTCATTCGGAGTGAATGGCCCAAGTTATTTATGTTCTCTGTTAGTGTTCAATGGGTGGCAGTTGCCTACTTTCTTCACAGGTTGCCTTTCAAGCGAGTGGTTCTTGCGTCCAATGTGTTATAAAACGATAAATAATTGGTAAGCAGAAGATGGGAGATAGTTGGTATTTAACAGCCTTAAACGCAACTTCTACTTACTAATTATCTATCATTGCTTTTTATTTTATGTGTAAGTAACTCCTCACTTGCACTGACATTACCATAGATAAAGTTTCATGTCACTTAAGTTTTATTTTAATAAAATATTATAAGTTTTTAATGCAATTGAAGTAGTAAGCCTAGCTGCGCCGATCTTTTTAACCGACTTCAAAAAAGGAGGAGGTTCTCAATTCGTCTGTATGTATAATTTTTTTTTTTTTTTATGTACTATGTTCACCGATTACTCGAAGACGGCTTGACCGATTAAGATGATTCTTTTTTTAATCGAAAGGTGGGAGCTTCGAAATGGTCCCAAAAAATTTGGTGAGGATCTGATGAGGATCTTCGGAGTGATGAACGGGATTGCTCCTCAAAATTCCTATGTTTTAGGGATGTTCATCGATTACTCGAATACGGCTTGACCGATTGAGATGATTCCTTTTAAAACTGAAAGGTGGGAGCTCCGAGATGGTTCCATAAAAATTTGGTGAGGATCTGATGAGGATCTTCGGAGTGATGAACGGGATTGCTCCTCAAAATTCTTATGTTTTATCACCAGTAGAATAAGGCCATAAAGAATAGATACCGATGAATAAGAATATGGTTTCGGAATCTCCACATCTGAAACCACCTTCTCATCACAGAACTCCTCAATGATAAAAGTTATGGATACAATTTTAATGATTTTAGTGGTAGTTGAAAGTACACTAAAAAGGATGAAATAAAAAAATAATTAAAAAAAATTAAAAACCGACTTCAAAAAAAAAGCATTAAAAAAAACCGACTTAAAAAAACATAAAATAACTTCGCCTACGTACAGTGCCACCGACTTATCCGTTATGTAATCTGAAGTCGGGCAGATTTACTGGGTTAGTTGAGTAGGATTGTAAGTAGTTTGGCTGCCCGACTTCAGATTACATAACAGATAAGTCGGTGGCACTGTACGTAGGCGAAGTTATTTTATGTTTTTTTAAGTCGGTTTTTTTTAATGCTTTTTTTTTTAAGTCGGTTTTTAATTTTTTTATATAGTCGCAAGTTATGCATCACCTGGCGCGGTCATTCTTAGGATAAGTCAGTTATAATGTGTGTGGCAAAAATATTTCTCGAGACGCTTCGTGATATGGATGGCACGGAGCGGCTCACGGGAGCGGGCTAGTGGTCAATTCACACTTCAGAATCATAATGCGAATGGGAATGAACCACACGAATTTTCAATTGATGGAAATGCGTATTACGCATATTATGTGTTAGGTTTTGTGCGAATTGACTCACTTACTTAATATTACTGGTAATTATTTAGGTACCTGCCAATACATTTTTAATCTGCATAAATATACTTTTATGTAAAAACTAGTACCTATAGTTTAGAACGCCTGCGCGGGCGCCACTCGCTGGGAACTAGTATTGTTCTAATGTTGACTGAACGAACGCGCAGCGCTAGTTAACGTTCGGTATTATTCGTGTTCATAAATGTGAACAATTAGTTTTTATAGTCACGCTTTTTGTATGTTAAACCGCAATATTTTTTGTTGTAATTACTTACGTATTTAAATTAGGATTACTTACTATAAAATTATGCAGGCATTTACTAGAAGCCCGTGAGAATATCACGTAAAATAGCCTAGGACTAAAAGCCTAAAATAGCCTTAAATATTGACTTACGACATGTGTGGTTTATCGCCATAATCTTTTTACATTATTGATATGGCAGGTGAGTTTTTTATGCGGGACAGTGCGGGTAGTGAACGCATTGACTCTTGTACACATTGAAGATTTATAATATAAAAATATCCCGGCGAATCGAGAACCTCTTCCTTTTTTTTAAAGTCGATTAAATAGTATATTGAAGGAAAGGCCACTCAGTGCTAGAATCATATAAAACTTTTAGAATGTCCTTAGAATTTTTTAAAAGACTTTTCGCGAGATTTATCTCCCTGAGGGTGCTAACGTAACCAACTAAAATCACAGCCATAAAATTTGAAGATTTATAATTATGATTGATTTGATTGAAGATTTATAATATAAAAATATCAAGGCGAATTGAGAACCTCCTTCTTTTTTTGAAGTCGATTAAATAGTATATTGAAGGAAAGGACACTCAGTGCACAGAATCATATAAAACTTTTAGAATGTCCTTAGAATTTTTTAAAAGACTTTCCGCGAGATTTATCTCTCTGAGGGTGCTAAAGTAACCAACTTAAATCACAGCCATAAAATTTTCCCTCGTATTTTGTGAAAACCCCTGAAAGTGGCGTCTACCATACGCGTTATAAAAACGTGAACCCACTTGTTAAAACGACAGTTTAATACAAACTTTATGCTCGGTGAAGACAGAGTTGAATGTGGTTTAACGGAATATATTTTAAATTGCTTTGGTGCGATATTATTCAAAATAAATGCCTTTTGACAGTTTTATTCTTTAATATTGTCGGAAATTACCTCTTTAAACGTAGGGCTGATCAAAGGAAGAAGCACGTTTCTTCGAAAAAAAATTATAGCGAACATAGAACGTAAAATACTGTGTCGTGTGTAGGTATTGCTTTACATTTCACTATTAAGACGTTTGAAATCATTCAGAAGTAAATAATACGTAACTTCAGTTTTAAAAGACTTGTTCAAAATCTTCGAGTGTATCAAACGTGGCAACCCTGACCTCTAAGCAATAAATAATTCTAAGTGTGCACATGATAAAGTGTTATTCGACAGTTTATGAAGTCGTCGTAGAGGTGACTCCATTATTATCTTAATGCTCTCTTATAGTGCTACTATAGGACAACACCTGTCTCATTATGTCATGTACAGAGCTTATAGGCTATAGTTCAATATCGTTATGTGAGTACCTATTGTAGACGCAGACTCCACTTGATTTACGACTTTTCTCTAATCATTTATCTACCTCTTTTCCTTTTTTAGGAGTTTCTTGTCGTTTATATTTAAGTTATTAAGTACCCTCAAAACATTCTGAAAAGGAACTGTCCTCTTTGTTTGTGCTAATTCTGTTTTTACGAAAAATTCGAGCGAATTGACTACTAACCCTATAATCATTATACAAACCATACAATTAATCCGATTAATTGTACCGAAACTGTCAGGAATAATATCTGACAATGTTCATTGGGAATCTACCTCATACATATTATACATCCTGGTAACATTGCATCGTGATGAAATGAAACCCCATACTTATTTATAAACGCCGTCGAATTCTGCTAAGTTAGTTACGAAGTCAGCATTCCGCTACATTTCCCAAGCTTGCAGCTATTTAAATACCGCGGATTCTGTTAATTCTAGTACCAACCACTCCAGTTTGTGCCTTTTACGGGAACCGATAAAATATTCGACATTCAAAGATCGACTTTAACACAACTACTTAATGTTGAGTTTAATTTACATTAATCACGTTAATATCGTCTGCAAGTGCAACAGAGGTTTACAAAGGGTTATTTAAATTGTTACCTTATTTCATAACAGTTTAAGTGGAAATTCGATTGTGCAGACTTTAGTAAGACTAGGTTTATTGTAGGGGTTTTTGTTACAGGTTGCCGTTAACCCGTTAGCGAACTTGTTGGTACGAATCGAACTAATGCGTGGAGAACTTTGAATGTTACAAATAAAACACAGAGAATAGATTCCTAGATAGAACGCTTTACCAAAGGTTTATCTCCACCGGCATAGAATAGATAAGAGTAGAGAGGCTGCAGTAAGAACGCCCTTCCTCATGCGGTCGGCTTGTGGGAATGTTAAGTAGGCGCCACCAAAGAAGAGGGTGGCGACGATGACGACGGGCGAAGCGGAGAGCGAGTCGGAGATACCGTAGACCAAGAAAACACATTATAGTATCATCATCATCATCATTTCAGCTGAAAGAAGTCCACTGCTGGACATAAGCCTCCCTCATAGATCTCCAGATGCTTCGGTCATAAGCGGCCTGCCTGCATCCACCGTGAACCCGCGGCCTTAACCAAGTCGTCCGTCCATCTCGTTGGTGGACGTCCAACGCTGCGCTTTCCGATCCGTGGTCTCCATTAGAGAACTTTTCGGCCCCAACTACCATCTGCTCTCCGTGCTATATGTCCTGCCCACTGCCACTTCAAAGAGCAAGATTATAGCATACATCAATTATTTAAAGAAATGTGGCGTGTAGTTGAACCTATGCACGAAACATCTGCGTGCTCACGAAAAATATGTGCAAGTTTATCTATTTAGCTAGGCTCATCAAACTACTTCATGTCATGAATAGAATAGAATAGAATAGAAATCATTTATTGTTCATAACTATGTACATCAGCAGTTAATAGTGCTATAAGTTAGTCTCAATAGTTACCACACAGGGCATACAATAATATTATTATTAAACAGTTAAAATAACTTAATTACAAGTATTGCAAAAAAAAATAAAAAACAACATCATTAGATACATTATCATCACTACAAATTATTAAATGTCAAACCATATGAAAATTGAAAATAGTTTATGAATGTCAAATGATGATAATTTTATTATAACAAAAAATAGCAAGAAAAAAAAACCTTAGAAATAATAAAACTTCAGTCACAGTTATTTAAATTTAAAATATTCGTCAAGATTATAAAATGCTTTGTCAATAAGCCAATTCTTTAATTTAAATTTAAATTTAGGTCCATTTAAAGATTTAATGTCAACAGGCAGATGATTAAAAACAAGAATTGCTGTAATAAAAGCACTTTTATGAAACATCGTATTATTAACTCTGGTTAGACAGAGATCATGAATACATTTATTTCGTATGTTCTGGCGTCTATCTGACCTAGCAATGAAGTACTCAGAGTTATTTTTAACAAAGATACAGATTTCTAATATGTAGATGCCAGTCAACGTTAAAAGGTATTTGTCTTTAAATACCTGTCGGAGGGAATCAGTGCTGTACATTTTATAGATTGTTCGAATACATCTCTTTTGCAATACAAATGTCGACTGAACATCCACTGAATTGCCCCAAAACAGAATGCCATACTTTAGTTGAGGATACACATAACCAAAATAAGCATTGCGTGTGACACTTTCACACACTTTCACACATGGGAAACAAGGAAAGTATATTAATTTACATATTTATCACAATCCCTTGGTAAGGGCAGTTTTAGTATACAAACAGTCTAGAAAAATCCATCTAGTAGAAAAGGTTCAGCACCTACACGAGACTTCCCCGCCATCGCGCCCTCGTGAGTCGCCCGCGGAGTGAGTGGCTGCACCGTCCTCGCGGCGCGCCCCGAGCGAGAGGGTGCCGAATATAAAGTTTCATGTTTTATTGTCCAGCCAGATTGATGGCTTCAGGCTCTAAAGAATTTACTTCCTACTTATACTTATATCCCCGTCTTTAACATGTCTTAGCTTTTATTTCCAGTTTCGGGGGATCAGAGGGGGACCTTTTTATTTTATCGAAAATTTTATAGTCACTCTAAGAAGTTTTATAAGACACTTGATTCTTAAGTGAAATTTGAAATAGTAGAAAATATTGTTTTAAGACAGTAGCCTCACCTATCTATCTCGGTATATGTACTTGTGCCTTTCTATACTGTCATATATGGACGCTTTATATGCAATTTGCAACCCCGTGTGCTATTGGAGGCGAGTCTTGTCATGCCTTATATTGTACACAGGTTTGGAAAGCAGTTTGGCTAATAAATCCGTGTGCATGTTGAGGCAGGTATGTCCTATTTAACACGGAAAGAAATAACGCGTCCCGAAATGAATGATACCTACTAAACGTAAATATATCTCAAGCGTTGGTAACTCCCGTAATATGTTCTTTGTCGATTTAGCACATTGTCGTTCTAAAGTGGGTAACTTTAAAATAAAATGCAAATGTCTGCCGATTCCCGCATCATCTTAGACGACCATTACCCATTCCTCACAGCGGTGACTGCACCCCTGTTACTTCCCGGTGGCTTCTAGGGTAGCTGAAGATATTCATATTACAAGATGTAAAAAAAAAACTTTTTTGCAAACTTTAATCTCTATCTATGGGTACATATAAAATTCAAAGGCCAAACGGATTCACTGACTGACTTAACTATATTTTAACGCTTAGCCTAGAGAATTTGGAGAGTTTTTTCTTTGTCATGTCATGCTAAGAAGGAGTTTTTGGAAAATCCTGCAGGATTGGGACTTGAAAAAAAATGCTGGTTGAAATTTATGTAATGCTGTGGCATTACTCAAGTTTTAAAACAAGTTCATGGAAAATGCTTGAAAAGAATAATCAATCTATCTCCAGTTCTAACTGTTAATTAATATTTAAAAGGATTGTCTTGAATCGCGTCAAATTCTCATCAAAACGTCAATATTTTAGTTCGGTCGTAATGTAAGGAAGGAAAGTTATCTCTATAACATAATAGGTATACTAAAATTAAATATCATCGTATTCGACTTGACAGTCGTAATCCTACCATCACTCGCCAGCTATCGACAGGCTCGCGAGCACCCTCTCGAGGGGATGATCGCCTTAAATACGAGTGCTTACGTAATGTGGTGTAGAATCGAGAAATGTTCACGGATATCGTCTGAGGACGATACTTTGGTTTTATTTTGTAGAGGTATTTTATGGAAATATCTACCGACTTCGGTATCTTCGATGCTTACTTATCTTCGTTGAGTTTATCACTAAAGACCTACGCGAAAGTTAATACAGAGTTGTTTTCGAGAGTATAATTAGGTAGGTATTTCGATCGTTATGTCTTATCTGTATTGATAAAGTAATAACTACTCTTCATTAATGCCAGTTTATCAGTAGCGATGTCCAATTTCGCTATCGGGTACCACCGACTCCGTGGCGCAACGGTAGCGCGTCTGACTCCAGATCAGAAGGTTGCGTGTTCAAATCACGTCGGGGTCACATGCTTCACGTGAAGTACCGTATCATTTTGACAAATTTAAATGTTTTTTTTTTGTTTAAAATTGCCACACTTCCTAGAATTAGATTAATTTCATTGTTCATGTTAGAATATTCTAATGGCAATACTATTCAAATAACATTAAAACATAGCTGGGCACCGTTAATCAAATAGTTAACTTCGTTAATCGTTAATCCGCTACAAAAAAAATTAGCTTCGTTAAACGTTAAAGCGTTTCATTTCGGAAGATTTAACGCAAGTTAACGTTAATCATTAATCCGTTAATATGTGTAAAAAGTAATGAAATTATTAAACGAAACTAATCTTTTCGCAGTTTTCTATTTCTAAAATATATCTAGTTTTGTTTTTGTTTCACTCGCTGCCACGCGCCGCGTTTCATACTTGTCTGAATCTGTTTTTCGCGCCGCGCCGCGGTTCCGTGCGGTAAATAGTAGGTATTGGATTAACGATTAACGGACTACTGCATATTAACGGAACATTTTTAAAAGTTAACTTAAATGTTAATCCGTTAATCAAAATGTTAACTTCGTTAATTAACGGATTAACGAGTTAATGCCCAGCTATGCATAAATACCCAGTAAAACTCTAGGTTAGCCACATAGGTACTGGCACTTGCTGATTACCTGGCTCCTGGCTTCTAATCCCAAGAAAAGTTCATATCGTGAGTGCTTGTCGGTAGTTGGAAACGCCACTGCAATATACAAATGGCGACGAATTTCTGAGAGTATGCGTTACAGAATGTACAATACAATAGTCAGAGTCACTGATATATGCAGGGCGGCGTTGGCTTAGGAGAAGGCACCTCGAATCCTCTTTCATTATGTAACCTGCTATCATGCCGATTTTTAGCAGTAAACGTTGCTTATTGTGACCACGGGTAGTGGTTGTGGCTGATTTGACATTTGACATTATAATGAAATCGGGCTGAATGGGGAGGAGCACTAACTTTTTATCCCGGCAGAGGGCGCGAGTCGACTAATCTAATTTTGAAATAAGAACTGTCAAATAATTGTATTTTCACAACTCTCGACAGTTTCATTTATGTTTACGTTTATATTTAAATAAAATGCCTCAAAGTAGTAGGAGCATTATTCCTACGACGTTTTTATTTGTGACTAAACAAGACGCCGACATAAATAGATTATTTTTAGAAAATTTTAACACTAAAACACAAAGACTCCAACTTGACTTAAATAAATATTTGTGTCTGGTCTGGGTGTCCCTCTATGTATAATATGTATGTATTTACAAAAGAAAAATAAATATATAAGTATTATATCCGTTGTCTAGTCACCGTAACACAAGCTTAGTCGCTTACCACGGGGCTAGATGGCGCTGTGTGTTGTTCACAGAATTTATTTATTTATTTATTTGACTTAACAGTACAGGCGAGATCACAAAATTTAAAAAAAAAGATCAGTCGACTAGAGCGCCATCTGCTCACAGCTTTGCGTATTCCACCTCATTGTTTCCAAAAGTATTGACGAGTTCTTTCGTCTGGACCATGTCATCTAAACTGAGCCAGCCGTAGTGCTTGCTTACTATATTCACAGATTCTTTGTCCGAAGTTTCTCAGGAGTTATACAATATAACTACAATTACCTACATAGTCTTCGAGACCAGATATAAAGACCAATATTACAAAAGTATAAATTGTGCACGTGCTGAGTTTGTGAACCTGAGATGTAGGTCGAGTAATTCACAACTCAATAAGTCCCCAGTTTTATATAATCCATGACAATTGAATGTAACCACATTAATCGGTATCGGTACCGGATCCGCGAACCGCATCGAATGCTGTAATGTCCCTGTGATTTCCCGCTGGCCCTACCGCCACCGGCCGACGGCAGGTGAACCTCGCACCGTGGGAACGGCGGCTGACCGCAGCGCCGCTCGACCGTGACCGTCTTCACACTTACGATACGGTAGCGAGATTGTCTTTATTGTCTGAATTCAAAACGGAGCAAATCGAATAGGGTATTATTTTAGTTTGCCTACAAGCTGCGCTTTGCGGTTTTACCCGCGTAGAATTGAAATTACCATTGAAAGAAAAGAAAAGTACTTTTATACCAATTACCTATTATCAAGCACCCAGCATCTAGTTGACTTTTGTGACCAATTGTGATAATGGTAAGGAACCTTTGGTGTGTGAGTCCTACTCGCACTTAACCGGTTTGTATTCACCACAATTACGTCTGGTGTTTTTTTTCTACCAGAGTTGTACCTACTTATCCTCGCTTTTATCGAACTATTTCCAATCAATTATTGCCAATTTTGACAATAATAATTGTTTTATTTGCGACAGGCAAATAAAACTCCAGTAAATAAACGTTGATAAATCTAATTTATATTCCGTTTGCGATCGAAATTCATATAATCTAGATTTCTAGAACATTCCACGTCTTGGCAATTAGTGTCTTCGCGGCGGACCTAATACCGATCAGATTCCAGACTTTCTGGCACTTTTCACTGTATTCTAGGCACTGTTTAACAGACCTTAAGGTATAAAGCTCTTTGCAGTGTAAGCTTGGTAATTCCGATATGAAGTTAGAAGGGAGTAATATAGAGTTTAAATTGTTGTACGACGATCGATAAATCTATTTAAAAATATTTTAATGAAACATCATGTTTAATCATAGTACCTTTAGTATTTGGGTAAAATGCTAATAAGAACTGAAGACGGAATAAGAACTAAAGATAAGAAGCTTTAAAGTTGCACCCATACCATAACCGACAATATTTCAGAATCAAGCCTCAGATGGTACGTCCGTAATGCGTATACGCCTGACGATTTTGTAGTGAAAAATCAATGGCTGCAAAAATGCGGGGTAGGGGTAAGACCTCCAACTACTTGGATAACAAATGTCCAAAGGGACATAATATGCCTCGGTCTCACTGACGAGGACGTGAACATGCAATCTCCATGGGGCGCCCGCGCCGCATGATAAAAAACGCCGACTCCGTGTAAGGCAAGGACAAATACAAAAATACAAATACAAAATACAAAAATATTTATTTCATTACCAATTTTAAAAATTACATATATTACGCAGTACACAGAATCCCCTTTTAGGTATAAGAACACCTGTGATAGGGGACTCTGGCCTTCCTCTCTAAGGTGATACATAAAGGTAATATGTCGATAATAAATAATACGAATTACAATCTTTTTCAAATAATCAAATACAAATTAGGTTAAATTAAAATCATTATAAAACAAAATTCTTCGAAATAACAATAATTATAAGAAAATTCATCACTTCGAAAGTAATTAATAAAAAAAATCAGTCAAAGAAAAAAAGTGAATTCATTTTAGATCTTTATATAAGCAGGTACATTAGGTATGTAAATTAATATAATATCCATTATCCAAATTAAAATTAAAATAATAATTGATCTCACAACCATTGCATAATTGAAAATCACAATTTAATCATTAAATCAGTCTAAAAATATATAATATTACTTATTTTAAAATTTCATAATAAAAGTATGTACCAATTTGTAAGTGCGTAGAGGTGTGTTAGATGGGGTTTGTGTGTGTGTGGGTGTGTGTATGTGTGTGTGTGTATGAGTATGTGGAGGTATGTAAGTGTGGGTTAGAAGTTATAGTTAGACAATGTGTTTCAAAAGAGATTCTATTTCATCATATGTTTTGGGTTTTAACCATTTAGTAGTTCCGTCTTACATTCGCGGTATGTCATACTATATATGTTAAGGTTTTTATTTACCTGATTATATATGTAGGCCGATTGTCTGTTGTATTGTCGTGACGAGTAGCTAGTATTGCCAGGTGTTGTGGGGGCAACAGCAGTTCGTCTTCTCCGTTCCAGTATTGAGGAGTCAAAAGATAGAGTTTTATGCAGTTTGAGTACGACAAGCAGGATACATAGTTTGCGTATCGTGAGTAGATCACATAATCTGTACAACTCTTGAGTAGGGAATCTATACGGTTTCATATAGATTACCTTTAGTAGAGACCTTTGTGCTCTTTCTAATTCCAAGAACCTAGTTTTAGTAGCTCCGCCCCATATTGGAATACAATAAGTAATGATTGATTGTGCTAGTGAAACATAGATCTTATTTAGTAAATTTAGGGAGGCAATGTATCTAAGCTTCTTAAAGATCCACATAGGGCTTCTAATTCTCCTCATTACCTGCTCCAGATGCAGATGCCATGATAACCGCTGGTCTATCACCACACCTAGATATTTTGTGCTGTCAACTTTGGTTATAGTTGGACACTGACAGCTTGAAAAGAAGAAAACAAAGAAGAAGAAGAAGATCATCTTTTTAATCATATTAGCTTTTTTGTTTATTACATCTTTTCTTTATCCATACTTAATATTATAGGTTTAAATCTGTTTTGTATAAAAAGATCATGGGAATTCACGTTTGCATCTCCATTCTCCATAGTGTTTCCTTGTTGATTGTTCGTATAAATATATGTAAAAATGTAGTAGGAAATTGTGTTATGTAAAGTTGGCAACACTGGGAAATTATTATCTTGCAAAAATATAGGGTGGGATTACGTAAATAATTATTATTACCTACCTAGTTAATGAACGATATTTTTGCAAAGTAGGTATAACTATTATGTTAATAACACAATCTCTGCTAAATTTAACTCGAAAATTTACCTACATAGAGATTTTAGTTCTTATTTAATTATCTTGCAGTTCCCAGAATGTTTGAGAAACCGGATTTTAAAACTTTGTAACGTTTATTGGCACATTATAATTTGCCGTGTTGCCTCGGCATAAAATAGGGTTACTCCATCTTTCCGTAGGCGTCGTAAAATGCGACTAAGATATAATCTTAGTCTAATCGTAAGACTATAATCTAACAATCTTTTGTCACATAACGGAATTAAATTATAATACGTACCTATGTTCATTTAAAATGGCATACTAAATTTCAATTCTTACATCTATTCATTTATCGCGAAATTTATGTGCATTTTAATGATAGAATCTTTGTACCATCTTGACCGGTTTAAATCTAATTATTACCTCCTTAAGTAGGTATAGATAGCTGATTAATACGACGTAAGTCCATGATCTAATGTGCTATTAACGAAATGGCTTTTTAAATTACTTCACGCCCCCAGCCGGAGCCTGTTCGGGGTTTTATTAAGTATAGTAAACTCCCAACGAGGTAGAGACACAGATAAGTGACGTCACAGGTGAGGTTGTGAACAAACTGGGATTACTCATCACGTGACTTACAAGATTGATCAGTTTTCGATCAGTTTAATAGGTCTTAAAACTCTTAAACTAATAAATAGTAAATGACTACAATTTAAATAAAGACAAGACTACTCCACCTTTAATCCATGGCACTAAAATACCATAGGTTAAAGGTTGGTTGCGCTGTGTAAATCATCTAAAAAGTTATTAAAATTATGTACATACGCCTATTATTAAAAATTAAAAATAAACTATACCAGAAATTTAGAGGTAATACAATGACATGTGGACGCAACCACAGTCCCTTGATTTCTAGATATTGTTGCGATACCGGTATGATTGGTAAGTATAAAATTGGTAACATACATGAAAAACAAGAATAAAAAAAATGAGTTTATAAAATATAGAACCAAATGAAGTAGGTAACTTGTAATTGTAACTTTAATATCTCCTGTCGAGCTTAAAGCTGTTATTACACGATAGCGAGAGGCGAGAGCTCACACGTTTCTCGTGAAAGAATTCCATTAAAAGATCGCGCAGATCTCGCGCGTTGCACGCCTCTAACTTAGCTCTTCGCGGCCAGCCGGTGTGGGGCGATATAACTTGTACTTTCATTATTGGGTTTTTTCTTCCAATTGTAAAATGATTTTAATCAGCCCAAATAACTTTAATTCAATTTATGGCGCTGTAGTCCCCGGCATATTATAAGGTGTATAAAGTAGGCTTGTCCAGCACCCACAACACCCTTTAAACCTAGTCACCCACGCGCAGATAAATGAACATGTTATAAGGTTTGGGGCTAACTAAACTGTGGGTTTCCTCAGGAATTCCGGTGAAGGAAGTTTAATATTGGTACTTTATATTTTAAAGCTAAACTTGGGTTCAAAGAGTGTAGAGATTTTTTAAAGTTATTTAAATAATTGACAACGAATCAAGGTTCGCCCGGATTGATTCACTTTGGTTGAAACTCGCAGAAAATAAAGACAATGTAATAAAATTGAACAATGAAATTGAAATCTCACATTTAAGTTTTCAAATCGATTGTTTCATCCAAATTAAATAGTAAAAAGTAACCGTGTATTATCAATGTATCACCACGGCAGCGGTCGTCGTTAGTCTCGCTTTCCTCTAGCCCTCAGGTAATTCAATACATTGCGGTCGGTGCAGTATGTTCATTGTCCATCTACCGCCAGCCGTCATCTCATCGTACACATCAAATTTCTCTCATATCCTGTCTCACACACACCGTCCATCTCACTCATCATCATGTCAAATCCTTATAGTTACTTTCGGTTTCTAATAGCTCCAGTGTCTTATTTATTATGTATGACACACTGTTTTCATATTTGGGAATACCATTTCTATATCTCATATTTCGTAATCGTACCTATTAAAAAGGCATTCGTAAAAAACTATTCTATATTCACGTTATTTGGTTGTACTTACCTATCGGAATAAAAAAAGCATAGATCAGTGTGCGGTCGTTTAGTATGCAAGCCGTGACGGGAGTCGCGAGCCGACGCGTGGAGGCATGTACGACTATGTTGTACTTAATTTTCTTCGAAGCCAGGAGGGGGGTGCTAGATGCTAGGTATACTGTACAGGTCACCTGTCCTGTCACGAGACTTTACTACACAAAACCCCGATCATCTCTCTTGCTACATGAAAGTGTCCAACACGGGGTCGTCGCCATCTCACGCCACACGATCGAATGCGTGTACTACTCGGATGACGACGGTGACGCGATCGCAAAATTCATACGGAAGACGCTGTCCACCTCTCCCCACGACATTATCAACTATAATATAAAGATGGCCATCCATCATCGTAACACCACGGTCGCGGAGGTTTTGGTTTCAAAACTACAGGCCTTACCGATGACGTGGATGCCACCTTCACCCTAATCTTCAATTCTTTAACTGTGTAACTTAATCCTAAAACGTACTAACAAACTATAATTAACGTAAAAACATTAAAAAAAAAAAAACATATAGGTACTTATACAATATAAGGGGATGGACTATAAGTCCTAATATAAGTTTAGTTTGATTTAAAATAATAAATCCCAATGTTAGTTTAGATTAAATTATATTTGTATCATAGTGTAGTCGGGGTGGCAGTGGGCGCCCACAAAGTTAAACAAAACAAAAAAAAACCCATTAAAACAAAATCTAACAAAGGCACAGACGAAAGGTCTGTGGAGCTGAAAAACTTGTGATAAAAAAAAAAAAAAAACCCCGATCATCTGTGTCTTGTCCTTAGATGACGAAGTATGCACCCCGTATTTTCACCTACGATTAGCCCTCTACTATCTACCATCTTCGCTTCGAATTAATACACTTATCATCACGAATCTAGAGCCAGACGCAAGTCATGGTTGTGTCTGTGAGGCGTCATTGTCATAGATCGTTATCATGCCAGTTGCACTTGCATAGAAAACAGTAGTCGATCGAATCCTGACGACATTATACACTTCCCTTAAATATATGGCATGATATTCACCCGTGACGCAGTAGCTCGCACTACGAGGCGTCTCGTCTGCTCTGTATTCTGCGCACAGAGACAATAACACCGTGTTTATGGACCGACACATAATCTATGGTTCTCCTTCGCCTTCGTTTTACTGAAGCGGGGCGGACGCGGCGCGGGAGGACGGTGTATTATCGGATCATATTTGGAGGATATATTGACGTTTTGAGCTGAATGTTAAGTTGTAGTAATGCTAAGGTACGAACTGAGTAAGTATGCTCATTTTTAAGGCATACAATTCAGTCAAAAATGAATCATAAAACTCAGTTAACCTTATTAATAAACGTGGAGTAAGGTCGGACGAGTGAGAACACGTTTTGTCTTTTTCCGTGACAAGAAATTTCAAAGTTGACAGACAGAAACAAAAGGTGGTAAAATTATTCCGACCTTACTCCACGTTTATTACTAAGGCTAAGAGTGTTCATTTAAAAAAATGCGGTAATAATAATATTTGTAGTACCATCAACCATGTTAGTTTAAAATTCGTATCTACGAGCGTGAGTCCTTGGTTATTTTGCGCCAGGTACGATCAGGGGTGGTTTATTTGATTGACTTTGTGTGTGTTTGAGCTGTTATTTATGTGACATTTAATGAATAAATAAATGTTTAAAATTGTATAAGTAGGTAGTTAGTGTGTTATATTATTTTACAATTAACTTTACAGTCTCGCGTCAGTTGAATTGATTGCGACACGCCCCGCCCGCATTCTGCGATTACTTCAGGATTTTGAGCCCACTCTGTTATTAGTCCTACCTATACTTACAGGTTTTAATGGCAAAGCTAAGCATAATTGCTTAGAAGCTTTTGTAAAATAACTACTTTAGAATGCATTTTTAGTATAAATATGCGCTATTACAACTCAGTATTAAGATTAATTATTGTAGATATGTACTTACACGATTTTTTTTATATCTACAAGAACAGATCATGCGCTCCAATTTGCACCTCACTGTTTTCACTGCGAAGAACTTACATTCGTATCTACGAGCGTGAGAACACCGACAAAAAGGAACTAAAGTCTAACTCAAAATCACTGAGAGATTCGGACGGACCAAGAAGAAATCAATAAAGCTAACCGACCAGCACGGCACTACTTAACTAAACTAAACTTACTATTACTACTTACTCAATTTATTTATACTGTGACTAAACGTTTTTTTTACTGTCATGAGGATTTATTATAAATATAATAATAACTAGCTGACCCGGCAAACGTTGTTTTGTCTTATAAATTATAGATAGTAGCCGATTCTCAGACCTACTGAATGCGCATGTGGAATTTGGTGGAGATCGGTGAAGCCGTTTCGGAGGAGTAGGTACGGTAACTAACACTGTGACATGTAAATTTTATATATTAGATATAAATTCTGTATAAGATGTGATCAAGTCTAAATTATAGCAAGACTTGATCTGCGGAAAGACCAACATTTTTAACTATCAAGTTTTGTAGAAGGATTTAGAGGTCGAAGAGTTTTGACGTCTAAATCTTTTTTGGTGAAATAAATTATTTTTTTCGCGGTTAGCGACATTCTACACTGTTTCAGCGTGGAATACACTCGTGCGTGAATATATAAATGCCATTGAGCAGATTTCTCTCTGTTTTTGAAATAGTCTATACCTACCACACATACTCGTAGCATAGATTAGCATCAACGTACGGACTACGTGCCGACCGTAGACGCTTTGTTTCTAGTAATTACGGGGTCCGCCCGAAGTCGGGTCAAATGTTGGTTTTAGATGGTTATCAGAGAGTTTTCTTGTTTTTAAAATTATTGTTACGATGTGCACGTGTGATGGGTCGCAGTAATTGTTAGGGAGATTAGATTTCTATCCTAACTATGTTCCTAGGGTTTTTGATATGTAATTTAGAAACATAATGATGTTGTTCTTATTAATTTTATTTATTAAAATGTAATAATGATGCATCATGTACCAGGCAGCAGGCATCATTATTATATTGGGAGCCTATAGTTGGCAACCATACCTCATCGAGTACCAAGTGGAGACTAATATAGGTAGTGGAAAGTTCACTAAAAGTTATGCTTACAAAAATCGTAATAAAGTCATATGTTTGTACTTCCATTATGTCAACCGGGAGTTAAAAAATGAAGTAGATATTTATTACTGCATTTACTACTCGAATGCGAGGGCTAGGAAGGGTAGTTGGTATTTTATGTAGGTACTTATGTAGGTACTATTTTTATACAAAATTGTTTTTCCACACATCTACCTTAAAAACGATTAATAGGTATACATCATTAATTAAAATAAAATGCTTACGATAAAAAGCGATTCTGTCTGCATTAAGCTGCAACAACATGATGATAAAGTTGTAAAACTACTCCCAAATATGACGTCCCTCATGTATAGCCAATCCAACCATATAGGTATGAAGCTTACTTTTATTATTTTTATTAAAGTGGTCCTCGTTCAACACTTGATTACTCTGTTAATTATTGGACACTTTAAATTAAAGCTTAATAAGTTTTACGTGGAAAATACTACGCTGGAAATACTTTCCGTGGAGATTATAGGAGTCTGAAACTAATTTCCGAATGTAATAACTCGTATATTATTTTCTTACCTTCACTAACTACTGTACTGCATTAATAACAAAAACTATCATTAAAAGTACCTTTCTTTGAGTAATGATTCACTCCTGTTGCATGTCGGTCGGTGCAGGAGAGATCTATAATACAGTGGATAGAGATAATAGAGCAAATAGCGGCTAACGCATCGAAATTTGGCTTTGAAATAGGGCCCACACATTAGTACTTAACACTATGAGTTTCATATGTATTCTTCTCAATGGAGGTCGCGTTCCGAAGACATACATTTTAACTTGGTAGTTGTAAGAAGATTTAAAAAGATCACATGAAATCTTTTTAACATATTTTGACAAAACATGCAACTATGTGCAGGATGTTAAACTTCCATTCACATCATTTTACAGTCCTGCCTTAGTTAAAAACCATCTGATAAGTTTACTATCTAAAATTCTCGGGCTGGGTCAACTTTTGATGCCAACAGTAGCGTATTAGGTATGTCGCAAAAACTACTGTGTTTAAAAAAAAACATTCCCATCCCATCCCATTGCGGTACAGAGGACGTTAAAATAGTTCTGACGTCGTCTCTATCTTCTTCTTCTTCCGAGCCTTATCCCACTTTAAGTAGGATCGGCTTTCCTTCTGGGAGAGTTCTGATGTCGTCTCTATGCGACTGTAATATAAATATCGTCGGTGGCCAACGTCGATGGGGCGGCCAATGGCCGGTGATGGCCACTCAGCTCCGACATGACATGACGTTTTATAATTAAGATGGCCGTCTCGTTGAATGACACTAATGCCGTATGACATTACCGACGTGATTATCGGCGAGATAACACAGACAATGTTACCTGAAATCGGCGGATACATACCTAAAAAAATAGATCTTGTGATTCTACTAGCTAGACAAACCGAAAACGGTTTATTGCGTAATGATGATGAAACACATTCAAACCAATAAAAAAACAGTGATCTTATAACTATTCATTTACCTTTTGATTTACGGAACCCTAAAAAAAGGAAAACAAATCTAATTGGCATGATTCTCGGTATGTAGATTTTTAAGACTGATATATACCGATATTCCCACGTGATTGGCACTATTTAGGAAAACATCGGCCAACAATGGCTATAAAATAATAGATTGTCGACTTTGTATAGTTTCGCAGCCGTTCAACTATCGGCCGACTGTGTAGTACTTCGTCTGCGGTCGCCCGTAATCGAGAGATTACGATCGAGTGCGCCCGCGCAGCGCCAAGACACCGAGTGAGTACCTCCATATGAAATAAAATGATTATATCTCTGACACTTTAATACAAATTATTGGACTTGACACATTCAAATGAAATCAAAAAATATCTTGATGCCATGTTGGTAATGGACGATGAACAAAATACCAATTCGTAATAAAATGCTCATTCCAAGTAATAGTCATTTCAAGAAGAGGCCATTTCAAAAGATGAATATTTAAGGCAGTGGAATTTCAAGAAATAACTTATTTGTCGCCGCCGTAACACATTGGACATCGTCTTAACGGTGTAGGAAAACCAGCATTAAATCTACAGGACATAGAACCAAGCACGGTTCGTAAAGAATAGGACATTCGTCACCCTGAAGAAGTAGGCATCCGTGGTAGCTTATTGCTCAGGTTAGATTAGATATCCTTTTTTTTTTTGACTTTTTTTTTATGCGACTTCAATATGTTTTCGCTGGCCTGTGTTTATTAATATTTTAACGTCTATGTTTATAAAAAAAAATTAAAATTTGTAGCAAATACCAAGTGCGCACACGAAGTGCACGTACAACGTGATTCGTAGAGTGTAAAGTACGCGCCAACTCCTCCCATAGATCGCGACCAATTACCGACACTCCCGCGCACCAGCCGATAACTACCATCATGCCAGGCTAACACAGTTAGTTGCATTTTCTGTTTTGTTTTTCATAGTATTTGATAGTTTGATTCGCTCGTGGTCGAATTGATAGAACCACAGGCAAACATAAAGCCATAGATCGATCAGTAGACCTCCACGATCGGACCACTGGTAATAAACGGATAGGTAGACTTTCGTAGGACTCTTTAAGAGGAAGTGAGACTTTTTATTATTCTCCGTGAACTAAAGTTTAGATCATGTTTAGGATAAGTATTTTATAACTGAAACGTCTCCACAACGAATGAAAGCCAATACCGAGGTTGATTTTGAGCAAACTGATTTCGAGAAATATCCAGCAATGCTGAAGCATTGTTTATAGAGCACGTCCTGGACCATGCATTACCATTATACCTTACTAAGCTTTGGTGAATTTTTGCGTTATTTTCCTACAATCTTTTGCTGCCATTTGAAATAGGCAACACCAATACTAGTATACTGATATTCCGAAAAAGACCGACAAATATTTGTAGTTTGCAGTTTAGATAGATAGATAGCTAAATAAAAACGTTATTGCACCAAAAAAATACAAAACACATTACAAAAACTTATAGCTAATTTTAGAATAGGTACAATGGGCGGCCTTATCGCTAAAAGCGATCTCTTCCAGGCAACCTTTAGTTAAGTTTATAGGAGCTTTAATAGTTAGTTTTGCAACTAGTCTGTGCCAACTACATCCATAGCTCGTGGTTGTAAATCAAACTATATTACAGTATAATTGAACGTTATACCGCACGTAGCGAAGTCACGACCGCGGGATCACGTGCCGAGTTTTTATTCTCACTACGGTTATAGTTCGTTCTGTTATCTGGTGGTTGTTGGCAGCCCGAGCGCCACCGCCACGTACAGACCGACAAATCGATAACGATCTCAAAATAGAGGAGTTTTGTACGAAACGAGCTTAACTATGTAGGTATACATGATTATAACGTTTAGACCAGTTTATATTTTTAGTTGAAGTAAATTGTTTTTTATCTCGCATAGCCCTAATAAGTCTTCAAAACAACGATTAGTATGGCGTGGTTTAAAACTTATTGGATGCAGCGGAGACTGCCCAAGTTTAGACAACGAGTATATATACTCACTCTTATTGACTAAAAGTGCGTATAGACAAAACATGTAGGTGACTTAGGACGATACATCATTGAGGCCATCTGAACGCGTCTTTCGACGAGAAGTAACCATATACCATTGCTTTACTTTCTTAAGTCGATTTTCATAATAAAATTATTTTTCGTATGAAAGTTAGGTATATCTTATACGAAGATTCCTATCTACTTTCAAACATGTCGCAGTCGTTGTCTAAACTTGGGCAGTCTCCGCCGCCGGAGGCATATACACCGTCGAGTGGCACAGACGACGATAAATTATTATGAAAACTGTAAATTATGTTCATGTCAGAACTAATTTACATAGATGTAACTATATAACGCAGGTGAGATCGCGGCTCGCTGCTAGTCGTGACCACATACCAACACGTATGTTTTCCCACCGCCGCCTATCGTAATTTCAATTAAAAACTAAATTATCGAATTCAGTAAAGTCTTACTTCCCTTTCCGAGTGACAGTTAACATAAATTCCGTAGTGTTGACCACAACGAGCTATCCCATCCATACTGGCACGATAAATATACACTACTATGAGGCGATAGGCGATGCACACAGCCGACTAAACAGTCGCACGCAACATGCATCATTCGATCGTTTTAAGAACGAGGCGACTCTTACAATTTCCATACAAACTGAATACCAAAATAATTTTTTTTTTCAAGGTTTTCCAAAATATTCATTCGAAATGAAATAAAACGGAGAAACATTTTTTCATTGAAAAATGTTTCTCCGTTTTATTTGAATGTGAATGAATATGTTGGAAAACCTTGTGATGGGGACCCTTTAAAAGTAAAATCTTAATCCGAATAATATCGATATTAAGGTAGAAAACTAAATTTTTCATAATTTATTTTGGTAATTAAGTTTGTATGGAAATGGTAAGAGTTGCCTCGTCCTTAAATTACATAAAAACAAATGAATTATTCTTTCATTTTCTGAAAATGCATTACATATAAAAATTGTTCCATTCGTTAGTTTTTACGCGAAAACCGAGTAAAAACTTTAACCAGTTTTCTCTGGGATGGAAAGATTACTTTTCAGGGCAACCACTTTATATAAAAATGGATTTTTTTATAGATGTAGGTAACATAAAGCATGTAGAAACTTTTATATAACATATTATACTTGTAAAATAAAACAAAGGCACATAATCGCCAGGGAGCATAACATGCAAAATCCCTATGTTGCTATCGCCGCTATTCTGTAGTTATATCAAAGGAATTTTGCGCTTCTATTTCGCCGTGCCCTAAAACTATAACTATCGAGCGATTCATCTATAGAGATTGTCGTGTGTTATCGTCCGTCTGCAGTCTCAGGGCGTCGTCGCGTCGTAGCTAGCGACTGGGCTGTGAGAGCACATCCTCTACCAAATGAATATACTAGTTTATCACGAACATTACTTACCTGATTACTGTAATCAAATACTTATTTAATTTCGTTTGGACCTTGAACTTGAGCAAACATATATCGACTTTATCTTGTAAAGCTGAAGGTTGAAGTTCCGTTGTTTCGTGTCGTGGTGAGCAATGTGCACCTATCGAACGAAGTTTTTCTTCAGAACTTTTTTGGGTTTTAAGGAAATAATGGCCGACTCGGTAAAGTTCCATTAGCTATGCATATTTGTATCTGTCTGTAATTCAGTTGATTTCTGTCTACTTTAAGTGTCCATTAAAAAGGAAGACAGGGTTTTTAAGCAATACCTACATATGTAAAAGATCCTAAATAATTATCGGAAACTTGATCTTTGTACCATATTTATGGTACAAAGATAGAAGTAGACCATTTGGTCTACTTTTCCCAATATGTAATTTACGCGACGAATTGAAAATCTCTCCTCCTTTTTTTTGGAAATCTGTTAAATTTAAAGTTACAAATCAGAATGCTTCTTATTCATACATTATAAATTATAGATAATTAAATTATTCCTGAATTTTCTTTGCTATAAACCTCACGGAGCCCGAGACCTTTCCAACGAATGCAAAACCGTGGAAATCGGTTCGTGCGTTCTGGAGTTATAGCGTCAGGAAGGAAAACCCGACTTATTTTTATATAGTAGATAAAAAGTAAGAGTATGAATATTAAATTAAAAAAATATTGATATTATGTAATAGCTACACATAATGTCAACAAAGGTATAAAAGTACATTTTATGTTTGTTTTCCTTCACCGTAAACCAATTGAACATGCATAGAGATTATTTTTACCTGACTACCCCAAAAGGAGGATTATGTTTATAAATACAATAACAGCCAGCCTTAATTGTGGTGTTATGTAATATGCACACGCAAATGCATAATTTTCTGACATGAAATGATAACGAAGTGCATAATATAATAAATAATTAATAGTGAGTGTAATGTGTTCCTTAATCGTCTCGTTATATAGGTAAGGTTATATTATAACGGTCGATACAGCCACGTCTCGATCGTTAGTGATCGTTAGATTAAGAGATAGAACCGATTTATTATCGTTTCTACCTATGTTAAGCAACTTCATTGCATTTCATATTTATTGGCGTATAAGGGTAATCTTTTACAAATAGGTACTGATCTAATTAGAATGAGTGGGGGTAACGTAGACAGCACTTTGAGAATCGGTTGATTTTATAAAGGGAATTGAAATATAATTGTAAAAAAAGGTTTTTTTTTGAGATATGCGGTCGTTTGATGGGACTTGATGGGAGTAAGAATCGAATATTTCACATTCTCCTATCAAATTTAAAAATTGGATGTTGTAAACCATTTAAGGGTTCCGTGCCCAATTGTGATAGTGGTACGGAACCCTTCGTGCGCGAGTCTCGCACTTGGCCGGGTTTTTTAAATTATGCGTTGTGTGTCTTCTTTTGCCAATAAATGCTTTCTTTTTTATTCTTTCTATTCTATGTCCATGATGAGCTTTTTCCAGGTGCAAAAAGTTTTCCAAAAGTTTACATATTTCCAAAAGCATTGTGCACCTGGAGGGCGACAGAATAATGCTTTTTTTAATCAAAAAAAATATTGTTATTTTATTAGAGCTCAAATCTCGATATGTGTATAACATCTGTAGCTGTGTTCTCACTAAAATAAACAATTTATGAACATAAGCCGCGTTCCCTCCAATAAAACTTAATTGAATCTTCTTTGTATCGAATATTATAGTAAAACGTAGGTACTTAATGCAACTTAATATTCTATAAATCATTTTAGTTTACATCGTTAATAATAAAAACTTTTAACACTGGGTTCAGTAACCAAGGAATCTGATATTGTAATGAACAATCAATATGAGTTATAGGTACCTAGTTTGTTTATGCAAACTACAGAGTTTTTTATCGGTCGATCATTGGCCATATGACAGCGATCGTTCGTTTTGAAGTCACACAAGCAAATCCAAAACAACTTAATAAAAAGAAAATAATAATGAATTATCGAAATCGGACTTCATATTCCTTAGTATGGCATGAACAATATACACATACATACATACAAACAATATACGGGTCCAAATTGTTTGAAGTCGGGTAAAAAAATTGTTTAATTTCATATCAGTATCGCGAAAACCGTAGAAAAAATAACAGAACTTAATTTATAAACTTTTTAAACTATCACGATTGGAACTCATAATTTTATATTTTCCCGGGTCTTAATCGCGTGATTTTTACTTTTTAATTCTCTTACCTCGACGTTTCGACCATGTTGCAACGGTCTTGGTCGCGAGGGGACTGGAGCTCCGGCGGGTGTCGTCCTCTATTTATAGCCGTCGTGTACCGGCTATTGTTGAAACTTGTGGGTAGGTGGACCTCCCACATTTTGATGGTGAAGTACCCACATTTTTAAAGTTCGCTATAGTCTAAGGGCGGCGACACACTACACTCACAACATCCGAAGTTTTTTGCCGAGATTTATCGCGACACATACACATCTTAATTACCGGATTCCACGTAGACGAGAGCCTGTAACCACTTTCCCGAATGAAATTGTGATGTTTTTAATCTCGACCGCTTCACGAACTATCCTTGGATACTAATGACGTTCTGTGGAAAGGATTCGAGGCGATTAAGACCCGGTAAAATATAAAATTATGAGAACTTAATTTGTTTTTCCAAAATGAAACAGCTTAAAATCTTAATTCAGTGCAAATCGGTTCTTCTTCTTACACTTAAAATCATTCATTTGAGTCCTATTTCCAAATTGAATCGTTCGTTTCGACCGACCGATTGTTTCCGGTCCACTAGAGCCAAGCCGATACAAACACGTAAAAGTTATTATTGTAATAGTTAACATTGTTGGAATGTACACCGGGATTGTGTTTCATTTCATGTTTTGTTGGGCAATAAAGCTCCTGGTTATTTCTACGAGATTAGTCATAAAATACCTGATTAAACGAACATTATCTCTACTAAGATGTTTTACAACTTTTATTAGTGATCCCTGGCACTCCGCGTCTTGGTCATTACTCGGGGGTTATTCCTGTAGTAGAATAATCCAAAATAATGTTTCAACATCATTGCAGTTATTGCAAACTAATACTCATGAAATTTAATATTTTTTTATTTAAGCTTGACTGCACTCATATTGAAATGGTGTATTTTGTGAAATTATAATGCTATTATACATTACCTATCTTCTTATATATAAAAATCAATCGCTATTTCCCGTGGTCACGGCATCACACTTAAACTTTTACACATATTTCGATAATTCTTTTTTTGTTGTGTTTGCTATTGTCAGGAGAAGGTTCTTATGAAAGAAAAAATGCCAAACCGATTTTGATGAATTTTATTTTTTTATACTAAACGACAGGACAACGTCTGTCGGGTCAGCTAGTGATAAAGAGGAAAGATTTATTTATTTGTTTGTTTGTAACGAATAGGCTCCGGAACTAAGGGGCCGATTTCAAAAAAGTCTTTAACCAAAAGAAAGCTACATTATCGTGGAGTAACATAGGCTGCTTTTGATCCCTATATTCCGACGGGGTTGGGACTCACGCGGGTTGAAACTGTGGTACGCAGCTAGTACTTAATGTTTAATAAACGGAAATACGCCAGCAACGAATAATTTCCTCCAATGTTGTGTAAATGATCGGGTCCTTCAGATAACAGCGACACCGCTAGCTCGTCGGGGCTGCAGAGACCCGGGGGCTGCACCGTCCTCTATTGATATGGTAAACTCGGGTTTTGTATCGTGCGGTGTAGACGCGATCTTTAGTACCTACTTCAATTGATTGAGAAATACCTATCGTTCCATCGTATTCTGAGTTGTTTTGATTCTGAAACCGACACTCAAATATAGATAGGTACGTGACTGGCAGCGCCCCCCGGTTTTACCAGTGTAAGTCTCAATCCCGCAAGCATATAAAGATAAAAGTAGCCTATATAATAATTCTGATCTCCAGCTATCTGCATACCAAGTTTCATCGCAATCGGTTCAGTATCTTTTGCGTGGTTAAAACACAAATATCTACATACATGTACATTTATAATATTAGTGTAGAATATTCGTATTTAGTTTTATTTTTAGCCTTAAAACTAAAAATATTTAATTTCTATTTGTTACTGTGAGATGTGGTGAGATTGACAATATTTTAGTGTTACAATTTTTTACGAAATCGGGAAATTTAAATATTCTTAAGAATTATTATCCGATGATAATGGGAGTGATTCTTTATTTATCCAAACGCTTTCATCCGAATATCAGAATAGAGTCCTAAATTGGTTCCCGTTTTAAACTCCATTTCTAAAATTGAATGTCGGCCATTTTCGCGAACCCTTCGTCTTAAATGTAAACGATCTACTTACCTTAACAGTGCCTTAACACGGCAGCTTTTCGCATTACTTATAATAACCTCAAGTAATCCCTATGTTGTTTAGGATAAGGGTTAGATTAGATTCAAAAGGATGCAAAGTTGAGTTTGTAAATAGAAACAAACGTTTCCGATTTCGATAGTACAATGTTGCCAAACTGCTAACAATTCACTCGAAAAATACTAAAGTCTTAAGGTTCATTGTAGACAATTGACTTTGAATCGGTCGATAGTCTGTTATGTCTTGGCCACTTTCGTTAATTATCGCGATGATAGTCGTTGAACGTTGGCGTAGCCACTCTATCAACGCGTTAAAATTAATGCAATTATTATCGCGATGATTAAGTAATTAGGCATGAGTTTCTTGTGTGTTCTCGTCGGAGGGCGCGTTCCGAAACCTCGGTAAAATAAAATCTCGACGTTTCAAAACGTACGTATGTGTGTATTATATACGTTCTAAATGAATAAAGTTTAATATTAGTAAATAAAGTTGAGTTTTGAATTATAACTTTTGCAATAAACGGAGCGGCTTTATTTTCAAATATATTTATTATTATGTAGGTACTTATCTACGGTAACAGACGAAGAAGTTTGTGTCGTTTTCTAACGAGGGCAGTTGGCCCGCCGGCCCCGCCGCCCGTCGTGTCGTCGTCCAAATGCCAATATCAAGTTTTTTTTTTTAAATTCGATATGACTGATAGCGATACGAAGTACGCCGGGACATCTAGTAGACTATAACATGAAAGTAGAGCTATTACGTCATTGTTAATTGTCACGGAGTTAGGAGTTCAAAGCACGTAATTATGTAATATGCAGACATACATTATTGTGATATATGTACGTACAATAGAGCCACGATGCTGACAATGCAGCTCGGAAAGCCCCCGGTGGGTAGAAATGTACCGAGCATCAATCTACCGATGTCACAGGTTGCAAGTTTCATAAACATCAAACAACAACATACCTAAGCAGACGTGGTGGCCTAAACGTCATCGTTTAGCGGCAGAACATGTTCAAAGTGTTCAACTTTATAAAACGGGATTCCTGGAGGACTCTATCCTGGAGCGAGCTGAATTCTAAATCTCCCTAAAACGTCGACAATTTTATTAGGTATGATTATGATAGCTGTAAACTATTGTATTTAGCAGGTGGTCCTGGTTTGGAAATCAGATAACAATCGTTAGGTCAAGTTCGAGTTCGAGGCCGGAGGGCAACCCGAAAACTAACACTAGGTGAGCTACATTACCACACGAAATGAAAAATAATTGTATTAAACTAAATAGATGAAAATACTCGAACTGCATACTCACGATCGCTAGATACACAGTTACGTGACGATCCCTCGGGACTAATTAGATAAGTAGATCGTATCGTGTCTGTATGTCATCGTTTACTTTATTTATTGCACACTAAATTACTGCTAAAGGCGCGTGAACCCGCGGCGGGCTGTTTGTCATGTTCTTTAGAATGATTCGAGGTTGCAGGCTTTCCCTTTCATGTCATGTATGAAACAATTGCAGTTCTGTAAATGTAAGAAAGGTAAAAACTAAACTAAATGTAAGAAATCAGCTCCGCGGTTTCGTGGAATATTGGGGTAAAAAGGGTACAAAAGGGTACCTACCAAGTTTCGTCGCATTCTGTTCGGTAGTTTTTACGTGAAGGGGTAACTTACACAATTGTCGTGGTATTTGGTGTAAAACTATACAATTCGAAAAAAAGGTACCTACCCATTGAAATTAAACATTTTTCGGTTTTAATCGCGTGGTGTTTATTACTTTTGGCATTATTTCAACGTTTCGAGACCTTTACAGCCTCTCTTCTTCAGAATTGACTACTATTTTCAAAGTGCCATTATTTTTGTAATTAAAGGAGTCCAAATCGGCAATACTCGTTGACACTTCCTCTAGCCGTTGAAGTCAACATAAAATTAACATACAAATGAAAATCGACAAAACATGCAGAAAGTTATTAGGTTGGTATCTTGAATTCTAGTAAAATACTAATAAATAACAGTATCGTTTGCTCCAAATCCGACTTGTGCCCCTACCACGGGTTGTTTTATTATTATTGTTTGTAACGTTTCCGTTTCACGGGGCTATGGAGCCCCGGACCTTTGGAAGGCGTGCATGGGGCCGAAGCCAACACGTAGAGGCCCGTTTTAGTTACAATTTTAATCGCAAAGTATGAAATGGACACCAAACCGGCGATTATCCCTGTCCACACTATAAAATGCAACCAAGGACAACCCCCGGTTTGGATAGAACTATTATGTAAACTATGGATGAAAACTACTTGGGCTATGGCAATGGGTTGGTAGTGGATTGGGTACTGGGGGGAACTATGGGGACTATGGCGCCTGCCGTAACATTGTTCAACAAACAAGTAAAAATGGCAGACGGAGACTCGCCAACTCACAAACTGGGCCACCCTAAATGAAGCCGAGCAAATTACAGCCAGGGGGCAACAGGGGCATGAGTGGCTGAAGGATGGAGAGGCCTCCCTGGATTTTATACTCAGGTCACGGGCTCCCTGAGGGTCCAGCCTACCTGGCCCACTCACCACTTACGATTGGCATCCATCCTACGAGCAGAGTGGGAGCTCTGCTCTCGCGACCCCACTCCGACCGGCCGGTGAAGGCAAGCCAGAGGCGGGGGACCGCTTCCTCGTCAGTGTTCACTCCGACCAGCCAACTAAGGCAAGCCGGAGGTGAGGAACGGTGATTTCCCCCTGGAGCACTCGGGTAGCCGCGGGGTCGCTACTCCCCGACACCTCGCCTCAAGGTGCCCTGCGGGCTTATTATTATTATTATTATCATCCAACGATTTTATATCTGACTGCTGTGAGAATCGGTCAAAGAAAACACCTACGCTGTTCCTGCACAATCTATGACTCTAAAAATTCATTAGCTCAGCCGTTTGCTATTTGTATCGATAGCTTTAATAATGGGTGAGCATTTTTTTCCTTAACGGTCCTTAACCTAAGATCATGCAGAATATACCTATTTGTTACCGGAACAATTTAAACTTGTCGAATATCTCAAGTTGTGGTTTGGGTACTGCTTCATCTCTTCGTGGCTCACCTAGTGTTAGAGTTTTCAAGTCACCCTAAAGCCTCTAACTTGACCTAACGACAACGACACACAAGACATAGCTCGACACAACTCGTGGTTGGGGTACTGCTGTTGACATTTCGATCTAAATCAAGACATTTGTATTCAAATTGTAAAACACACTGATATTATAAAGATGCGTTGACCTGATACAAGTCCGCCTTCACAATAGCTTGCACGCATTCCGTTTATTTATACTGTGATACTGCTCTCGTTTGACATACAGACGGACGGACAGAACGTATAGATCGACTTACTTAAGAATTCGGAGCAAAAGGAAGTTTGTGAAGAAGAAAAAGGAACTACGGGTCTAGATCATTTTTAGCTTTATAAATTACCTCAACGTTTAAACTAGATAGATGCGGTGCTGAAACGTCGAGGAAATTTAATTCTAAAATTATCTACAATGCTATCTAGACCCGTAGTTCTAATAATAATAATGGACAGAAACCGTGTAAGCTTAAAACGTGTAAAGAAGGTAAATCCACAGTTATATCAAACTTAAATAAAAATCAACTTGTAACAGAGTTTATACTTAAATGTATAATGTTCCATTAACATTTTCGGGTAGATAAATAAATAGGACGTAGTGAAGTGGACCCCAGGGTGGCGGGTTCGTTCCCTGCTCATAACAATTTTAGATAATGAATACGAGGTGCGTTTAAATATTTAGATGGCCGTAACGTAACGTGTTGAATGGTAATAATTAGGTTGGAATTCATTATCATATTGTTATGGCGTACGGCGTCCCACCGGACTGGGTTGTTTATTGTTTAGTGTAGGTACAAGCAAGGTACAAGGCATTGACTAAAGCAATTAGGCTATAGGTTTTAACCACGCCCCACATATAAACACAACAAAAGAATATGGAGTTTTCGTTCATTGTTTTTCTTCAGGAAAACTATGCTATGTTTAGACGTGTGGTTTCGGGACGCGCCCTCCTATGAGAAGAAACTATAAAAATTGCACGGTAATTCACTTTTTTGTGACAAGATCTCAAAAAAGTGAATCTCCGTGCAATTTTCATCAAATTCTTCTTCTGCTTCCTTCCTTTGTCCCAGTTTATCCGGACTCGGGCCTCCTCGTGTTTTTGCACCAGGTCATACGATCCTGAGTTGTAGGATGTTCTAAGTCTTGTGATATCATTTCATCAACTTAAAAAATATGTATTTTAATTATAATTTAAACGAACCGTAAATCTCGCTTTAAGCACAGAACACACATAACATAGTTTTAAATTGTAAGTCAAGTTCTGTGAGTGTTGAGGCTTATTATTATAAAACTTGATATCCAGTTTTATAATAATGAGCTACAACACTTGTTTTTCTTTTACATTAAATCGATTGAGATAGCTGCATTAAGTCCTGAGAAAAGTAATTTATAAGTGCTCTTTATTCACTCGACTTCACTCGAATTGTAATTTGTTTTTCGATTACCCAAACAAGGCATTACGTAGGTAATTCGAACAATATTATACAGCTTGTTAAGATAATACAAGGGTATATTATTGATAAGTAATGTTATTACACGGGACAACATGCATCGCCTCAATTACGTATCGTTTATAAAACAAACATTACAAATGAAAATTAACAGTCACGAACAAATCTGTGGCGCCTGTGACGTTAATGATATATTTATGTACTTATAGTAATACCGTATGAGCCCATCGCGAAAAAAAATACTTGTTTGATTTACTGATAATACCTGTATCTGTTCCCCTGCATATATTTGCTGGTTAGTCATAATATTACAAGCTTAACTAAATTAATGTATCTACAATTCAATATACCTACTTAAAAAGTCAAATTGGAACTTGGCTCCATCCAAAAAGACGTTGGTACGTCTGGAAAAATCTACATTTTATAAGGCAGACATCAAGTGCATATCTTAGGAGACAGGTTCTGCAACGGGCATTCCTTCTTGCTATTGTGGAACCTAGAACGTCATAACAACCTCGCCCTAACTGATTATATTACAACCTTCAGCCGACAATATTAAAACATAAGATACGATAAGTAGCGGACCCAACATGCTACCTTGTGAGATAACGTCGATACCGCTTTTAATGATAAACGGGCTGACAATCGTTAACCGATCAATCTCATTATTAAACAAAAGTGATTTCTATAACAATCGTGACAGAGATCAATGTCCAGTGTAAACTTCACGGAATCGTAGCTTTCTTTTGAAATATATGCAATCGAATGCTGTAGTGAATTCCGCGCGGTCACTGCAAATTGAATTCAAGTTTGTTTCATATTGGGTTTGTTTTGTGTGCGTTGGTTGTGGTTGATGAGTATATGTCGGCTGTCGTATGTCAATTAGCAAGTGGAGAGACCGGTTGTGAACCGGCAAGGGCTGAGGACAGACGAGTCCATCGCGGTCCCGGCTTGTTGTCATGCCTGTGCGTCATCTAGAGTACGTGTTACTGCAAAACTAACAATTTCATCAACACCTCTTGTAGTTTTATTTCAATGTTCAACTTGCTTAAGTGTTTTTTCTAATAAACCGTCTACGAATAATAAAGCGTCTTCCACGCCGTTCTCAGATACAATCTGTGTCAGTAATGCCACACATTTGTTAGATTTTATCCAAGTGTTACGTATTGCACATTAGACATTCATACGGAAACCCTAATTACACATTTGCATAGAACACACCTCGTAGCCTCGCCTTCGCTATTGCCAGTGAGTAACACACACACACACACACACGAAATACCTCTTTAAATTTATGACTTTATGACCAATACTTTCTTTCAAATAATTATCTACAAATGTTGCCCACAAATTATAAATACAGTTCCGTGTCATCAATTTTTCATATATTATTTTAGTATAGCTGCATTTCACGGTTTCTGCCTTACCGAATCCCATGGGAACTTTATAGCCCAGCTGGTGACAGCCACTTTTCAATTATCACTCTGTTTGAGTCTAGTTGTAAATAAAGTAAATCGTCGCTGATTCTAAAACCAGAGCCTTCCCGATGATAAATAAGGCTGGACCTATAATGATAACATGTCCATTGTCCAGTTTTATATAATGAATGAGGAATGAGCGGATAAGGTTATAATTTAAAATTCTTGATTTGTCATAAAATAAAACGATAAAACATATTGTAGTTTTCAAATTGATTTCATGTAAAGACTTTAAATATTTCTTCTCATACAATACATTTAATGGGCGAAGTTAGCCAATAAAAATAATTTTATTGGCTTTAAATTCAAAGCATAAATAGTAATCAGAATATCATTAATTTTAAAGCTTATCTAGAAACACATCAGTGGGCTATTAATGTTATAATTATGGCATCACAATAATTAAAAATAATTTAAAGATAAGATAGGCAGATTAGACGTACCTAACTGCAGAATACTAGGACCGGAGAGATTTTGCTTGAGATATTCGTGAAGGCTTCATTTATGTTAAGTGTCGGACAAAAATGCATTTACTATCGGCGACTTCTTGACGCAATCTTGATAATTCCAGGCGACGCTAGTCCCATAGTCTGTTTAGTAAAGACCTCTTCACTCTATTTTTTTTAACGTCCCGCTGCTCCGGCCTGTCAATCTTTATTTTTAATATGCCGTTGCTCTTGTGTGCATTTGGCTTAATGACAATTATGGTTTCTCATTAAAACTGGGCGAACTTTAGGCCAAAAACATAAAATATTTACCGTAGTAAATCTTGCTTTCACTGGATGCTAACCCGTTTGATTCACCCAGTGGCGTCGTCATCGGGTCTTTTGTTTCAGTTTAGATCGTCTTTTGTTTCGGTTTCGATCGTCCTGTGTTCTGGTTCCGGTCGTTGTGTACAGTCAATTTTGTGGTCCCAGTCTACCATCAAAAATCTTTCCGACAAACGTATGAATTTAGAGCGCTGTGTCGCGCGTTTTATTGTGCCTTTGTGTTTGGAGCTTTATTTAACAAACAAGTTCGCGAACTGATACGTATTTAGTTCTAGATCGAAAAGTGGTCTAATAAAATATCTAGACCAACTAGTTTGTGCGGTTTCCAAATTTATAAAAAAATGTCTACGATTGTAACTTTTTGTATTTCTGCACAAAACGAATCAACACAATACTAAAAATGCGAAATAAATTTTGTCTGTCTTTTTTTTTAAGTTTGCATTGGAATAGATGGAGCTTTGCAGAAGGATTTTTGATACTTTTTATCCCGATTCAAAACTTTGCTTCTAATATTTTGTTGTATTACCTACAAGGGAACATAGGTAAGTTTTATTTATTATTTTATTTATTTTTATTATATTATTTGAGCGCCCATCAAAATACGACTTTATTAACCTTAGAAAAAGGTATATTTTATTTGTATCAGGTTTTCCTATGTATTTTTATTAAGTTTATATCTACTTGTGAATTACGTTTATCGGCAATCTAATGATATTTTATAAATTTGTCAATAGGTAGTAATAGGTAGGTGTTCCTATCTCATGTTCCTAATGACTTGTAATGATCACAAACTTCAGCTACATAATATTCCGTTTTATAGCTTTCCAAATACTGTCTTAAGTTTTATTGAAGCTGTTAAGTTTAGTGAGATCTTGCAGACGGGGCACATTTTATCACTCGATTTTTTAAAATCTATTTATTTAAAGAGCTTTATCTAATAAAATGTTGCTCATTGGTGCAAAAATAACATAAAAAAATGCGCCAAAGTCAACGTAAGAGAGCACCTTCAACCTCACACATATTGTCCTTTAGTTGCAGTAGTACGGTGATCAGTTTGATTGAACGATTGCAAAATGTTTTAGTGGCAACAGTTCCGTCAACATAAATAATAATAATAAAATATAATAATAATAGTTTATTCGTTTATGTATTCAAATATTATAGTTCTATTAGTAAGTGATTTCTTTTCTTTTATAAGTTACTTTTTAAGAGCTGTATGTATCTCGAATAATCATTATGACTAGGTACATATTTATCTTTTGCCACTAAGTTGAGTGGCAGAAACAAGCGCATAACTATGCTTTATTCGTCGTTTATAACTTTAAGAAGTAAATGTAAGAGTCAAAGTCTTTGTTGCCCGACAAAAAAAAGTATCGGTCGATCGGCCTCATCACACTCTGCGTCCCCCACATTTGAAGACGGTGACAAATGGTTACAATCGAGCATGAATGACGTCCGTCTACAACGACTGTCGGTTCACGACTGACAACAACTGCTGGTGATATTCGATACTATCACATCTAGGTAGGAACTCGGCAGTCGTAAACTTTTTAATGCCTTTACAAATGACGATAGAGTTTTGATAATGGTTCTGTGAGATTGGTTTTAGTATAATTTTATTGTTTTATCACCGAATATGATAATTTTTAACGGAATTCTCCCGCGGAAAATAATCCTACTAATAGTATAAATGTGAAAGTTTCTGTGTAAGTATGTGTAAGTAAACAAGTATGATTGGTATGCAGATAGCTGGGGATCTGGATTAACAAATAGGCTATTCCGGTTTTTACTCCTTATTATCTTGATATTCACACGGTATCGGGACTTCTTTTTTTTTATTATTTCTTTCTAGATTTTTAAATCTTCATCAAAACTAGTCGAACCTTAGGCAATGACGAGAAACATACAAACAAGTACAAAAAAACCCTTAATTTCTATTTCAGTGATTTTCTTTTCCAAACTAAAAACCGTAAAATAATTTAACATCCGGTATCCATTTTCCTTAATCTTGAATATATTCGGTTCTTTTTCCGAAAAACTTGTCCTCAAATCGAAGATAACGAAGGTAGACCAATAAATTACTTGAAACTCCTCCATAATGAGTGAAAGGAAGACCACCGCTACTTTCTTCGCCCCCTAACACCAGGAGGCACTATATCTAGTCCAAAACTAGAGAGAAATTTAGATCAATGACTAAGACTGACTAGCGAATCTATCTCGGACTAACTAACTAGCCCGCATTAGCTCTAGACCACCCATGAAGTACGATACAGCTCTGCAAGTCAGCCGTATAATGTACCTACTAATCGTTAAAAAAAGTTTAATAAAAAAATCAAAGTCAATATTATTACTTTGGTAATACCATTCACAGGCTGACATAAGGACTACCAATGTTACAAAAAGAGCTTTCCTAAAATATTTTATTAATTACATTCCCGTTTTATCTTATAGTAACGATAGTCTTTACTACCAAGAGCTTTAACGTAGAAGAAATTATTGTTTAGATGTAGTCCGAGAATGAAAGTTGTGATACACTCCCCGATTTTGGAATAGATTGTACCTACAGACTCACGTAACCGATATCCTCAACTTTTTAAATCGAAATTGCATCTTAATCCGACCCCCCTTCGAAATACTTCGGGATTCTTCATCGATTGTGGTTGTACCATAGTGAACCACAGTGGGGTCTTGAATTGAATAATGCACTGGTTATAGAAAACATTATCCAATATTTTCGTTCGCCACTTCATGCAACGACACGACCTGTGCTAAATTAAAATTAATTTAGGTATTTAGGCTTTATTTAGGTATGTTACTTCGCGCCTCTTGCGTGTCCTAGTCACTCAAAGTTTGGGTTATTCTGTTTGTTCTTGTACTTTGTTTCATTTTGTTTTGCGGGATTTTATATTTCAGGTAGCTGCTTAACCAAATATCTTATAACTTAAGAAAGTTGCCTGCATTTCCTTTGTGATATTGGTTTTGGTCCAAGTCTGTTAACTACCTTCAAACAATTAGGAAATTAGACAATTTTAGTCTCGCTAGATTCAATAAGCCTATCTATTTTAGAAATTATCTATTCAGTTCGTCATTACACAAAAATCAAGTCAGTTGATGAGGCTTTCGTTGGCTTTAGAAAAGTGATATGATACCATTGATAACATAGGGAATATTCTAAAAAAAAACATTATGTCGAAATTTGGTTTTTTAATGGTCCAGGAATATCTTAGAAATGTTTTTCAAGAACATAATATATTTTCAAACATGCGGTAGAGACTCATGCGAGTTCGAGCCTCGCCGCGAGTGAATTTTTGAAGATAATGATATATATTCCTTAATAATTTCTAAAAAAAAGAACCACTATTGTGTAATTTATTGCCTGGTTGGCTGGCTTTGGATTTACAAACCCACAGTTAAAAGTTCCCGAACTGCAGTGAACTGTGTCCCGCTCCAGCCTCCGAGTTGTGATTCTCGTCACGCGACCGTCATCTGGCTCACGAGGACCTATTGTTTTATCATATCGACGGATTTAACACCAATACACCTTCTGAACCGTAACTACTAACGAATACGGGCTATAATAGCTTGCACATTTCAATGTTAAAATTGGTTTTCGTGACACGTATTTTTGTAAACGTCTCTTATTTTGGAAAATATGGAAGATGATAGGTTTTCTGTCTGTTTATACATGACTCGCATAATTACATTGTTTTTCTCTGTCTCTTAGAGGTATATAATGTATCTACAAATAATATATACCTACTTAATACAATTTTCTATAGGTACATGTGGCTTAGTTTATCCTGTTTCTACACACTGTGTCCCAATATTTCACCCGATGCCTATCTACCTATAGAGTTTCAAAAGAATCGATTTAGTATTTTTGATAAAAAATCGTCGCTGGCCATTATTGCTCTTGAAAGTGGCTCTCGAAATTCCGATTCAGTGGTGCGAACTGCTGTTGGTGACACTAAATCTTTCCCCATTACAGTCGGAGTCCACCAAGGATCCGTCCTAAGTCCGTTTTAGCGTAATACTGGACGCACTGTCCGTAATCATCCGAGACGCACACGAGCAGCCCCCGTGGATGCTCATGTATGCTGATGATATTGCACTAGCGGACTCGGATATGGGACGGCTTGGAAGGCGTGTAAATGCGTGGAAAGAGTCACTTGAGAACGGCGGTTTGCAACTCAACTCGACATCGATTGTGACGTCAAGTCCCGCATTTCGGCAGCTTGGGCCAAGTGGCGAGAGGTAACTGGTGTCATCTGTGACCCGAAAATGCCGGTTAAACTGAAGGGACAGGTCTATAAAACGATCATTAGACCTGTCCTTTTGTATGGTAGTGAGGCGTGGCCATTGCTTGAGCGACATAAGCAGGAGCTGCGTGTCATGGAGATGAAGATGCTGCGCTGGATGTGTAGAGTGACGCGAAAAGACCGCGTCAGAAACTCCCGCATCAGGGGCAGCCTTCATGTCCGAGACATTGCAGACAAACTGCAAGAATGCCGCTTACGGTGGTACGGCCACGTTCTACGGAAACCGGCTAGTTATGTGGGAAACAAATGTCTTGCTATGGCGCCCCCGCCCGGCCGCGGCAGATTGGGAAGACCCAAGAAGTGCTGGCTTGACGTTGTGAGATCGGATATGCGTGCAAATGGCCTCACTACACGGGATGCCGAAGATCGTGCGAAGTGGAGACGTAAAAGTAGGAAAGCGGACCCCGGGCTCTCGAGAGAGATGCAACCGGGAACAACGCTCGGATGATGATGATGAAAGTGGCTCTCGAAAGTTTTTCCATGCTACAATACTCCGGAAAAACCGAAAAAAATGTTCTCAGAGCTATTTATTGCGAAAACTGGTGTTAATTGGTTTTGCGTAAAGGAGCCAGAAACTTGCTCGTTTTCTTACTTCTTTACTGGCTCCCTGACCACTAGTAAGATTGGTAGACGATATAAATTCAATAAACCATTTAGTCGGTTCAACAAAAACCTTCGGAAACTCGTTGTCGGAAGTAAGTAAGTAATTTGCAAACGTCCAGTAGTTCCGCTCAGTAGTTTAGCACAGCTACAGTATGAAGAACGTATACAGTACCGAAACTGCCAGCAGACGTTTATATTATATAGGTACAAAACTTGTTAGAGTTTTGGGAGATGCCTATTCAAATTCAAGGATTTACTGCTTTATTTTTCATGTTATAGGTATGCCGTATGAGATTTAATTGCATACATTCTGCGACTTGCAGGGAAATTCTGCAAAGGTGACTTTCAGAGAACGAAATTTTCTCGGTGTAATTTTAGCAAAAGTGACTTTCTGCGTCAAGACCATTTATATAAATTTAGAAGTAGGACAGTAGAAAGGTCTGTTTATTAAAAGCCTATCAAATGTTGGTAGGTATATAATTCATACGTCTTTTATTAGATTCGGTACTGTATAGTATATTTATACTGTGTCACAAACAGTACGGTAAGGGGTGGCGCAATACCGGCCCGATACCGACAGCCGCTAGAGGTAGCCGATAGCGGACTGCAGGCCATTCGTCTTGCGTTGACAGCACGCGACAACCACCGCATACATCACGCCGCGCCCTATACTGTAGGTAGGTAGGTACTTACAACAGGGTAGCTCGTTTATAAAACAGAAAAATACACTATAAAATCCGGCTAAGTGCGAGTCGGACTCGCGCACGATGGATTCCATTCCAATATCACAAAATCACGTTTAATAATATGGGAACCCCATTTAAATATTTATTTTATTCTGTATGTAGTACCTTTTATAAAAAGTGCCTATTCCATAGGTAGGAAGTCGAAAAGTGAGCAATTTGAAAATAGAAAAGCTTTTCTGCTCTTCAAGTTCAAGTTCAAGTTCATTTATTGGTAAATACTAAATTTAATAGATTTACAAGTCGTCATAATCATCATAAGAAATCATAATATGATACCATATCTTCATTCCGGAGCTCCTCATCAGATCTTCACCAAATTTGAGCGAGATCAAAAACGGATCTCATAGTACGAAGATATCAATTATTTACCCCTTTTGTGGAAAAATAGCCCACCATTAAAAATCATAAATAAGGTAATACAAGAAAATACCCTTTTGATTGTTAAAAATGCATTTCTACCAAGAATTATTTGCAATTTATTACAAACACCGTGTAACATAGTTTTACATTACACCGTGTAAGTCGATGTAATTTCACCAGAATACACGGTAACTGCTTGGTAACTGCTTTACCGACAGATGTTCCGTCGTCATAGCAACGGAACACGAGTTCCGAATTACAAGTTTTGAATTCAGAACGTGCTGTCATACTTCGTTGATACTACGCTACGAGGCGAGATGCTACGAGATATTTTGATACTTTCGATAATCTGATTTCGACAAACTCACGAGCATTGATAAATGAAAACAAAACCATAGTGTATAAATTGATAAATATTATGTATTTAATTTAATTTGTAGTTTTAAAGCGCTAAATCGTGACATAGGTAAAACACCTTAGCATTTAATAAAAAATATGCTATACAACCATGAAATAGATTCACAACTGCTTTTATCGTTTTGAGGTGAATGAGAAAAACAATCAGTCTGAACTATAAATGATATTATGATAACGGATAAGTCTACGCCTTTCTTCCGCAACTGTCAAATAAAGTATCAAATGGTGTCAATCACTATACACGCTAAAGGCGTGTCAGTTCAAACCGCGTACAAGTCACGTCTGGATTCAATATGGCGGCATGTCCCGAATTTCCTCGGCAGGTGTCGCCTCTATCTTGAATACCGACGACGTCACTTTGGTATAGTTCAACTACAAGGTGTTCTACATTCCATAGGTCCACTTTTAGAGCTTGCTTGATAGAACTTTTGACGTTCAAAAGCGAACTTTTCTCAAAGAATTTGTCTTATTTCAAGTCTTTGATATGAAAAATATTGAAATAAATAATATTAGGTGCTGAATACACTAATTGTGTAAAATTGGTTTTATCCTAAAAATTTGATCTATTTTATTTATATTATTATGAAACGATTTTATCGTGAAGATAAGATCAATTTAACACGGTTATAGTATCTAATAGGTAAGAGAGTCAGGTAAGCTACGTCCATTAGAAGGCAATCTATGCAAAGTGAGCAATCTCGGCGCGGCGCGCGTTGCGGGGTTTGGCTTCGTTCGACGTTCGTATGCAGATTACTGAATCGCTGTGGACGGAGCCTTATTTACTCGGAGTGGGGACAGAATATACGGGACTATATTTTATACACACAATAGGTGAGCGTTTAACCATTATCTTACAGCTGTTCATGGTAAGTTATGATAACATGCTCATGCTCATTGATGTAACATGTTCATTATATCATTTTTTGATCGAATCATGATGTTCATTGCGAAATAAGACATCTGACAAAATAAGACACCTCTGTGAAGCGACTGACTGACTTACAGTCGTGTTCACAGATGACTCCCAGCACTTTTTCGAAAAGCACTTTAGCACTTTTGCAGAAGTAATATTTTCGAAAAGCAAATTAATTACTATGTTTTATACCACAACTATAAAATACCTAAGTACCTATATAAATAATTTTATATATTTTATTTCCACTACGCGATTTATCAGTACATCTAAAACAGCCCCTGCCCCATTCCAAGGTTGTCTGGAAGAAATCGCTTTGAACGATAAGGCCGCCTGCCTATTACTACAATATTTAATTAAGTATATTTTTAAATATTTAAGTGTTTTTTTGTACCATTACAACAATGATATTTACATAGATATTATTGTTGTTGTCCAAATATATTTATCTCATCATCATCATCATTTCAGCTGTAAGAAGTCCACTGCTGGACATAAGCCTCCCTCATAGATTTCCAGATGCTTCGGTCATAAGTGGCCTGCATCCATCGTGAACCCGCGGCCTTAACTAAGTCGTCCGTCCATCTCGTTGGTGGACGTCCAACGCTGCGCTTTCCGATCCGCGGTCTCCATTCGAGAACTTTTCGGCCCCAACGACCATCTGCTCTCCGTGCTATATGTCCTGCCCACTGCCACTTCAAAGAGCTAATCCATTTGGCTATGTCGGTGACCCTCGTTCTTCTACGTATCTCCTCATTTCTGATTCGATCCCGTAGAGAAACCCCGAGCATAGCTCTCTCCATAGCTCTTTGAGCAACTCTAAGCTTATTCATAAGGCCTATAGTGAAGCACCACGTTTCGGATCCGTATGTCATCACTGGCAACACACACTGATTGAAGACTTTCGTCTTAAGGCACTGAGGTATTTTAGACGAAAAGACGTTGCGGAGCTCCCCGAACGCTGCCCATCCGAGCTGGATTCGACGATTGACCTCTTTCTCGAAGTTGAACCTACCTAACTGGACTGTCTGTCCTAGGTATACGTACGCGTCAACAACTTCGAGAGCCGAATTCTCAACCATAACAGGGGTAGGTACAACATGGGCATTAGACATGACTTTCGTCTTGTCCATGTTCATTTTAAGACCTACCCGCTGGGAGACTTGATTGAGGCCTTCGAGCATCGTACTGAGTTCCTCCATCGACTTTGCCATGACTACAATATCGTCGGCAAACCGAAGGTGAGTGATGTATTCACCGTTAATATTGATACCCAGTCCTTTCCATTCCAGAAGCTTAAAGGCGTCTTCCAAAGCGGCCGTAAAGAGTTTCGGAGATATCACGTCTCCCTGTCTTACGCCTCTCTTCAATAGAATCGCCCTCGAACTCTGTTCCTGTACTCGGACCGACATAGTGGCGTTTTTATACAAACACTTCAACACTTCGATATACCGATAGTCAATATGGCATCGTTGGAGAGACTCGAGTACCGCCCACGTTTCGATCGAATCAAAGGCTTTCTCGTAGTCCACAAACGCTAGACAGAGCGGCAAGTTATACTCTTCGGTCTTCTGTATAACCTGTCGTAGCGTATGTATGTGGTCTACGGTACTATAACCTTTTCGGAACCCGGCTTGTTCGGGAGGTTAAAAGTCATCAAGCCTGCGTTCGAGACGATTTGCAATGACCCTAGAAAAAAGCTTATAAACATGGCTCAAAAGCGAGATGGGTCTATAGTTCTTTAATAAGGTGTTATCACCCTTCTTAAAGAACAACACCACCACGCTTTCGTTCCATGCCTCGGGCGTGGTACCTTCGAGCAAAACGGAATTGAAGAGCCTCTGAAGGACTTTAAGTACCGGTGATCCACCCGCTTTCAGAAGCTCAGAAGTAATTCCGTCCTCACCAGGCGCCTTGTTGTTCTTAAGCTGTTTCAGGGCCATCCTAATCTCATACAGACTGATGTCCGGGATATCTTCGGTAAAGTGTCGGGTCAGTTTGGCTTTTTGGTCTGAGGCCACACTTGTAACAGGCTCAGCCACTGAATCGTAGAGCCGTCCATAGAACTTTTCGACTTCTCTCAACACTTCCGCTTTCGTCGACGCTACACTGCCATCATCCCGTCAGCTTTGTCATTCGGCTTTGCCCAATAGACATATCTCTTGCGAACACTTTGGAGCCTTTATTCCGCTCTATCGTATTTTTAATACGAGCAGTATTAAAGATACGAATATCGTGTTGCAAGGATTTCCAGATACGTCTATCAAGCTGCCTGTGTGACTCAACATCATCGGGGGTCTGCAGTCTCAGCGAGCGTCGTTCAGCCATAAGGTTAAGAGTGTAATCGGAGAGCTTCTGAGTTTTACTATTACGGCGAGTCTTAAAGAACTGAGACCCGACCGCATGGACAGTTTCCACGAACCTGTTATTAATCTCGTCCACCGACGCGTGATCTTCTAGACAATCAAAGCGATTTGAAAGCTCGAGTTGAAAGCTCTCGGGGTTTTCGATCTGAGCGCGAGTAGGTCGGAGCGTGGACTTCATTAAACCAGACCGTTCTAGTTTAACGTTTATATTCAATGTGCCTCTCACAATTAGGTGATCACTACCGGTTTTCACCCTATGAATCACTGAGACGTCATTGAATATTCGTCTCTTGTCGGTCATAATGAAGTCAATCTCGTTTCTCGTGGAACCATCGGGGCTCACCCAGGTCCATTTCCTGTGAGGCGGCTTCCGAAAGAAAGAATTCATCATAAAGAGTCCTTCTTTCTCCAGAAAATCGGCCAGCCTCTGTCCCCTAGGGTTCCGTTGCCCATACCCGAAGTTCCCCACCTTCAACTCATTATCGCTTCTCTTGCCCAGCCTCGCATTAAAGTCCCCCATAACAACATTGAAGTGAGTTTTGTTAGTATGTATGGCCCTACTAATGTCCTCATACATAGACTCTACCTCCTCATCTGGGTGTGACGAAGTCGGCGCATAAACCTGAACGACCTTCAGCGAGTACCTTTTAGATATTTTGAGTGTTAGGTATGCGACCCTGCTCGACACACTGTCGATGGTAATGATGTTGTTAATGAGGGACTTGTGGACGAGAAATCCGACACCACCTTGGGACTGTTGGTCGCCCTCGGGGTAGAAAAGCAGGTTACCAGATTTCAGAGTTATCGTGTCCTGGCCCTCTCTACGGACTTCAGACAACCCCAAAATATCCCACCGTAACTTGCTCAGTTCTTCTTCCAGCTCAACAATCTTCTCGTCAGTCCTCAAAGTGCGTATGTTGTGTGTTGCCAGGGCCAGTTGTCTTTTGGATTGGTAGCCGGGCGACTGCCGGGGATTCTTAGCACCCCTAGCCCCGCCGTTACCGAGACCGCTACCGTAGTCCGGGCTAGCGGGGCTGCCGGGGACTCGGGGCCGTTTGTTGCACTTTCTGTCCATAAAGGGATTTGCCAATACTCGCCACGCTTGGCAGGCGGGTTGGCGAGCGCAGTATAATTTGTATTATGAACAAGAAGGTGCTGCTGCCCATCTTCTGCTATATCTCTGCTATATATTTATCTATATGTGGCTAAAGATTCTTCCAGCCAAATAAAATAATACTAAATGAGTCTGTGAATACGGCTGGTATCTATCAACGCAGCGACATGCAATTTGGATGTAAGCAATTTTATTATTCGTCGATTCGTGACGTTTCTATCCACAATTAGTTCCCGTACGTTTCCACCCGTATATCACAGCAAGGAGGGTTAAAGGCGTCTCCACGCGATAATCCCGCTCGAGATTTGTGCCTTATTGTTCAGCTTTCTTACAGATATTGTCACTATTTAAATACACAGACTTAGTTTCTCTCCTCCGCACTAGATGGAGCTGTTTTTGTAACATCAGCCTGTAGAAACCTATGATGTTAGTTCCAAATGCAGAAACGGCTAGACAGATTTTGATGATGTTTGATTTGTTATATTCGTGTTGAATACCATAAATAAAATTTATTTAAAGTTGCTTTAAGTAACGGAAACGAAAATAATAAAAAATATATATTTCTACTCACTCATACAGTAAAAGCCTTATGAATGAACGTGGAGTAAGGTTGGAGTAGTGAGAACATGCTTTGTGTTTTTCCGTGACAAGAACTTCCAAAATTGACAGACAGAAACAAAAAGTGTTATAATGACTCCGACCTTACCTACTCCACGTTTATTAATAAGGCTATAACAGTTTGTAGGGAATGACAAAAGTTACATTAATACGAAAACCAAAATACAAAATTAGTTATCTATATTATTTTTTAGAAGGTAACTGTTATAGGGTACTTAATATCGATGACCGATGACTATACGAAGCAAGTCATTCATATATAGGTAGATCATAAACCAAGTTTCTTGTATGTTGCATGAGTTGTCCGAAGACATTAGGTAGGTACTTGAAACAATACGAAATTTATTTTGATGTTCATACTTATGGTTTTTTTTTGTAGCTGTAAATAGATATTATAAGACGTCCCACATACCGCTGTCTAGCCTTAAACTAGGCTTGGTTTTACTGAGTAGACATATTATAGTTTGTCAAACACAACTGAGCTAGTCTAATCCAGTATACATGCATTCTTCTCTCGGTCGTTCTATCCAGGGTAGCCACTTGAGGTAACCTCGCCCCAGGGCGTCTAGTTTATTGCCGGGCGCCCCCGGGGGCGTCGCGCGGGCCACTTGTCTAATGGGCGAGATAACTCCACTGATACAACTACTGTTTACTTGCGACGAATGTGCATAAAATGTCTAGATAACTATAGAGAGAACTTCAAATAATGGAAACAGAAAAAAAATACAGATTCCAAAACAACGGATTGTAATTCGCAAATTGCAGAACAAAATTGGTAGCCTTTTGTTGTCCATTTTGTCATCAAATTTGTCTAAACAAAAGGGATAGTAGGACTTAATCGAAAAACGGGGCAAGTGCGACACTCGCGCATAAAGGGTTCCGTACCACTATCACAATTGGATACGGAACCCTAAAATGGTTTACAACAACCAATTTTTAAATTTTATAGGAAAATATGAAATATTTATCTTCGATTCTTACTCCCATCAAACGACCGAATCACTCAAAAAAAAAAACCTTGGCACAAAGAAAATCTGAAACATAAGAGAAACTCTTTGGTAAGTAAGGCAGACTAGTATATTTGACAGATAGGGCAGCCATTTTGAATTCCATGACCAACTCGATTTGTCCTCCTGCCCCTGTTCCTGTCCTGACTCCTTGTTATTTTTGAAACACGTTTGTTGTATGGGAGCCCCTTTTAAATAATTGTTTTATTTTGTTTTTAGTATTTGTTGTTGTAGCGGCAACCGAAATACATCTTCTGTGAAAATTTCAACCTTCTAGCTATTACGGTTCATGAGATACAGCCTGGTGACAGACGGACAGACGGACGGACGGACAGACAGCGAAGTCTCAGTAATAGGGTCCCGTTTTTACCTTTAGGTACGGAACCCTAAAAAATGGACTGCCTCGTATTTTTGAAAAGGTTTTTTAAATCCTTATAAAATGGAGAAACGAGTTAGAGATACTTTTTTGTTATGGCCTTGAAAACGGATTTTGTACGATTTGATAATATTACCTAAATCAACAATTTTAGGTTAATTAATTTTTTTTACCGATAAAAAAGAGGTCTCAATTCGTTTGTATTTAATTTATTTAATTTTAATTTGTAAATGTGAAATTATTAATTAAATAATGGGACTTTCATCGATTTCTCGGTTCGGAATGTTATCATTTGTCCCTATAAACGTACTCGTGCGTGCTTCGCAGGGAGGTTTTTTAACGTGGTTGGGTCTCCGCTATACAACCAACTTCACATAGGTAGTTTTTATTTTGATGTTTAGTCTATTGCTGTAAAGGTATTGTATCTCTACCCTGCACAACGTGATCGTAGTTTTAGGCAAGTTTTCACGATATACCGCCGCGCCCCCTCCTCGGCCGCTCAGTGTGGTGAACGACGACCGCCTTGATTAAAATGGTGGCCTTTATAATATGAGTATAAGTGAATTATATTACCTACCTAGTAGCATCTAGTAGGTACCTACTATACTAATGTTGAAACTTTCCTACAACTACAGGAGATATTTAAGTTCATAACCCAGTACAAGTGTATACAGAAAACAGACATACGAGTACATGAACATGTTGTTGAAAGTGAGACTGACTGTAGATCCCACCTTTAGATCGGACCTTTTGGTTTCGCACGACTAGTATTATACGGACAGTGTCAAGTAAATATATGAAACCTTTGATTTTGTGATAGCTCTTTGAAATAAATGGTTTTATTTTCAAACACAAAATAAGCAATGTAAATATCCAGCATAATTCTACCATTAAAATAATTCAGTAGGTAAAGTCTCTCCATTTTCCTATTATCCACTATAGTGGCACATTAGACAATGGCTCCTCGATGCCAGTAAACATCTAGTAATAATATAACCGTACGACTGTCCGTATATGCATAAAATGCGCGAGCAATGCGCGCGCAGGCGCAGGCGAGATAACATCGCGATGCGCTCGCACTGTGGTCGGCAATTTGCATCGATCGCGAGCATTTGATACGATTCGGCTACTGCTTGTGTCTTATTGGGTTTCGATTATCGGAATTAAAATTGAGCATTCCTGAGATTTTAGAACAGAGCTGTAGATACTTGGTTTTTCTTAATGGCTCTTTTTTGATATGTCGTACTTATTAGTAGGTACCTATCTAATTTATTCTGTCGTCCACGTCGTCCACTATATATCGCCCTTCAGGGTGGGTGACCTGGGTAGTCGATATAAGAATAAATTTCTTTCTCGTGCGAACTGCTACGGAGTGGAGCTCACTGTCCGCTTCACTACTTCCCCGAAACCACAACCTTAGAGTTTAGAGTGAGTATATTTGTCAGAAGGATTCCCAATGCCCGAACTTTTAGGGATATTATTTTATTAGTAGCTATTAGTGTTAGAAAAGTATTTTTTACTGAATCGACCATCTCACACTAATTTACTTATTTACACTGTTCAGTAACATAAAATGTAAGTAACAGATTGTGTCTTAGATGTATGCATGTCTAATCAGTACACATCATTAGATATGCTAGAGTATTCGCACTTCCTAGATACTAGAGTGTAGATCATTCCCGCATGCTTCAGCTGGACCTCTGGACAGGCAGCCTCGTATCGTGTGCCGTCACACCTGTCTCGCACTCGACGTATCCTGGCGAATAAATCTATGTAATCTCCACAGACATTTTGATTTGTTGCGCTTGAGATCCGCTGTTTCTCTGTCTGTATGAAATGTGATATTTAATTCTATCTATGAGATAGAACACAAATTTGATTTATAAGGTGTGAGGCAGTTTTGAATCACATAACATGGATTTTCAAAACGCTCTGTCCATAAAATTTATTGACCGTTTTGTTATAAATCAACCATCAAAAGCTTGCTGTGAATCAATTGTACCCGCAATAAAATCCAATATCAACAAAAGCAGTAAATAGAATTGAAACTGTACATTCAGTGACCACAGACTGGCTATACCTACTGTACGTTTGCCATAGGGTTGTTGTTCAACAAAATGAAGTCCGGCTATAAAGAGCGGTGCGCTCGGTGTGCGGTGTGGTGTACCGACGCGATGAGATATACTATCAGTGGATATTGGAATACTACTGGCTACAATCGTATTGTCAGGATCTATTCCCATAATCCCACTGACCAACCAATATTATCACAGGAAAAAATAAAGTTATTTTATGTATTTATTTATTAGACACATCAACAATAAGGCACTAGTAGAGGTATTTTAAGGGAAATTATACTTTACAGAGTCAAAGGCAGTCCTGCTACCTGAGACTGAGACTGGGGACCAGGATCCGGTTGTCTGATCATATAATATACTAGCAGAGTCCCGCGGTTTCACCCTCTTAAGTCCCGATCCCGCGAGATTTTCCAAAAACCCTTTCTGAGTGGATCCATACACACTACAAAGAACACTCTCCAAATTTCATGTCTCTAGGACCAGCGGTTTGGGCTCTGCGGTGATATATAGATCAATCAGGACATTGAATTTTATATTTATAGATTTGAAGGTATTTAATAGTGTTGTTATATATGTCGTAGGATTATTTGATGTTGCTTGGAGTGTTCCGATCGACCAATCAGTGCGCTTAGTTCATGACAGCCAACGCCTATTTTCGCAATGTTACGAAAGAAATGAGTTTTTTTGTCCTAACTTATTTCAGAAATATCATAACCAATATCTATTTATTAGGTATTTAATTGGGTCTCGATAAAGAAAATATTCGTTTTCTCTAAACTCATTTTTCGGTTTGAATCCAAATTTAAATTCAATTTAACATTTACGAAAAATTATTTAGTTTAAGACTTCTTAAGGTTTCCTGGAGAGGTATTCAAAGAGCTTTGGTCCGATACCGAAGATCGGGAACGTATCTCCATCCCGCTCAGTGCGACTTAAGATGACAGTGACACGTTTCGAATCGCGGGTGTGAATAGCTTCACTGATCTACCTGTAACTATATAGGAACCGGAAAATCCACAAAACGTCTCAAGGTATTCTTTAAAACTACGACAAATCTAAGAAACTACAATAAGTAAGTTAACACACTTCTTTTTTTCTCGTATTTATACCACGTACTACAATGCACGTTCGCCCTCGTACGTACCTACACACGTATTTCATTAACTTCATTATAAGTCTCGCATCAAGTTAGGAAGTTGGCTCCGGGATCCTGGAGGCATCTGCCCGCCCTCGCTCAGCTCAGTCGGCGTCGAGACGCCTTGACGTCCGCCCGCCCTGACTCCGCGCTCCGCCCGCCCTAACACACCCGCTACGAGTTCGAATACGGTACGTGAACTATTTCAAAATACAACGAATTGGTAAACAATTTAATTTTAAATTCTAAAGTTATGTTACTTGAGTGTTTTGTGAGTGTTTAAATTTTATTGTAAAGAAAATAATGTTTTAGTTTAAACTTTACAATACATATCGATTGAATTTTGTGCTTTAATTGTAGGGAAAAATTAAGTAGTCTTCCATTTTATATTTATTTATTAAGTGTTGTGGTTATTACAAGTTTTTGATGGCTCGAGCTAAGTTGGGATTTCATCGTTTAGATAAGGTAAGTTTAGCAATAACCATTTAGCAAGAACTTAAATAAAATATTTAAATCTAAATTATGCTATTTTTTTTAGATTTTTTTATAATAGTGAAAATACTCTAATCCTAGATATTAGAACGATTTATATGAAATTTAGAAATTATATTAAATTAAATTTGATTAAAAAAAATAACTTTATATTCCCGCCACGGGATCAAGGCATGTATTCTATAACAAAACGTCATACAATGTTTAAGCATCGATATATTTTTCTCGAAATCATTGCTACAATTTTTGCAAATTTCGGTAAAGCTTTTGAAGTGTTAAAATTACTACCAATTGCTGAACAGTTTTGGAGAAAAACAACGCTGAAGCATTATTGAGACATTTTGGTTATAGAATACGTGCAGATATTTTTATTTGTAAATTCATACTCATCATAATAAATAAGAGAGATGCCCAGACCATTATGATCCATCATGCACTGGTCTGATGACCATGAAGTAATAATGATGATTTTCTCAATATACGCACAAACATAAGTCTTCAATAGAAGTTATATCTAGTAACAACTCAGCCCCGAGTCACTGAACTATAAAACGGTCATCAAGTTAACTTATCTTACATAAATCGTAATGTAACAGATATCTAGGCCATAGAAATACTCTAATGAGTACCTAACTAACTAGTCTAAGACCTAATACGTCCTTCTCGGCCGGCCGCAAAAACTTGGGCTATCTCCGAGATAATGCCGCATTTACACTAACGAGCGTTGAAATCGAGACAGTTCACGCGTAGCTCGAATTATAGAGTAACTAGCAGTGCCTGCGACTTCGTACGCCTAAATTTTTTGAAAATATATTTCTTAACACCTTCCTTAATAAATGGAATATCCTGTTGGATAGTCCATAAAAAAAATGTTGTAAAATTCTTACAGTGTTCTGTAAGGACCAACGGTTCCTGAGATTAGCGCATTTAAACAAACAAACAAACAACCAAACAAACCAACTCTTCAGCTTTATAATAATAGAAGATAAAGATGAATGGGATAGGCATTTTGCTTGTTTATTCTTTTCAATACTCTGTTTCAGAATCTTAGATCAAAAATGTGAACAAAAAACTCATAAATTAATTTGAAAGCGACGCCGTCGTCGCTTATTTACTTTTTCCTTTGATATTGACAGTTCTGTGTTTACATCTTTGATCTAAGATCTAAGACAGAGTATTATAAGTATAACTAGCACTGTATGGGCTCCTAGGCGCTAGCGGTTAGCCGCCGAAGCGGTTAATTTGGGCGGCCAGTGCGTACAATCACGAGTAGTAAAAGCGGTTAGCCGCCCGCGCGGTTAACCACAACTACGTAAGAAGCTTAACTCTACGGTGAAGAAAATACTGGTGTATTATAAATAATTAAATAGACACAAAGAAATCAAACCCAGTTCCTCTAATTAAATCAATTCCAAGCGAACGAATTCGCGGTTCATAATTTTATTAGTTATTCTATCACTACTTTTTACAAGTGAAAGCAAAGGGTATTCATACCTACATACATATCGAATTTAAGTCATATTATGTTGTAGTTGTGGTATATTTTAGCTAACGTTGAAACACGCTGTAGGCGATCAATCACTGAACATTGTCGTGTTTCGTACGCGTTTAGATATCGACATGTTAACAGATCACTTGATTACATTACTGAGGATAGTTTCATTTTAGTAAAAGGCCATACAACATACCACAGATTTTTAAATCGACCGATTGTTAATAAAATTTAATTGTACTAGTTGTGTTCCATGGTTTCACTCGCATAAGTCCCGATCCCGTAGAAAGTTTCAAAAATCCTATCTTATCGGATGTCTCTGTTACATCGGGCCAATACTTCTGTACGGATGCTGAACCATTAAGGAAGAGCTCAAAAAACGTATAGAGGCATTCGAAATGTGGATTTATAGACGCATGATGTCAATTTCATGGACGCCAAAAGTTACGAACGAGGAGGTTCTGAGCTGAGTCAACGAAAAACGTAAGCTTTTGCAAACCATCAAGCAAAGAAAAGTTGCCTATCTTGGACATCTATTGAGGAACCCCAGATATGGACTACTGCAACTAATTATGATGGGAAAAGTTGCGGGGAAAAGAAAAGTTGGTCGTAGGAAAAAGTCGTGGCTACGAAACTTCAGAGAGTGGACAGGAATAGCGAGTGCCGCCAAACTATTTAGCCTCGCGAGAGTTCGAATAAAATATGCTGAACTGCCTGCCAACCTTCACTAGTTGGAGAGGCACCCTGAGAAGAAGAAGATCGGATGCCTACATCACAAAAGATGCAGAAAATACACCTCTCTACTACCAGCGGCTTAGACTGTGCGTTGAAAGATCAATCAGTCAGTCAGACAGTCACTTAGGACAAACCATTTTATAGGTATAGATGCTTGATGCTGCAACCAGGAGTCTCCCTTCAACAATGAATGGTTATACGTAGCGCGAACAAAAAAACTTCTGATCTGTACCGTGGCCTGATGCTGCAGCCAACATTTTCTCCTCATGAGAGCACTTTATACGTCTTCTGTTTTCTCGCCTGGAATCTCATCCATCAAAATGTCTTGAATAAAACTAAAATTTTAATCTATATCTATAAATTGTCCTGACTGACTGACTGATGGATCAACGCACAGCCTCATGCAATGCTAGTAAAGAACTGAAATTTGTGGAGCGGGTTCTTTAAATGATGTAAAATCGGGACTTAGGTACGTGGGCGAAACCGCGGGACCCCGCTAGTAAATAATGAAAGAGCTTGTAGATATTCAAAATAATACCTATGTCCATTCATTATTTCCTCCTACATTCGTTATGTATGTGATATTGTGAAACATCAACATTAATATTGAACTGCCCCGAGTTTACATCTCATCGTGTACTGACTGCGCGCGCGCCGCTAGTGCAGGTAACATGGCGCACGTAAATAGCTCGACCGAGTAAGTCATAAACAAACTACGCTTGAATCTGTACGAGAGCTTGGCGCCTCGTTCACATAGGGATAGTTACTGACGGCTAACGGTGTGTTCACGTGGCCAGCAGATTAGGCTAGTGTAATTTCCAATAGAATCATCTTCATAGTTAAACGGCTCAACCGATTTACATGTTTGTCTGGTAGTCTGAAGTTAGTTAGAGGGTTAAAAAATGTTGTAATCAATAAAAATCAACAAGGAACTATTAATTCGGAGTTTCGATGTAGGTACCGAAGCAAAAAATGCTATTTCGAAAATCTCGTAAACGCTTCCAGTGTGGCAAAATTTGCTTCTGTCAGTTATGTATGTTAGTACCTTTCTACTCCTCTACAGGCCATAGTTTTCACTAATTTTGATGAAACTTGGTTCTTTAAGCATTTAGAATTTTTGATTGGTGGTGTACTTCCCCCATATAGTGGGCTAGTTGATATCTGCGCACTTGGTACTTCCAATAAAGTGTTCCTAAGGTCTATTGTTCGCAGAACATTTTAGTTTACAAAGTGTTAGTTCTTGTGACAAGTCGAGTGGACTTGCTCCGTCAACTGTCCGAGTGTGAACGCGGCAGGGTCGAGTCCGCATGTGGCCGGATACACAGTCGGTTGCAGTGTCCACGTGGTACAGTTACAAGAATAACATCGACATAGGTGAATGTACATTGATATTTATAAATCTAGTTGTATTTGCATATCCTTTGCCGTTTCACCCGCTTAAGAGGATAGTCTCCATTCTCTTTCTCCATACAAACGTAGTTTAAATTTTCCTCCCTGGATAAAGACATTAGAGCAAATATGTTTATGCCATAAAACTTATATCTGTCATGCATGACTATGCATCTACCTTTTTTTTTTATTATTATTTTAATTAGAAAATAAAAAAATAAATAAAAAGGTAGATGCATTGTCATGACAGATATAGGTTTTATGGCATAAACATATTTGCTCTAATGTCTTTATCCAGGGAGGAAAATTTAAACTACGTTTGTATGGAGAAAGAGAATGGAGACTATCCTCTTAAGTCTGTGTAATATCAAATAACACAGTTGTAGTAGTTGACTCCTCGGCGGTTCTTACAGTTGCCCAACTTTCATACTTTGTGTCCCGGGACCGGGTCACATAAGTTGTAGTGTAGGAAATTTGACACATGACTTGTCAAAGCCTGATTTCAGGAAACAGGCAGGTTTGCATATTATTAATTCTTCCACCATTATGGTAATATTTCCATAAAACCTGTAATTCCAGAACTTAGTTGGCTCCAGGCCACCAATCTTTTCTCTGAGCATGTCCCACAGAGTCCCACTAAGCCAACGGTTTCCTTTTTATCCCGTTATTACCACTGGGTGAGACTGCGTGACTTGTAATTGTAATTTATTTAAAAAAATAAGTTTCTATTGGACAGCTAGTCGCTAACAGCTCCGTGTTTATTCTCCTTTATTGAAATACCGGAGTTATTTGGAGATAATATCATGAACATATAATAGTTTCACATAAATATACCGACCGACAGACGCTACGGGGGATCCGGACCATTATGAACAAGTCCTCTATAAATCCAAGTTAATTTAATATCAAATTCCCATTTCATACAATTTCGTTTTCATACTGTTCCCGTTTCACAAAAAATCAGTTTCATACAAATTTTGTTTTATCAAACTCTCGTTGAATAGGTACTTAAAAATTGACCCTAGACCACTATTTTCTTAGCAAAAGTGATAGTGCTCTTCAAGATCTTCATTTTGGATGACAGCTGTCAAACTTAAAACGTCAATATCTCGGAAACTTTTGACCCTAGACCACTACTTCCTTAGCATAAGTGGTAGTGCTCTTCAAGATCTTCATTTTGGATGACAGCTGTCAAACTTAAAACGTCAATATCTCGGAAACTTTTGACCCTAGACCACTACTTCCTTAGCATAAGTGGTAGTGCTCTTCAAGATCTTCATTTTGGATGACAGCTGTCAAACTTAAAACGTAAGCTCTATCACTTATGCTAAGGAAGAAGTGATCTAGGGTCAATAGTTTCCGAGATATTGACGTTTCAAGTTTGACAGCTGTCATCGGAAACGAAGATCTTGACGAGCTCTATCACTTATGCTAACGAAGTAGTGGTCTAGGGTCAATAGTTTCCTATATATTGACGTTTTAAGTTTGACAACTGTCATTCGAAACGAAGATCTTGACGAGCTCTATCACTTATGCTAACAAAGTAGTGGTCTAGGGTCAATAGTTTCCGAGATATTGACGTTTAAAGTATTTAATCAATCAAAAAACACTTATAAAACATAATTAAAATTAAAAACTAAATTAAAACTAAAACTTATTAAAATAAAACTAAACTAAAAACTAAACTAAATCTAAATCTGCTAAAATAAGTTTTAAGTTTGACAGCTGTCATCCAAAATGAAGATCTTGACGAGCTCTATCACTTATGCTAACAAAGTAGTGGTCTAGGGTCAATAGTTTCCGAGATATTGACGTTTTAAGTTTGACAGCTGTCATCCAAAATGAAGATCTTGACGAGCTCTATTACTTATGCTAAGAAAGTAGTGGTTTAGGGTCAATAGTTTCCAAAATATTGACGTTTTAAGTTTGACAGCTGTCATCCGAAACGAAGATCTTGAAGAGTACTACCACTTTATGCTAAGGAAGTAGTGGTCTAGGATCCGAACTTATTTCCCCTCAACTTAAAACAATTGATGAGACAAATCAATAATGAAATGTATGTAGTGACAATTGGATGAATCGGGGAAAGCATGAAACGGACTTTGGATATAAAAAGAATTGTACGTATTGACAATTGGATGAATTGGGAAAAGCATGAAACGGACTTTGGTTGTAAAAAAAATTGTACGTAGTGAACCGGTTCGGCTACGGGTCCTAAGGTATGATTTATGTAGGTATTTGTGTTGATCAATAAGAATATTAAAATTCTAACCTCTACAGAGAGGACAACACAACTGGTTTGTGTAACTAAATCTGTGTACCTACTAGAGCGTAAGTCGGGGCGCCAAGCGGACTTGTACGTGTTACGATACGTAGACCGGTACAGCCACTATAAAAGACGGGTCGGGTCTTCCACTGTTGTTTTCATATCTTTTAGAAGAGCATGCTACATTTTAGACCATATCATCACCTACTACTAGCTGAGCTAGTGATCAAACGCACATCATTATATGTAAAAAAAAAAGCTTGTACAAAGTCGCAGAACACAAAAGAAAAATAAATGTAAGTATTAGGTATATCCGTTGTCTAAGCCGTAGCACAAGCTTAGTAGCTTACCATGGCGCTGTGTGTTTGAACACAGAATTTATTTATTAAATAAAAAAAAATTGTGACAAAAATGTCTTGTTGCCCACTCTATAGTTAGAGGTTTGAAGATATAATCAGGAGGTATGTAGTTAGGTATGCGGTACAAAGTGAGCTTCTGTGAAATGTTTCGAGTGAGATATATTAAATCTGATAATATTCTGTTATTTGTTACTGTTATTATGTTTGTTAACATAGCAGAAGACACCGCCTTGTCGGAACGAAAACATAATTTACATGTTGTGTTATGTTTGACGTCACAGAGCAAACTAAGCAACTATGATTATTATAATATCATAATAATATTTAGTTCCGAATAATATAAAATAAATAAATAAATAATCTTTATTAACCATAAGTATTAACCCCTCTACGTGGCGGCTTTTTCCCTGCAGTGAGATAAATAACGGACTAACAAGAAACACCTTTTATACAACTTAGACTTATTTATAAGTTAGATATTTTATAACTGCATGTGACAATCAAAGTGGATATTCTATTCAGCGATTTCTGCACTAAGCGTAGCATGTGTCGTAGAACTTTAGATGAAGTATACTACGGTATACCTCCAATCTAGCTAAAGCATTTAAAATTAAATTCAATAAAATGCTCTCAGTATGCTTTGAACCCACGACCTAAAAATCACCAGTAGGCCTACCGCACAAGTTCAAGCCGACGACGGCGACGTTGACGACGCCGTCGATTCGGCGTCTCTTGAGCTGCTGGTTTAAATGACAGTGGACCGCATGTGTACAATTCGATGCCTCACTGCTACAGCTTCAAGCTAAGGTTGTTAATTGTTACGAATCTCGCACGCAAATCATTTCTTTGTGCGGTGCCGATTTCTTGACAGCGCAAATCGACGTCGTCGGTTTGAACTTGCACGGTAGGTTCGCTGGATGCTCGCCCTGGGCACTTCTTACTTCTTGAAGAGCCTAAGAGCCGGAAAATTCGGAATTTTCCGAAGAAATATCCACACAGACAGCACATATCGAAAGAAAATGTCGATATGTGCAATGTGCATACATAATTAGTCGATGCATGCTTTGTATAAATAAATACTTTTATTTATACAATTTCTAAATTTCGAAAACGGTTATTTCTGGCTATGTGTGTGGCACCTAAATATGGGTTAAAAATTTGAAATAACAAACTTGAAACTCAAGTACAATGAAATTTTACCAATTTACAACCGAAAGCAAAAAAAAGACAACTCTCTTCACTCAATTCTATCAAGTAGGTACCTACTCAGTACTCAAAGCAGACAGTTATGTAAATTGTTAGCGAAATGTCGTCGTTCGTCAGTTTACGTTTGATATTCTATTAAGATATCGCCCGTCCCTACCCCCGTAGTGCCCCCGTAGTGCCGCTGTAGTGCCGGGGTCCCGCCCGCGTATCGTCGTTGTGACAACGCATATTTTCATCATAAAAAGAAAATCTGTCATCGTGAGATATTCTTGTTGCAGAGTTAAGAACGGTTAGAACTGACGCAATAAATCAAATAAACTCTCTTAAAAGTGTTCAGCAATTATTGGTAATTTTGCAAGTTATAATTTGAAAAGCTTTAGCAAAACCTGGCTAAATATCCAAATTTTTATGATAAAATTGAATTCGACTGAAACATAGTTAAGGCACTTTTAGTTATTGAATAGAATATTATCACCTAGTTATTTTAATTTTGTGTACAGCTATTGTACGTAATCGTAGAGTGTATTTATCCAAAACAAAAACGAAGTCTATTCTATTATTTTCTCAAGTCTACGTACCCCGAATGGGGCGCTACTCGAGAGGTATCGAAGCGAAATATGAATATTATTCAGCGGTGATTTGTGAAAGATTGAAAACCTCGCGGTTATAGCGCCATCGCGCCATGAATAACTTGCGGTGCGCTTTCCATCACGTTTGTTACATTTTACAGGTTTTATAGCGATCTGCCTGAACATCAATCTGTTGGAAAATGGAAATATATCTTGACAAGTTTGTGTACGTAGATTTGCATTTACATTAAGGGTTATTGTGGATTTGCCACATTGTTGAGTCACTGCAGAAGATTATAAAATGTAGGTGTTGAAGAATTTTAATTAAAATTATACAATTTATGAAGATGAATTTATGAAAGCTTTGAGTTGGTTTGGTACCTCCTGCTCCGAACACAATACATGTCCACCAAAACCTATATTAAAAATAAATGATTGAATTTAATTGAAAAGGGTTTGTTCTAGACGTCTCGTCTTGGCGAACAACTTTTGTTTTACGACTTTTGGATTTGAAACTATTTTTTGAAAATATACTTTCTTACTAGGTAATGTTATAAATGCGAAAGTTTAGTTAGATATTTGTCTGTTTGTTTGTTTATTTATTTGTTTGGATGTTTGTGTATCAATCATGCAAAAACTACTGAACCGATTGTTCTATTGGGTGTAATCTCCGCAACCACTGGACCGAAATTGATAAAATTTAATATGAAGATATATTGCATCTTTGACAAAATTCATCAATATCGGTTCAGCGGTTTAGGCGTGAACGCTTTAACAGACAGACAGACAGACAGACAGAGTTACTTTCGCATTTATAATATTAGTAAGATTAATTTTAATTTGTTTATTTAACTTGTTTTCTTCTTTTCCCGTTTATAAGGTGAAAATATTATAATATTCTAACGTAATATTTACCTATTGTTCCAGGTATGTACCCAAGTGGAGTTGTGTAAATGAATCCAAGGGGGCGAGTTTAACTCCGCGGCGGATAATTTATGCGTGGACATGACCCCGTCCGTCCGCAACCACCAGACAACACCAGGTATTGAATATTATTTAAGACAATTTGAGTTACAATTGAAAACATGCTTTCAAAATTGTATGGTTCCGATGGGTGTTGAACCTAAGCATTACGTATCACAGTTGCGGCGTTAAACTGAACCACGGCAGTGACCAGAGTCAACAACGTTGTGTTTCAAAGCTTAACAACTTAACTGTCCAGTGAGTCACATACGGCTCAAGCTGAACTTTTGGAGTAAGTTCAGGAGTCACGGGTGACTCATTGTTTGATACAATTTTAAGACATAATTTTGGTATGAGCGTGGCATAAATACTACACAAAAATATGTAAACGTTTATCAAAAAAATATTGATTTTGTATAGAATTTCAAATAGTTTAAAATGATGGACGTGGGGTAGTTTAGAATTGTATTGTAGAGGGACAGTTAAGTTGTTAAATTATTTTCTAAAGATTTTTGTAATACTAGCGAATAGATGGGACTTTGGAAAAGAGGTGACCACAAAGTTAAAATAAAAATTCTCTATTCACCTTAGTAAGTTAACCTCGTTTCAAAAATTAGATATAAGAAACCACTTTAAAATTCATTTGATCATTTCGCATCATTCATTTGATTTTCGCCAAGCTCAGCAAATTGGCAAAACATAAGTTCTAGATTATTATTCATTCCAACTTTTGAGATTTTTTTAAGGAGTTAGCCTTCGTTTGGTCTTAAGTCATGGTTATCGTTTCCTGCGCCCCGGGTCTCACTGCGACGTAATATAATTTCCGAACAACGTAAAACAGATAAACATCGAACAAATAAAAATGACTGCAATAAAATTGCAAATAATTAAATAAATGTAGATAAGGGTGATCGCACACGCCGTCCGCGAGCCTGGGGCAGCACGGGAGCGAGGGCGGCGCTGGGCGGTGAGGAGGGAACGTGTTTATATGTTCCGAGGGAGAGGGACAATTTTGGTAAAATGTCTGTTGTTCGCAGTTAAATGATTTTAATTTCAAAAGTTTTATTATTTTAAAACACTAAAATGTTGAAAACCTGTTATTTTTTGCGATACCGATTAATTTGTAACATTAGGAAGGTAGTAAGTACCTACTACGAGTATGTTGTTTTGGTGTTGCTGTTAAACAGCCTAGCTAATTTAAATGAAATTTATTTCGGAAAGTCTACCTTTACTTACCTATGTTATTTACTGGTTAAAATGACCTAGGTACTATATACGTAGGCCATTTGTAATTTATTTATTTTCAATAAATAGTGGGGTTTACATAATAAAAATAAATAAGTTTTAATATCGTGGTGGTTATTATTTCCCGAGACCTTTAAACTCTTCAATTTATTTACAAAAAAATACGCCCAAATCTAAAACTAAATTTATAGAAAACAATTTAAGCAGAATCCCGCGGTCCTGGGTAATGTAGCTTACTAATGAGGAGGAACACTAACAGGTGTTTTTTACAACTCTCGGCGCCAAATTGGCCATATCGGTCTCAGACCGAAAGTAAAAAAAAAAACTCGGCGTTTTCATTTGTGGGGGGCCTTCATAAAAAAAAAAAAGATCATCCGACGCCAGCGCCATCTGCTTACAGCTTTGCGTGTGGCACCCCATTGGTGAAAGATTTTTTAAATTCGTCTAGTACTTTCGGAGATTACCCCCAATATACATACAAACCAACGTTACCTTTTTATAATAATATTAGTATTGATAAAGTAAATGTACCTACTTCGTAGCACGTTCAAGGTCAATCTCGCGGCTCTACGCAGTTCCTGTCCGTATAGTAACTATGAGCTATGCTACGCTACGGCGGCGCGGCTGGCGATGAATGAACGAGTGGGGCGCTGTCGCCGCCGCCCCGCACCGCCCCGCGCCGCCCTACCGCCCCGTCCGCCGGACACAGGGGGTGAAACGTGTGCACTACACATGAACTAACTTGATACTTTCTACTTTGTCTTTACTCTTACTTTATCAAAGATCCTTTACTTGAAACGATTAATAACTTCATGTATTGCCTATTACCGCGACATCAAGCTTAAACATCCGTTAAAATATTTGGTCCTTACTTATGTTTGTAAGATAACTGGGTAAGCACAAATATTAAATCTTTCTAAAATTAAACAATTTGAAGGATATTTCTAATGTAGGCTTATATACGCTTATAATAGTTGAGGTCTGTATTTTAATCTTAGGCAATGTAAAATAGTATTTAATTATATTAACAAAACCTTCAGACTCTACCAAAATCATAAGTCATTTATTATTTTCTGAAAACAACAGTCAACTCTTAATTTTATTTTAAATTTGAAAATACGTTCAATGAAGCAGACGCCCAAGTATCAAAATAGCTAGTGGTAGTACAAATTTTCACGATCACCCCCGTCGTGCACCGAGCAAGGTTAGGTTAGTTTGCAACGTGGCCGCATACCCGCGCCATGCGAAGCCACACACCGCGCTAAATATTATAAAAAGTAACCAACACAAAAATATTAGTGTTATTAATTAAAAACAAAACAAAACTCAAGTGTGTGGTTAACCTTAAAAGTAAAAAAAACTTTTAAAACTGCCAGTGTTATTGTTTAAAAAGGAGAAAATTGTTTCGCGAGTTTTGAATTTAGAATGTTACTTAGTTTTAAAGAAGTTTGGTAGTGATTTTCCTTTTTTTAAATTACCTACTGTTTTGTGGTTTGTAACGGTATTAATATAGGGGTTACTTTTATGTAAGTTTTTAGCTTCTGACAGACAATGCAACTTGTTGATCGACGATTTATTAGATTAATTTGAATGAAAATATCACGTCCGCTGTTACGTTGGCATAAAACTTAGTAATACAGTTGTCTGGAATATTGGAATAACATACATATACTTAGAGTACCTACTTACTATCTTTATTTCTAAACAAACATATTGGATAAAAACCGCGAGGCGCGATTAGTGTAGAGGTAAACTTAATTACAAGGTAATATCTGAGGCAAAGACATACAACATCTACTAGCTATAAACATTACAGACTTTCTAGATCCAAGTTTTGTTAACAAAAGCCCTCTTCAGCCCTCTTAGTTAAAGGATGATGTTCCTTTTATTGACCCGTAGTTTTAGATATCCATATTGCAAGGTGTTTACCAACAGGCGGGAATCGATTTCACATAAAGTGTTGTAGTGTAGGGTGCGAGTGCAGTCACGGGGCGCGACATAACCGATATTAATGTTTGCCTACACCCGCGGATTGAAGAGGGGTCCTGTGTTAAAACTCGAGATTAGGTAACGCAAAGTGAAAAATATCGGGTCTATTTGGGTCTCAGAAGAAATAGAAAGTATAACCCATACAGTGCAGAGGAATTTACGGGCCTTTTTTTTTAATGAGAACTTTTTGATCTCTTTTGTGTTCCTTTTTGTTTAGTATTACCGGGATAAAAGCATTATTTGTGTTATTCTAGGTTATAAACTTATAAACTACCTGCTCGTGTGCTAAATTAAAGCAAAATTCGTTCAGCTGTTTTGCGTGATTGACAAACATACAACCAAACAACTAAACTTTTGCAATTTTGGTAGGATATCGATATCTATAAAATCGCGTATGTCATCAAAGTATACTCGACCTCTACGTGACAGTCTCAGGGTAGACTCCCCGACGCCGACGCCTGGTATTTTGTATGAGTCACCGGCCGCAGCGCCTCGCAGCGCAGTGTTATTACTTATCTGACAGGCGCTCTCGACTTACTCGTAGCTTTTAGGCACCTCTACCGCTTTCGTGCGAGGTTTAGAGAAATACTTGACATGCTATAGCTATAGGTTAGCTTAGGTACCTACTTGGGAAATCCACTATTTTCGTATTCAATGTACGATTTTGAAACTAAGATGGTTATTTTGACTACAAAAAATATTTTAAAACGAGGCTTGTTTTAAATTCTTAGTTTTGAGTCATTATAGTAAAAAATTAAAGAGGAAACAGATTACCTCTAATATATATCTCAGGGTATCTCTTTATCTTTTTCTAGATTATATTTTATACTAGCTGACCCGACAGACGTTGTCCTGTCGTTTAGTATAAAAAAATAAAATTCATCAAAATCGGTTTAGCATTTTTTCTTTCATAAGAACCTTCTCCTGACAATAGCGCTCACAACAAAAAAAGAATGATCGAAATATGTGTAAAAGTTTAAGTGTGATGCCGTGACCAAGGGAAATAGGGATTGATTTTTATATAATAGATTATAGACTAGCTGAGCCCCGCAGTTTAATGCGTGTTTGCTCACGCACGCGGAATTTCCATTCAAAGCATGCGTGAGCAATTTGTATCGAAATCCCGCGAGCGAGTCTTGATCCCGTGGGAATTTCGAAAATCCCTCATCGGATATTTAGATATCAATACTAAATTTCAGCGCCCTCGTGTTGATCCATCGGTCAGTCGGTCAGCACAAAGATTGTTATAGCCTACCCCAGTGATTCAAATAATAGTTTTTTAATCAACAATAGTTTTTTTTAATTTAAGGTAGGTAGGTATACCTACTATCAAAATCTGAAATTGATTACAAAACCATGAGCAGACGGTCTTATAATTTTAATTGTCGTGTTTCATAAACGGGGCAGACAGCTAAATGTACTCCGAATAAGGGAGTCTACCCCTTGACGTCAACCCCCTGTGGCCGCGTGATTATTTCTAAACTCTATTTCCAAAGTGTTACGAAACATTTTAAACTGTGCGGATCGTTTGTTATGTTTGTTTGCCACTTTTCGGTGAAGTATTAAAATAAGGAACTTCGTTCCAAAAAAAAATGTGACGTGACTATACGTACGGATTTAGGTTTTTATTTTTAAAATGGTACCTATAATTGATTGATATAAATGATCATTTCACCCTTTGCTTCACTTGCTTGTTTAAGTTTTGTCACCTGGCTAAGTTAGGCACTTACCTATCTTAATTTGTCAATGTAAATAATTGCAATACTTGCAAATATTGCAATAGGGAAAATGTTACTGTATTTTTATTTTCGTGGTACCTCGTTAAAATGTGTGTTAAATGTTAATTGTTAAATAGCGGTCTATTAATCAATTTAGTCTCGTGAAAATGTGCGAGTGTGGCGAAAATGAAAACCAGTGACAAACACGAACTTCCATTACTTCCAAGCCTCGTAAACAGTTGCTGTAACTTGCAATGTAGCTCTTATGAGCCTATTTACGTAGATAATTGTCAACAACCTCCAATAACAGCTGTATAACAAGCTACAATACACAGTGAGCGATAAAGCTCTTCGCAATAGCTGCTAATCGACTGGATTCTCTCCACTGAGCCGTGTGATTTTATATAGCATCGTATACGTCCCTATAGCTTCTGTAGGTAGCGTGGCTTTACTCATACTATAATTAGCTTTTAGTTAGTTACATTCAGAATTTTGACTATCAAGTTTTTTGGTGAGAGGCATCGATCGCGGCTTGTTACCACCCACCGGCCTGAAACTCAAGTTTGAATAAATATATAAATAAATTCTGTAAACAATACACAGCGCCATCTATCCCCTTGGTAAGGTTACTAAGCTTATGTTACGGTGACTAGACAACGGATATAATACTTACATTTATTTTTCTGTTGTAAATACATACACAGAGACACCCAGACCAGAAACAAATCTTTATTTTTAAGTATAAATACTTGTACCGGGAATCGAACCCGCAACCTTCTGCATTGCAGACGGTCATTCGTACGCGCCACAGAAATTGAATTTTTAAAAGGTATACAGACTTGAGTATGAAGTCAAACTTCAAAACTTAATTCAAGTCAGGTGTTCTGTTTATTACTGAGAATTTTGGTAAACGAACCTTCAAAAAAGAGGAAAAAAATGTATTGAAAATGTCCGTAACCCGTCTCTTAGTTTTTTTATCCTTTTTCCGAAGTGGGCAGCCATTTTTCTGTGTCCTGTCTTTTTTCACAGCAAGGTAGGTTAGAAGGGGTCTTCCATAGGTATTTCAATACCACACTGCCTGAGAATTACATTAACATACTGTTTTCAGATGAATTGTACAAAAATAAATGAATAAATAAATTCTGTGAACAACACACAACGCCATCTAGCCCCGTGGTAAGCGACTAAGCATGTGTTACACAAAAAATGCTAAAAATGCTTACACATACAATATGGCAATCACTACCTAATGTTATAAATGCGAAAGCTTAGCTGTTTGGATGATTGTGTGTCACGCAAAAACGGGTGGCTGAAATTTGACGCACAGGTATAGTTTATAACCTCAATTAACAAATCTTATCTTTTGTTCAGCCCGGAAACGGGCAATACGCGGGTAACCCGCGGGCACAACTAGTAGAATTATAATTATAACAGCTTTATGAAAGCGGAAATCCGTTCACATTTAACAATTTTCGTTTTTTTTTCAGAATTACTAATTTATGTTTACGTATTTGGAACAGTTAAATAATAGAAAAAAAAACTAGAAGAAAAAAAGCGTCTTCAAAAATAAAGAAGTGTCATACACTAAAATAATGCCAACTAACCTAAAATTTTCTAGAAATAATTCCACTTAAAAAAGCTTTTTTATAAAAGCTTGAATTGTGTGTTGTCTCCATTCATTTCGTGTCCCACGTATAAACAGTGTGTGCGAGCGAGATAGGCTGTAATCTATGCAGTTGGGGTGCAACACAATACGCACACAGCACTCCAGTAAATTGATCAAATAAATTATCATTAGGTGCGGAACGATTTAGGGGTAGTTTCCTAACATTATTGTTTGGAAAATTTAAACATAGTTTTCTTCGGTTTCCCCGATGCTTGATCAGGAGGTTTTACAAATCAGCTGTTTAGGCTGTGCGTTGACCCATCAGTCAGTCAATCAGTCAGAGTAAAGCCTTTTATAGATATAGATAACAAGCCTTATTTATTTAGTTTGGATTGGATGGATGGATCGTAGGTGAAAATTGAACCAGCATCATTTTGCGTTGCAGGTTGATGCTTGCTCACTGAGCTACTGGTACCTATTTTTTTTTTGAAAAATGGCACGTTTCACTACCTTTCCATCGTGAACGTGAGAATGATGGATTACACGTATTGCAGCGCGAACATCGTTCGTAACATTACTGGCCTCCATTTATAACATGAAAGATATAAGTAACATTGACTATGATGGATTCTGTCGTTAAATTATATCATTTCGCGTGATATGAGAAGTCTTTATATTTGAAGACTTCTTTTATCACTTCTTCTTCTTCTTTGATCACGTGGCTCTCTATATTAAAAAAACCATTTCCGTAGGTACCTACCTATATCCGTTTTCGGTGTTTTTGTGTAATTATCTCAATTAACATTTAAATGTTTATAATTGGATATTTTTTAAAATGTGAAAGTACTTTAAACTAAATGATTTATTTTTAAACTAAAAAAAGGAGTTATAAAAACACACCGATGTCGGATAATGTTTTCAGGTATGGAAATAAGTTATAAAGTTATTTCTTTTTACCCGGCTGCAAGGAACGGGTTATGTTTTTGAACTCTCGTTTTATGGTGAAATACGGATCAACTCGCCCATCAAGTAGCCCATGAATTAAACGTAAACACTAATAATTTCAATGGAAAACTAGAGGGCATCTCAACAGTTCCTTAAATATGTCCATCCATTGAACCACAAAACCGACAACATCGGCAATTTAGTTACTTCGTCCATTGTTGGTTGCGCTTAAGTTTTTGGAAAACTACATGACGTCACACTACCCCTATATTAAAGTGATCTAGTGAGTGAATAAGGGTAATAAAGACATAAATGCATACAATTGCAGTAGAATAGAGGAAATATTTAATTTTGATTTTATGTAGGTAAGTAAAAAAAAAATCTTGGTTTGAATTTAGCGACCTATAATATTGTAACATAGTTAAATAATAAAACGCGAATTTGATTGTATCTACGCTCTGTAGTAGCTTGTTTTAGATTTACCTAGATCGAAAGTTCTACGATAATTTACAAATGGTGGTCTGCTGAGAACCTAATTAACAGTGTTTTTTTTTACAAAACTCTTTTAATAATAATAATAATAAATAATAATAAATTCTGTGAACAACACACAGCGCCATCTAGCCCCGTGGTAAGCGACTAAGCTTGTGTTACGGTGACTAGACAACGGATATAATACTTATATTTATTTTTCTTTTGTAAATACATACATATTATACATAGAAGGACACCCAGACCAGACACAAATATTTATTTTTAAGCATAAATACTTGCACCCGGCGGGAATCGAACCCGCAACCTCCTGCATTGCAGTCGCGCTCTCGCACGACGCGCCACGGAGGTCGTCAAATACCAACGTGACAAAATATTATAGCAAATTGTTTATAAATTGTTTGGCATAACAACTTGGAAACTATTGATCATCAGATCACAGACGATTTCCAAAACTGCACCTCCTTTTCCTAAAACACTTTATAATTTTGAGTGAAGCTATTCACATTAAAAAGTGTTGAGTGCTTATACTAGCTGTCGTTTGTGATTGCAAAATAGATGTTCTATCTATTCCAATGGTTATGAGATCTCTTTGAAATAAGGGCAATAAGATTTATCACCTCACTTACCCTATTGTTCACCTTGCTTTATCACCCCTCTTCTTTCAATACGAGGGAAATGAGGAAGAAGGAAAACCAAGAAGGAAAATTCTAAATCCGCCATAAGGTTTCAAAAGGGAACTATTGCAATTACAACTGAAAATGAACTATAAATCAAAGCAATAAGTTTCGATTTTCTTGGAATATTTCGAAGCGACTGCCAAATACATCTACGCCGTTGAAAATTCTTAAAGTAATTGCAATAAGGTTGGTTTTGGCTCGATTACGTGTAGGTGAAGTTTGTAAGAAAATAGCAGACGGTTCAGCTGTTATCAATCATTGTTTCTCAATTTAATTAGGCTTGAAGGATGCTCCCGCTGAGAGGTATTGAAACTTGTAATTCCCTTGGACCGGAAATGTGTTTGATGAAATATTTACTGCGGATACGTCCAGAGGGAGGATGAAGGATTGATAGCAGATGCACACTAAATACATTATTTTGGTTTCCCTGTAGTCGGGTAAAAATAGTTTTTTATTAAATATATTTTAGTAATTTATGAATTTTATAAGATAAGTATTTACAGCATTGATAGCAGCTAGGGTCTCAAGTACATCGAGCAGGAATAAGTCGCGGAGGCGCGGCGAAGCGGTAACGAGGCGCGGGGCGAAATCCTTTCGTCTACTATCGCCTTATCTCTGGTTGGTAAAGGAAAGTCGCGCTACGCCTCGCCTTCGCTCCGCTCCGCCGCTACGCGTTGCGCCTTACTTTGCTTGCTAGCAATGAATTAAGAAGTTGTAGTTTCTGTCAACTTTGTAACAAATCATTCTATTTCCACTCATTAGTTTAGTCAACACTAGAAATAACCATCAAATTCAGCAAAACGATTGAAAATCTAAGTGTTCTCGATTCAAATTAGTGTAAGTGTTGTGACAAGTGTGGTTGATGATGGCGGAACACTGGTCATGGCTGACGGGGTCGGAGGCCGGAGAGTACACCTACAGCCCGCCGAGCCGGCCCAGTCGGCCGCCACACAGGCCGCTCGTCAAGCTGGCCACCAGTGCGCATCTACATACTATCGCAAGGTACAGTAAAATTTGAACCTGCACTCTTCTTTATCACATGCATATCTATCGCTCGCTGACTTGGCGCGGCACTTGTCACGGGGTCGGATGTCTGAGCCTGCCCAGTGACCTAACTGACATCTGAAAAGCAATGTCGCTACGAGATTCGTAAATGGAAAGAAAATCTATTCAACTTTATTTCTACTTGGTGGAGTACGTACTTAGGATTTCTGTTCAGGCCCTAGTAAAATTCTGTCTCTGAATTTGTCCTAATAATTGTTACGATTAGCGGTATACACTAGCTAAGGAAAGGTACACTAACTAAATAAAGACACTCTTCTTGTGAAAGAGGCCTTACTTACCGACCGACAGGTAGCGGTGAGGAGCTGAAGTAACTTCCATATTTGTTTTGTTTACCCTAAAAACTTACCTGCTGCAAAGTTTTACAATTAAAAATATGCTAATATTTACAATAAACTTGGAAATGAAGTCATGAATTTTCCAATTCTATTTTATTAACACAACTTTTCTGTATTAGTATTCAACGCGTTGTTTTTTGTGAAAAATGGTTCGAATCCCACAGGAGTTCATTTCTTTCCAAAACCACTTTTAAATGTGCGACCAAAAGATTCACTTTTGACGACGATAGAGGCTTAAGCCCTTGGCATAAGAGTCACGTACAGTTTTAAGAATGCAAACACAAGTTTGTCGAAGTGAATTTCTTGTTTTGACTCCTGAAGGTTCTTTATGTTAAGTGACTTGAGTTCGTGACGTTTATTTTTATTGCAGTAAAGGTCATATTTCTTTGTCACGGCTGTAAAAGGAAAGCTCTAATGACGTTGGGAAACCAAGTTAAGTTTGTTTTTGCGAAAATCAGTATTCTGTACAAGTTAGTGGAAAAGTTGAGGATTCGAGTGAAAATGTAAGTTTGTTTTAGTTCCAGACTGCATTAGGTAGACAGGTTGATAGATTATTGTAGTTTCCTGAGTGGAATTCATTAAATTTTGACGCAAAAGTATTTTACTAACATTAGCAGTTGCACAGTTACAGCACGGTACTTACCTACTTGATGTTTGTTTTTTAAAAACGTTTTCTTTCTAAAAAACTGTGGATTTATTTATGCTTTATTTAACTAGCTATGTCCCGCAGTTTTACCCGCGTAAGCGGGCAGTATCGCGTGGCGATACTGTTGGTATTTTTTTTTAAACCTTTTCTTTTTGGAAGCCTAGGTATACATCAGATTAAATCAAAGTCTGCAAATAGCTTTGTACTATAAGCGGTTTAAGCTGTGCGTTGATCCATCAGTCAGTCAGTCAGGAAAAAGCATAATATAGATATAGGTTGTTGTTAACATACCTTAATAGTTTTTTTTAACACCTTATACCTATTTTAAATTCATACATCCGACTTAATTTTCACCTTCTTTTCATATGGAGCGTGTGTGTGATTTACATAGTTAGGTTTGTGAGCCACTATTTAAACACCCTCACTTTTTACCCGACTGCCAAGCAAGGGTTATTTTAAGAATACTTATAAATATTTGAGAAATAATCATTCGCCAAATTACTTTGTTTACCCAAATATGTACCTTGCCATTAAATCAATAAAATAAAATGTAAACCAAAAAACAATAAGTATAAAGACACATGGGTTGCCAACTCCCGAATACCGCAGTCGTATCACGTACCTAGTGTTGCCAGGGGAACCATAAATATTTATCCCGAAAAATCGCGACTTGTCGCTTTATATGCAAATTTTTATATTTCTTCCTTAAAATAAAATAGCGCACATGTTGTTCAGTTTTATTGTTTGCTGTTATCTATAAATTTGGATTGAAACAGGTGCCTGATGGTAAATGGTGTTACCCTATGTAATACAAACACATACATAAGTACATATGTTTTGTATTTCATAGGGTAGATGTTATTACATTTTTATTACATACCTATTAATATATTGATGATATTATTTAATATTAAAGAATAATTACATGATTAAAAGTAAAATATTGATTGAATAAATGTTGTATCATAATGAAGAAAACACTAAATAGCATAGCAATGAGCCCCCTATTTAATACATTACCTATATAATAAGTACACTCCCTAAAGCTAGTACTTCTCCATGACGGCCTCAATCATGGCGACTTCTGGCGCGATGCCTTCCTTCTTGGAGTCCTTCTTGAAGCAAGCAGCCACCTTCACGACGCGAGCGCAGTCATCGTCCATGTCATCGTACTGTTTCTCGCAGTTATGGATCAGCTGAACCATCTTCTGGGAGAGGACCTCGCCTAGAATATACGAGATTTTTAGTGTTGTTAGAGGCACGTTAAGCAGGTGGTCGTGGATGTTATCTCTGATAGCAGTCTTTAGGTCAAATTTGAAATTTCCTTAGACTCTCTAAGGAAATTTCAAATTTGTTACATGTTTTTTTATAATAAACTAGCTGCGTCCCACGGTGTCACCCGCGTAATATCCGACCCCGTGAGAATTTCGGGAACAAAAGTAGCCTATGTAACTCCCTGATAATGTAGCTCTCTATTGGTAAAAGATTTTTTGAAATTGGTCCAGTGGTTTCGGAGATTACCCCTATTATACATACATACAAACATACATACACGTTACCAACGTCTTTATAATATTAGTGTAGATAAATTGGAGTATTGAGTATCGTTGTTGTGGAGATATCTTATTAAAAGTCTCATAGTAATGCGCCACTCATAAAATGTTGTTAGTGGCATGGCTACCCTGAATACGTCAAATATAAATGGCATAACCTTTGCTTAGACTGTTAATATGCCTATATCTTTACTTTTAGGAAGGATCATTTTTTGTGTGCATAAATAGTTAGTGAGGTATTAGATTATACGTTTTTTTAGTTTTGCTTTTTATCTAGGATTATCTAGCATTTATCTAGTCTAGGATAAAAAATCTAGTTTCCTTTTCGAATAGAAAGTAAGACATTTGTCAGATATTGACAAAAAAGTGGTAAAATGAAGACTACCCTATACTGTAAGATTTAAGAGCAGATATTAATCTAAATTCTCGGTCCAAAATCCAATCTAGCAGAGGTTTCTAATAAATGTTTGGATGTTTGACAACCCACACCCCCGAGATATACTTACTATTGCCTGTAATTGTAAATGATAATTACCGTTAGGGAAACTTTTGACGTAGTCATCCATGTTGACGTGGTGCATCCTGACGTCGTCCTGGAGCAAGCTGAACTTGTTGGACATGCAGATGATAGCGCAGCCCAGCTCCCGGTGGACCACCTCGAAGTCTTCACGCCAGAAGTGCTTGAACTCCTCCATCACCTCTGCTGTTAGACCGGACTGGGGACAAAACAAAAAATGTGTTTTATCTTTACTTGTGTCTGGTCGCCCTGCCTCATGGATTCGATGTCGCGGCTGGTTCTACCGCTTCTTATTTCAAAATAATTACCCAGTTTAATAATTATAGTTCACTTTTTGCAAGAATATTCTAAATGTTCAATTAGATGGCAACGTTAACCGAATATCTCTTTAATTTGTTATATCAAATGTTTTACCTCATCTCTGCACTCTTCAAGCGCCTTCCCGAAGTGCGCGGTGACATGGCTCATCACTTCAGCTGTTCCCTTGACTTGCAGCGCCGCAGCCACCACCACCGTCATCACTATGATGCACTTCATTTTGTCTGTGAACACTACCGCGGAATGGACCGGCACAGAAAGCGGACCTCATTATATCCATACTTGTATTTTTTTTTCTGGACATCAATAATATGTCATTATGTTAAGTTGGTTGTGTTGTGACCGACCTTGGTCATTTGTTGGTTTATGGGCGGGTTAACTAAATGTGTGTTTATTTAAAGCTGAGTGCAGACTACAGACTATAATTTTGAAAGCAATTTCAACGTTTGACTTCAAAGGGGTAGTCATGAACTATCGGCCGATTGAAATTTTGTGGTCTGCATGTGCCTGGCAGTTATGGAAAGTTTCACTAAGGGCATAGGACACACACTAAGGGCACACACCGACTATAAAATAGGTTGTGTTTGAAAAAATGGAAACAACATAATGTAAAAGATGAATAAGACAGTGCGACCCTCGATGCCAGCTAGATAGGTACTTAATACAAGCGATTTAGTGTACGCAAACATTTATTAACCAAGAACTTCATGTTGACTTACAAATTCATGTAATTGTTCCAATATTAATAAAACTGCAGAGAACAGATAATAAAATTGTACATCAATAAAGATATTATTTTAATTGAAATCCTTGTACACTCATTTAATAGTGATAAACAATGTCAATCAAGTATATGTTATATGATTGTGAAAATAAGGCACACTGTAGTTAAATCAAAGTCTTGACATGTGAATACAGACGTAATATCAAGTGTATATAATTTGTCTCATTTCTGTAAAGTCATACTGCAAGCAGTGGTTATTCTAATAGAAGGATCGAGCCCAGTAATTTGCTCTGTGAACACTTAGCTGGTACAGTCGACATTAAAAACTAAATTGGACTTTGTTATTTAAATATTTTATGATGATTGTATATCCAGATGAATTATTTTATTTTATTGTGAACTGCTGAAATTAAATTATTTTTACTGATAATAAAACATTCTGAGAGGAACTAGATAAATTTATAATTGATTAACGATGTCGTAAACAGTTCGTTTAAAACGTATAATTTGTGGTTTGTTTTTAATATATTTTAATTCCTTTGTGGACTACGCTTATTCTGTGTTTATGTAAAAAAAAAATACGATGCTACGGCTACGTGCTGCTACATAACGTAGCCGTAATAAATGATATAACGGATGAAACTTTACAAGGTTTTTCATTTTAATATCTGGAAATATTTAAAATTAAAAGGCATGAAGAAAAACTAAAACTTGACGAAAAAATAAGCCATTTTCTTACCCGTACTGATTGATTGATTGATTAATTCTTTATTGTAACACCAATATAAAGAAAAAACAATTCAAAGAAATACATAAAATAACTTATATCTAGGTGGCACAATGGGCGGCCTTATCGCTTAAAGCGATCTCTTCCAGGCAACCTTTGAATGGACGAGAAGTATAGAAAGATAAAAGGTAGGTAGTCATGGTGTAACACATACAAATAGTAATGAAATACATACAAATAATAATAAACATAATAAATAAATAATACATACATATATATATAAATACATATAATAAATGATACATACGTACCTCTTGTACACTAGTTTTATTGTCAAATTACAAATATAAGTAAGTCAAAAAATTACATAAAACACAGAATAAACAAACACAAATGAATACAAAAGAAATCTAACAATAACAATAAACAATACGTACCTTACATTTATATATAAAAAAAAATATATACCTATGCATATATACATAACACAACAAATACATACTTATCAATAACGAGTTTGAACCTAAGAAACCGATATGGTGTACTGCCGTGTACTGTACAACAGGATCCCAATGAGAGGCTAATTTCAGGACAAGGATTTTATCAACACATACTACAACATGGCAAGACAGCTCATGTGTAAAAGGCACACATTTTGTCAATATCAATATCAAAATATAGTATATTCTCAAATATCGATACAATTTCCGATGCAGTCAATACAGATATGGCAACTATTTCGTGAAATTAAAAAACAGAGCAAAACCAAACACAAAAACAAGGCATATGATAAAATATTACTTGTTAACTAAGGACAAACAGAAAGAAATAACCCAACAATCATCACTGAAGTAATAACCAACTCACACCAATATTAGCAATTAAAACAAGCCTGTGTAAACATAGACCAATTAAGAGAAACTACTAATTAAACATGCATATATAAGCTTGGACTAATGAACGATGGTAAAGTCGACGATAACAAGTCCACCGTAAAAGTTCATAAAAGTTAAGAACATAGAGAAAACAAATTAAAAGTTAATAAATCTAGTAATACAACAAAAATGGGCATAAGTGTTGTTTTATTATTCGTTGTTGCATTCCTAAGTTATGGAGCTGAAGGTTCTCAAGATCTGTTGCAGAAATTATCCAAGAACTTTGGTAAAGCGTTAGAAGAGTGTAAAAAAGAGGTTAGTATTCAAATGTTTGATTATTTATAAGTACCTACCTAATCTTTTAATTTCTTGAAGTAAGTGGTTAATTTAAGTAAGAAATTTACTGCTGTCTAATATGCATAAGTATTAAGTTTTTGTGTAAGAAACATTTTAAAAGAAAGTGGAAGAACTCGCGTCATTGGGTCAGTACCCCAACGTCTTTGCAAACTACACCACTAGAACAGAGCAATAGAATAAAAAACAAATTACGAATATTTTGTGTGTTTTGTTCCATAAGTCAATACGATTTTGTTCCTTTATTTCAATATCATGAAGAGCTTAATAAATGGTACCTAATTACTCGGTTTATTTTTTTAGTTAAGCCTGCCTGATTCTATCGATGCAGATTTCATCAATTTCTGGAAAGTAGGCTACGAATTGACTGACAAAAACACCGGCTGCGCAATTATGTGTCTCTCAGGAAAGCTAGACATGCTGAACTCTGACGGTAGTCTCCATCATGGAAACGCGGCAGAATTTGCAATAAAACACGGTGCAGGTAATCTCACCATCATTGTGATACGAATACGAAACCCACCGCGTCATTTAATTCGCGTAAAAGACCTACTTATTATATTTTGTACTTTAATGTTTAACTTTTATATATTTAATTAACCCTTTACTAGAGTGCTGTAAGACTTTGCTTTTTGCCAAATTTCGTGGTCTAGGGCAGCCACGAAATTAAAGAACGAAGGGTTTTCGACCCTTCGTTTGAACATCGAACCCTTCGAACGAAGGGTTTTAAACCACGTCTTTCGGATCTTTCGGGCCTTTCAAGGGTTTTTCGGTTGATCTAGATTTGTTAACAATCACAAGTAAAGGGAAAATATAAAAGTTAATATATAGGGTACATTTTGGTAATATCTTATGAATTAAGGTAAGTTTTCGTGGATATCTGAATTTCACCATGTATTTTTATCGCGTTGACTCAGTATCTTGCTTTCTATAAAGTATACAGTATCTAGTTTTATACAATAACTGGTTTAAATTTCAAATTGCTAGATCCACACATTCCTGAGTAAATCGCTGGTGACACACATACAGACAGAAAGGATTAATTTCACAATCGACCTTGAATCAAGTCGTTTACAGAGATATAAGTATTGGTACCGGGTATAAAACAAGATGCCCGAAGGCTGGCAGACAAGAGAATATGACTATTCATCTTGTCTGCCATCTGGAGATCTTGACAGAACTGGAACTGGATCTGAGACTTCGATCACAAAATAAACTAATATGATTAATATTTCTACAGATGAAGGCATGGCGAAAAAGCTGGTGGAAATTCTTCACGGATGTTATGTTGAAACTCCAGACAGTGGCGATCTTTGCATAAAGGTGCTGGGTGCCGCACGTTGCTTCAAGGCAGAGATGCATAAGTTAGACTGGGCTCCAACCTTGGATCTTATGGTCGGAGAACTTCTAATTGGGGCGTAAGCTGTCAGTAGTCTAGTTTAGAATTGAACAGCTTGGTTGTTATGATGGCATCGGCAAGAACAATGGAAATAATTTATTTTATTAATGAATAACTTAATCACATTATGTATGATTATCATACTTGTCTTTGCACGTTTGTTTTATGTCTATGGCTACACTTAACTACAGAGCTTCAGGGAAATCTTCTACTTTGTTTTAGTTACACATAGAGAAAGTTGTTTAGTCTCCAACTCTTTATATTTTCTGGTTGTCTTTTTATCTTAGGTAGTTATTAAGACATAAATAATAAATATTCTATTTTAAATAACTTATTATGTACTTACCCATACCCAGTAACCTATCCAGTACCAGTAACCAGTAACCTATCCAGTACCAGTAACCAGTAACCTATCCAGTACCAGTAACCAGTAACCTATCCAGTACCAGTAACCAGTAACCTATCCAGTACCAGTAACCAGTAACCTATCCAGTACCAGTAACCAGTAACCTACCCAGTACCAGTAACCAGTAACCTACCCAGTAAAAAAATCATGTTAGTGAGTATTTTTTTAGGAAAAATACGCATTCTAAAATTAACGAATTGTTAACGTGGACGTGGAGTTAACTGTGGAGTTAACCATTACGACACGACACAGGTGTGAACAACTGGAAAGTTATTACCTGCAGCGTTAGATAGATGGCATTTAACGTATTTTAATCGTAAAACAACCAAGGACGAATAGCATTCGAGGTTTCGAGCACGGAGCAGGGACTTGCGTGGTCTAGTTGGAATAGACCCAAAGACGCGAGTTCAAGCCTCGCCGCAAGTGAATATTTTTGAATGTGTATTGTTCCTTAAAAAAATCTAGATAAAATAGCCTTGAGCTACATACAAAATAAAAAGAAATATATCATATTAGTTGTTTAGAAATATTAAATATTCTTAAAGTATTAAAATACATTGCATTCCAAATCCATATTGGTGTTGTTTATTTCAAAACGATGCCCTTAAAGTATTCGGAGTTTATTTTGTGAATAACATGTCCAAATCACATTTCAGCTCAAAAATGGTACGAACAAATATAATAAATAACTTAGTAACAATGATTTTAAATGTCCTATTTCAATTTTATTTGAAACTGTGAAAATTATTTCTGATCTCTGTTCACTCATATAACAACCACTTTGTAGTGGGCGTAGGCGTATAATTAGTACTTATCGCCCGACACCAATGTCTCAAGCTCATAATTAATCGATGAAGACACCAACTTAACAATTAGAAACAATAATAAATGAGCCTTGAGAAGTAAATCTAATTAATGCAACCAATTAGCGCTTTAGACGACTACAAAGTAAGGGTGATATAAAAGCCAGTGGCATAATTGATGAGCATGTGATCCACAATGTTGGATCGCATAACGTACTACGGCCTCTTAATCGTGGTGAGTGCGGTCCTCGTGAAATCTTCGCAGGACGTGATGAAGGAATTGTCTCTGAACTTCGCCAAACCCTTGGAGGCTTGTAGGAAAGAGGTAAGGAAAACACTTGCTGAATATGTAAGTATGCATTGCGAATATATCAGAATGTAGTAAGACAGATAAACAAAAATAAAATACAAAAGTATGTTTAATTTATTTACTATTTATCTTATGTATAATTAATATAAATAATAAATAAATAATTAATATTCTAGATTGATTTACCGGAATCAGTAGTAGTAGACTTCATGAACTTCTGGAAGGAAGGGTATGAGTTCACAGACAGGTCTACTGGGTGTGCCATCATGTGCATCAGCTCGAAGCTGGAGCTACTGGATCAGAATTTGAACATCCATCATGGAAACGCAAAAGAATTTGCTAAAAAGCATGGAGCTGGTTTGTTTTTTATATTATTTGACTTCGTAGATCATATAGCTGGGCTAAAACTTAGAGTTACATGAATATACTCGTACTTACATGAATATATTGATCACGCCGAAAAAGTAGTACAATTTATTGTATCCCTAATTTTTTTTATTTTTATTTTTTGTTATTTTATCACTTTTTAGGGTATATCCTATTTTATTCTTATTTACCCCATCGTGTGGGGTATCGTTGGATACTCTTGTGGGTTTTAAAAACTATTTATTATCTTAGGGTTTCGTTTGCGAAATATTTAGTTTTAAAGTGCTAGTTTTAACAATTACTATGTGTACAGCCTAACAGCCAAATCGCTGTACTTGTATACGTCCTATGTATTTTCACTAGGTATAGTAGTGAATATTCATATAATGAAGTTTAAAGAAAAAAAAATCTTTTAAATTTTCGAGTAATTGAACGAAATAAAAAGTAAAATTACGAACGAACTTCGTTGAACTATTACATACAAGGTGTTAGTTGTAACGATTGTATAATTGCAATCCCTGTTATTTTGTGGAAATTACGAAACCCTACACTTGCGTAATTTTTTACCCGGCTGATAGTTCTTCGAAAAAAAAAGACAAAATTAATATTTTTTTTCTTTAAGTACGAAAACCTGAACTCAGCAATTCAATTAATCAATATGCTTAGCGAATATAGTTTTTGTAATAGGTTAGATACGTGTTATGAATTGCGAAAAATGGAAACTAAAAACATTAATGTTATTATATTACATACAACATACACATAATATGTTACATCAATAGGTGTGTGTGTTAATCAAATAATTAGCATATGTGTCAATTACCTGGCACACATACTATACTACCAGTAATGAAGCAGCATCGATAGGCAAAGAGAGTAGAGGGCATAACCGTTAATTTTCCCTTGTAGACGACACCATGGCACATCAGCTAATCGACATGCTTCACAACTGCAACAAGAGCACGCCAGACAACCCTGACCCCTGCGAGAAGACCCTCTCCGTCGCCAAGTGTTTCAAGAAGGAGATTCACACGTTGAACTGGGCTCCGAGCATGGACCTCATCGTCGGAGAGGTGTTGGCTGAATTGTAAAGATACTTGATTAAGAGCATTTTCAGATTAGCTTTTATACGAGCGTATAAGGTTCTTTTTGAATGCGAATATGTAGAGTTATGTTAACGAAACGATCGTTTACCTACGCTCAAAAAGAAAGCCAGTTTAAAATTGCTCTAGAGCGGTTGCTTAACAAAATATGTTAATGATACCAAGAATTGTCTGCATGACACTCTCCTATCGATACATTACTGTTTCGGAATCATTTTTTGTTATCGTATCTATAAAATGCTTGGTCTTGACTGACTGACTGATCAACGCACAGCCTAAACCGCTGATAGAAGTTGGTATCCGATAAAAAAGTATTTTAGAAAACTCCCACGGGATCAAGACTTTTGCGAGTACAACTCCATACAAGCCACAGTTAGTACAAGCATACAATATATCTGTTGCACAAAAAACCCCGACAACAATCTAGCTAAATTAATATAAGGTGATTAACTTTTGGTAATAACATGAAATGTTTATTGCAAAGAAAAATATTAAGCTATTTTAATCAAACATTTCAATATACATGTCTTCCCTCGTTAAGTGATTTAAAAAATATCTACTTGAATCGATATGGTGTCGGTAATCCTTTAATGGTAATGGATTGATGATTTTTTATTTTATTACCTACCTCGTTCAGCTGTCAAATTTATTTAATCTGTGTGTTACGGCAATATGAAGCAATAAATATATAGCTTCGTTACTTATTTCTTTTATTTATTATACCTTTTTTGTCCCTTGCATTTTTCAAACTTGTGACCAAACACCATACCTAATGAAACAAATTACGTTGATATTTCTAATAGGCATTAGATTAGTCATAAGAAGCTCCTGTTGTGTTAGTAGAACAGGCATCTAATCACTTAGCAAATGTTAATCTCTTTGTAAAGGATATGATACTGAACAAACTGCCACGACCATAGATAGATTATTTAATAATAATAAATAACTGGTTTATTATCTCCACAATTACAACACAAGCGTATAAGATACATTAATATAAAATGTTATAAAAGATGATTAAATTAAATTGTGGAGAATGGACCCCAACATAGGGGTAGCTATCCCATTATAAATGTGAAAGTTTGTGTGTATTATGTACGTAGGTATGTTTGTTTCTTACTCCTTCACGCAAAAGCTACTGAACCGATTGCGATGAAACTTGGTATGCAAATAGCTGGAAATCTGGACTAATATTACGGTTTTTTATCCCGATAATCTCGCGGGATCGGGACTTATGCGAAGCGCTCCTAGTATTAATATAGTTGGGGATCATAGTTTGGGACGCAGCGTGCGACTTAAGATAGTAGGTAATTTGGTTTTATGATTTTAAAGTATTAGGTTAGTGCAGTACCTACCTTACGTTACGATTAGCTCTAAATCAAATTATAAACTTTCATAAGAAAAACAATCAAAATGTACAGAAACCGTGACATTGGGTTAATTAGTTCAAATCGAAAATTAATTTAGCTTTCATCTAATATTCATAACTGTTGAAGCCGTAAAATGGCAATGATGAAAATATTCATATTTTTCTTTGTGTATTCTGCTGCAACGTTTTGGTTCTTCGTAGACTGTGATTACACTGGAAAACAAATATTGATGCATATGTCTAAAGCGATAGGAGACACTGTAAAGAAATGTGATGCCGACGTAAATATACCCTTTACCTACTATATTAATCTGCCACACAAGTAAAAAATCCTTCTTTGAATGTAGGGTCACAAAGGGGGATACTTGATACCTCCATGCACGCTATGATATCTGTTTTTGATCATTATCTTTATTTACAAGGAAACTTTTAATTAGTCTCATAATTTGGTGGAAGTCTGGTGAGGATCTTCGAAGTGATGAGCAGAAAAGCTCTTTAAGATAAAGTAAATCGCTCACTTTTCGACGTCTACCTATAGAATAGCTAGGCCCTTTATCTACGGTACTATATATTGATAGTGCTTCCCTGGAACCACCTTTTCATCACAAGTTTCTTACTTGAAAATCTCCTGCGTTTTTGAAGGTGGTTAAATACCTACATATGTAGGTCCTTCCAAAAAGTGCTCGCGAGGTCTATTGTTCGCAGAACTACTAGTAGTTATTTTTCTAAATTTCATACAAACAATATAAAACCAGGTGGATACAGACGACGATGTGGTTAAGGATTTTACACACTTTTGGGAAATGGACTATCCCTTAAAGAACGAGCTGTTCGGTTGTGTGGTCTACTGTGTTCTGCTGAAGCTGGAGGTGGTCAAGCCAGATGGTTCCCTAATACTAAACAACGCTCAGGCTTTTGCTCATGCTAATGGAGCTGGTACGGTCATACAAATATTTAGTACCTCAGTATTATTGTTATATCCCTTGAAATCGAAAATAAATTATAATTCATCATAATATATTTGATGACATCTATAGCGCATCGGGCGAATACCTGACTGCAATGCAGAAGGTTGCGGGTTCGACTCCCGTCGGGGACAAAAAAAGTTTTTTTTGTGAATCACTTACTTATAAACAACGATATCGTCTAAGATCTACGCTCTGGAATGTTCGATTTTCGCACTTGAAAATACGACTACGACTTAAAAACCTGTGGCTGACGGATGACCAGTACCAGTCGCCACCATCACACACAATTGTAGATTAGTTTTTTAAATTTCCATTTTAATTTAGGTGAAACACAAATAGTACATTTGAAGATGTTGTACGAACGGTGCAAATCGGATTTGAAGTTTGAATTTGAAACATTTTGCAGAGATGGGCTGGCAATGGCCAACTGCTTCCGTACTTCCATTGCCAAGATCGGCTTCAATCCTGCTCCGGGAGATTTTGACCCTGAGTGGTAGTATCTATAAAATAAAATAAATGTTATTAAAACATTATCCAAACTAGTATTTTATTCATACCTACCTACGTAGATTTAGGTTTGAAATTCGTAAGACATAACATTTTACTGCTAACTAAAATGTTATTTAATTAAAACACTATCAACAAAAAAAACTACATTGAAATCGGTTCATCCGTTCGTGAGCTACGATGCCACAGACAGATACACACACACACACACACACAGACAGACAGACACGTCAAACTTATAACACCCCTCTTTTTCCGTCGGGGGTTAAAAAAGGCATCTATCAAAAAGGCATAGGTACGCATGTACAATAATGTATGTACATAAATTCGCTATATTTCTACAAGTACTTGTGTATAGTTAGTATATAGCGAAAATTTAGCGAACTAATAAACTCCAATTTTGCCAGCCATACGAACAAAAATCACATGTAGAGAGACAAAGACACTTGTTTAATAACCATATGTTACGTAACTTCACTACAAATCCAATTACTGGAGCCCATTACGTTCCCAATTAGTTTAAAAGCTGGTTAAGCAGATTACTGTAAATTATAGCACTCTGCTGCTACTCAATGGTGCTAATTGGTGTTCAATTATCGCTTCACACTTGCTATAATCACCAATTAAGACATCTGAAGGCTGTATCATCATCTGAGGTTATAAAGGACGAAACGAAAATGAGTCTTGGAAACCGACTTTAGCTGTTAAGTGGTATACTATTCGTTCATAAACATCAGCAGCTCTTTGGAATTACAAGACTTGAGAGTTTTTAAATTACTAGTCGCAAGGATTCTTATCACTGCATGAGAAATATCTTCCAGTGTGAACACTACTGGAAGAGCAATGTGTAAACTAGCTTTACTTAGTCTGTTGTTGGGAATTCAGAGTTTGCACGCGACTTCTGATGCTATGAAATATCTTGCTTCAGGTTTCGTCAGAGTTTTGGATGAATGCAAACATGAGGTATGTTTTAACTGAAATCTTAGTCCGATATCTTATCTTAACGGAGAAATTGTAAGCTATAGAGAAGGCTTACTCAGTCACAAAATCGTCAGATCGTCAATATTTTTTTTTTTTCGAAGTTTTCAACGTTTCTAAAGCCAGACAACAAAACTACGCAAAACGGAATGAGGTAGGAATGTCACTTTTGCGACATGACTGTACGTTATATGCAAGTCTTAGAATAGATAATTGCCTATGTGATGGAGTACAATTGTATTAAGGAAAACTTTTGAAGGACATTCATTGAAAATTTCGATGTGGACATTCCAATTTCATATATCAACATTTTCATCACAATTTTAGTCGAACGAGCATTTGGTAAGAGACCTGTACCACTACTGGAAGATGGAGTACGACACTCTGACAAGAGACACGGGGTGTGCCATCATCTGCATGAGCAAGAAGTTGGAGCTTATGGATGAACAAGGCATGATGCATCATGGCAACGCCCAGGAATATGCTGTTCAGCATGGCGCTGGTATTAAGTCATTAATATATCTTGGAATGCTAGCTTGGGTTAAAGCCATGGAAATTCTCATACTTCTTTACTCTAAAATCTATATTACCTTTCCATAACGAAAGTTTAGTTTAGTAATTACCAATTCTCGGAATCACAACATAGTCTATGATTTTTTGGTTTTATTTCTAATTCGATGATTATCTAGTAGGACCGCAGGATAAATGCTATCTCATAAGCTAAAATAAATGTGTCGTAAAAATTAGTAGAATTATACAAACCGAAATTTTAATAGGGATTAGGCGACAAAGCTCATTGAGATATAAAATATAATAATACTGACTGGCACTCACATCCTTCAAAACGACACAGAGTTAAAATTACTTATCCTAGACATTTGAAATATAGTTCAAACTTTTATGATCTATTCTTTCAGACCCCGAATTAGCTTCGAAGTTGGTGACCACCATCCACGATTGCGAGCGTCATCACCTCTCAGTGAGTGATGACTGTTCCCGTGTCCTGGAAGTGGCCAAGTGCTTCCGAACTGGAATTAAGCAGCTAGACTGGAGTCCGAAGGTCGATGTCATCGTGACTGACGTCCTCGAAGAGATATGATACTATTTTCTAAAATATTGTACACGTATTTGTTTAATTCTGAACTTGCAGCCCCTTACAAGTTCTTGAACTCTTCCGTGCACAAAGCTTATGCTACCCTACTTTCTACTTATATAGAACCTACAACTAAAGATAATCTGTTTGTTTGTTTGAACGTTTTTTATTGCCAAAAACGGGTTGGTCGTTTTGAATGAAATTTTGTGTAGGGTTAGTTTAAGGATTGGAGAAGAACAAGGGTGGGGGTACTTTAACCAACGTTAAATTCTAATTTAACAAAACGACCAACATCCCGAGGCGCAGCTTGCTAAATAAAATCGAGTATTAGAAACCATTTTATTCAAACAGTGGCTATTTGTGACAGACTACCCTGCAATGCACACACAAGTGCAATCCTCATCTCCGATCGCGATGTTCCCGGCTTCAGCCAATGGTCCGTTAAAACCACAAAATATTTGAAGTCAGCACAGTAGGTAGGTTAATCATTATTGACCTAGTGTTTACGGCCGGCCGCCTGCGTGGCACCACCCTTCCCTGTAAGCAGGCAGTTTATCTGCCACCGCGCGGGGACTCCATGTTCGCTTGTCTCCCCCTAGAGATCGGGACTACACGCCCAACTAGTGCCATGTCGGACGGAAATTCATAACAAATCTCAGATCCTTTGGCGACAATCGCTGCCGCTCTAAAAGTTCCTTATTATACAATAAACTATCCACATAATATCCACTTAAACTAAACAATAAACATCTAAAACTATAATAGTTAGTTTAATTGTGCCATAAGTCAGCGCTATCTAGCCATTAGAACGGGACAGGACAATCGGTGTCGCTAGACTGAGGTGTCAGTTAATCGGAAACTGATGTCCCGATAGTAGCGAGCTACGGTACCGATAGTCGACTTACTCGCTCTATTGGACCTATTGTGAGCTTGTTTATGAGTTTAGAATATAATTAATTGGTCCAATTAGTTTTGTTAGGTTGGTAGGCACTAAAAGTTTACGATTAAAGTTATTAAGTTGATCAATAAATATTTATCTATACTTTCAACTTAGGTGGGTATTACGTTTCTCTAATCGACTTACTTAGGTTAATTTATGCTTAAATTATACCTGTGTGAAAGTCTGTTTCGCGGGTTAATATACTTTAATGTTTATTTCTATAATACACATTCTGGTGTAAGCTGTTAGTCTGAAAACATTTGTTTTATTCATTAAATTATATATTTTAATACTGATTCAGTCTCGATTAGGGTTACCAGATCTCCGGATTTGTCCTGAGATCTCAGGATTTTTGGACGTTTCTCAGGATTGCGGCCGGATTTCGCAAATCTCAGGATTTTTTGAAATTTTAACAAAAGACCAACTTAATTAAAGATTTTTGATTAAAAAGTTAAACAAACTAAAAATAATCATCCTTTGGTAATAATGCACAAATAAAATTAACCCTTATTCATCTAATTAGGTACTTAATCAGTAACAGAGTTTAATATAATCATTTAAAAACAAATGAATACATTATTCAAATTCAATCATACACAATCACAATACAAATAAAACAATACTAAAATTAAAAATACTTAAACTAACTAAAACTAAACAATAAAAAATAAAACACTTAATCAGTTTTGTCTTACTTAATACCAATTTGGTATCTTCCAATAATCATTCTTTAGTAATAATTGCACAATTAAATTTTCACATATTTATAACGTTGCCCACCCCCGCTTGCTTTGACTGCGATGTGTAACGCGTAAACTAGATCCGCAGTGTATAAACACGATTTTATTACGAGTATTAAAATTGTACTTAAATAAGTAGGGGATAAAATCAAAGTGTAAAAAATCTCAGGATTTTTTGGTGGAAATCAGGACTTTTCTCAGGACTTTTGTTTTTTTCATCTGGTAACCCTAGTCTCGATTGAATTTATTGGAAAAAACAAGAGAAAATAAATAACAATAAAAGATGGTTGTTTGTTGAACTATTTGTACCGATCCGTGCCGGTTCTTCAGACATTAAATCTTGGCATTTACGCGAACACACCTGAGGCTTGCTTTGATGGTGTTTACCTCTGTACGGGGACGTAGTAAGGCCCTGTTGGGGGTAGGAAAACGATAACGTTAAGGGCCCTATAGCCGCTAAACTCAAAATCCCTGTCGGGCTCATCGAAAATTGTTGATTATTTCATGACGGAATGTCATAGAACTTTTTTTTGTGTATGGATTGTAGGTGACATTGTTTCCTATATTTTGGTGTAGTTTTAAGACGAAAACCTCATATTGGTGCAAAGCCTATCCAAATTTTAGACAAAAAATGTCTGTTTTGGCTAAAATGTCGATAGGCTTCAATACGTTTCGACATATTTGTCTGGAAACTGCACTAAAATGTCGGAAACAATGTCGATTACAATCCATACACAAAAAAAGTTCAACAACATTCCGTCATGACATAATCAACAATTTTCGATTTTGAGTTTCTTAAGTGATTATCTAGCTAGACTGTAGTTAAAGGAATTTTTTTTTTGCTTTTAATCTATTATATAAAATTTCCATGTCACAGTGTTAGTTACCGTACTCCTCCGAAACGGCTTCACCGATCTCCACCAAACTCCACATACGCATTCAGTAGGTCTGAGAATCGGCTACTATCTATAATTTATAAAGCAAAACAACGTTTGCTGGGTCAGCTAGTTGACTATAAGTATAAATAAAATTGTTTTTAAGTTCCGTGGATTTTAATCTACTCTAATATTATAAAGAGGAATATCTAATATACAGTAGCAGCTACTTTACAAAGTTTTAAAAAAAAAACTGAGTTAGCACATTATAATCTGTCACTTACCATCTAATGAGACTGGTCAAACAGTTGCATAATAATCAACGAATACGGAAAAAATGTAAGCTATTGAACCTAAGATATTGCCCCCCATTATCAGTGATCCTCATTCCGCCCCTGGCCTCGTGTGCCTCGCATACAACGCTTTTTCTATTTATTATCTAGGAAAATCTGTTGTCGAATGGCGCAGCTGCATTTTATTTCATTCCATTTGTTCTCGGAGCACCTATTTCCCGAATGACGATTGGTATGGGTGTTCATTTTTATAGGATAGATGGGGATACAAGCTGTTGTAGCAAAAGCTTGCTATAACATTGGTACCTTTCTATTCTATTATAGGTACTTATACTTATTTATGCATTTATTCAAAAAACACAACATACAAAAAGAAAAACAATATAATAGGTGAAAAATAAATAAACTTATACTTATACCATATTATTTTGTGCTTAAACTAATATTATAAAGAGAAAAAAAAAGTTTGTTTGTAACGAATAGGCTCCCGACCTACTATTTGGGTCGGTCGGGTACTATATTTTAATAAAAAAAATACCAGTAGAAAGCTAATACAACGAGGAGCAACAAAGGCTACTTTTTATCCCGACAATCCCACGGAATCGGGACTTACGCGGGTAAAAACGGGGGATGCAGCTAGTTATTATTATATTTCTACCTAAGGTAGGAATTGATTATTATGTAGGGAGGTACCTACCAATATTTTATATTCTGTTTTTATTATATTTGACGTTTAGCGGCAACTAAAATACATCATCTGTCAAAATTTCAGCTGTCTAGCTATCACGGTTCATGAAATACAGCGGTAACAGACAGACGGACAGTGGAGTCTTGGTAAAAGGGCTAATATAGATTTTAAGATACCCTTTAGGTACTTGTACTATTTATGTATTCTGTGCTTTGGGTACGGAATTTTAAAAATCGTGCTATGGGTGTTAATGATGAATTATGTTTAGAAAAAAGAAGTATTTTACAAAAACACACAGAATCCTTTATTATACCCGTAGTCATATTAAACTTACATCTACAAACCAAACAAAATAATTATGGTTGGATTAACAAATAGGTTAGTACATAGTAAATCACTACAAATATTATTTTAAAACGGGGTTAGATTAGATTATATAACGCTTATTACGCTTTAACGAGTTATGTTAGTTTAAAATCTTAGGTAGTCTATTTACTACCCAGTTTAGTACCTAGCCATTCCTACATAGCATTCATAACTTCTCCGAGCACGTCGGACATGCTCGGCGCCCACTTGAGCCCGTGTATCTTCACTCGGAAGCACTTGGCCGTCTCCAATACCCTGGCGCAGTGGTCGTCCAGGCCGTCGTTCGCCTTCTCGCACTCGTGGACGATGGTCACTAGCTGCGTAGCCAACTCCTCGTCTGGGAAACCAGGTATAAGTCCAGTATGGGCAACATAATTATTCAATGTGTGTGTGTACAAATTCGGCGAGCGTAAAGTAATCTGGGTTAAAGAGACAATTCTGCTTTTGAACAGGTATTTCGAGCGTATTCCGAAAAAAAAATATTTTTAATAAATAATAAAGAAATTCTCTGAACAACACACAGCGCCATCTAGCCCCGTGGTAAGCGACTAAGCTTGTGTTACGGTGACTAGACAACGGAAATAATACTTATATTTATTTTACTTTTGTAAATACATACATATTATACATAGAGGGACACCCAGACCAGACACAAATATTTATTTTTAAGCATAAATACTTGCACCCGGCGGGAATCGAACCCGCAACCTCCTGCATTGCAGTCGCGCTTTCGCACGACGCGCCACCGAGGTCATTATTCAACCTATATATATGAACTAATATATATACAAAAATCAACGTATATTAACAAAAAAAAATCTTTTGGAACTACCCAAGGATCGCTTGCAGGACGAAAGCTCAACCCCCAAAAAGTTTCAAATATGACCCAGTGGTTGTGCAGCGTAACCACTGGGTCATATCAGCTGCACTACATGTAGCATAAGTTGCAAATCAGTTAGGTACCTTTGTGAGCTAGATTTACGTAGATATTCCAGTATTATGTATCTATTGTGTTTGTTATTCTCTAACTTCAACAAATAGGCTACTTTTTAATTCGATATTCTTACGGGATTAAGACTTAAGCGAGTGAAACCGCAGGGTTCAGTTTTAGTGACGTTACCAGCGCCATGAGCTTTAGCGAAGTCATGAGCGTTTCCATGATGCATCTTCATATCCGCATCGACAAGGCCCAGCTTGGTGGCCATGCAGAGAATCGCGCAGCCAAAGTCCCGGTTCACCAGGTCGTACTCCTCACGCCAGAAGTTGAAAATGTCTTGCATTATGTGGTCGCCTGTGTTTTCCTAAAAACAAATAAAATACTTACAGAAATAGTAAGAATTTCTAAAGTTGTAGAACAATAATTGTTTGTATGGATGTATAAAAGCAGCCCACTAGTTCAAGGGTGTTATCAGTTTGAATTGTACCTATATATGTCTGTTTGTGGTTCTGTCTGGGGCATCGTAGCTCAAGAACGGATTAAGCTATTTTGTTTAAAGAAATCTATTAAATTATGACTTGATATAATATGTTACTCCTAAATCTTGTACATTAGTTATCTTCGACCCGAGTTTGTACAAACTCTTGCATTGACGGTTGGTTAGGTTAGTTCTCAATATCCTTAAGTAGGTACCTCGTTATGATGATTCTATTGTTGTAGAATAAAACACCCATATACTCCAAACATTATTTCTGAAAGTATTTACTAACCCACTCTTAGGAAATGTTAATAAAAATGCTATCAACAATACGTAGTCGGCGGATTCGAACTAGTACTACTGGTAATTTTAACCAGCGCGTTAGACCGCTTCGCTACCCGCGTCGGTGATCCAAAACGATTTAAGGATAGTATACTAATTTTTACTTTTAAAATTTCTAAGACATAAACATTTACCTCCTGTTTACATTCCTCCAAGACCCTCTTGAATTGTTTAGATAAGTTGGTCAGCACCTCCTTAGAGGCCCAGACCACCTGCACCATAATACAAGCAACAAACACACCGTAGACCTTCATGATTGCTACTACGACACCATCAGCCAGCCTTATAAACGAGACCAATTATAACATAATTACTACCATGGTATAAATGATGCTTTGCAGACAGTGATTAGGGTGGGATTTTTCTATCATAGTTTCTGTCTAATTGATCGTTTGTAACAGTATAACGGGTGACTGTAGATTAGGGATCTTATGATCAGCTGATAGCTGTTCGGTAATTCAATAGTAATCCCGCGGGATTTTCAAAAAACCCTTTCTTAGTGGATACCTAACTACACCCCTTAAATAACATACTCTCCAAATTTCATGTCTCTAGGACCAGCACCAGCTTGGGCTTTGCGTTGATATACATATACCTAGTTGAATCAATCAGTCAGGTTTTTGAATTTTATAATGTCGGAGTTTTTTTATATAAACAAGTTAAGACAAAACAGTTTTTTGCGAAAATCCTAGGTTTATTGCGAAAAAAACGAATAATTGGATATCACAGCCAATATCGAATTATTCGGTTTTTTATTCATAGTTTCTGTCTAATGTCATATGTCTCAATCTTACTGAAATAAGTTAGGATTTTTGCAAAGAAACTCATTGCTCTGGAAACATCTAGTTTTTCTAATTATCCTACGACATATACTCGTACCTATATAGATAGATAAAGGATAGCTATTGTAATGTTCCTATGGTCTAACTAAATCAATGAGTTTGAATACTCAAACTCATTGATTTAGTTAGACATTTAGTTAGTCATTATATGGTTATCCATATACCTAACCCTTCTTTGCATCGCGCAGTCGGGTATAAAGAGCGTTGAGCACCTATCGACCGATCGAAAATAATTTGATCTGAGTTTGTTCAAAAGGGTTAATTAAATAATTAATAGTGTTCTGTTTTGTATTTTTTTTATAATAGCTCAGTATAGGCTGTAATTTGTGACATAACATTTCCCTACTTCTAGATCACAATAAAAATCATAAGTATCTTCTATATTTATATAATGTTTTGTCCTGACTGACTGATGTATTATAAACGCATAGCCTCTGATAGTAGAGAGCTGAAATTGAAAGGTGTTCTTTATATGATGTAGATGTAGGCATACGATAAGAAAGGGTTTATCGAAATATTCACGAAATCAGGACTTACTGTGAACTCGCGGGACCCAGCTAAATCTATTCATTAAATTCTACATAACAAGTAACAAGGCATGGAATTGGAAATTATCAGTTCCATTAAGATTTACGAAAAAAAAACCGCGAATAATTCCGGAAGATCAGCTATCTACATGCAGTATTTCATCGTTGTCAGTTTAGTTAGAATTTTATGCATTTCCCGCTACGAGTACCTACCTACCTACCTCTACTCTAGTAGTGCTCTGCAAAATAACAACCATATGCAAAATACAAACTTTATTTTTTTATAAAATTACTTAAACAGAGGAGTATATAATCATTCAAAGAGTTCTAAACCCCTACAGCCATTAGTGCATAATAAAGCATTAGATGAAGGTCCTCGCACACGGTCGACTCGCGTCGCGTCGGTGATTATTGCGACTAATTATCTTCATAATAGATACACGACAATGTGTTTAGCGAGGCATTACTCGGAACGATGTACGGTGCTGGCTTAACTTATGTGTTGGCGAGTTTCCATTGACAAACCCGATACGATTTTACTTTAAATATCTTTCTGCTCAAATAAAATAATTTACGAGCTAAACAAAAAAGCCCTGTGGGGTTCATTAAAATTGTTGATTATTTAGTGACGGAACGGTTGTTAAAAAAAATTGTGATGGATTGTAGGTTGTGTAGTTTCAAGACTAAAACTTGTTACTGATTTTAAGCCTATCCACATTTTAGACAAATAATTACTGTTTTAGCTAAAATGTGGATAGGTTTCAACACCTTTCGATATATTTGTCTGGAAACTGCAAAAATGTCACCAACAATCTATACAAAAAAAAGTTGGATATGGGTACGGGCGATGTTTATAGCAATATTCCTACGCGATCGGGATTGGTGAAACCGCGGGGCGAAGCTTGTTTGCTCGTAATTTTCCGTTTCCCTCGCAACAACGGACCCGCACTCTTCGACGACTATAATCCCATGTCACAGCGCGGATTATTCACCATTACGAGACAGCAAGCGTTGTCTGGGAGGTATTTGTCATGACGATAAGCCCGTCTAGGTGATCTCTCCTTCTTGTTGGTTTTGCAGTTTATGGGCTTATGTCTTGTTGGTGATTTATTTCAATTTGTACGTTATTGTATTGTTCAATGTGCCATTCCTTGCCACGTGATTTTGAATTGAGCTTTATATTTCTATAGATAATCTACTTATACTGAACAAGCTAATCGGATAAACCGTTTCTGGGATTACCGCGGTCAAAGCCAAATAGACAGACAGATAAACAGAAAAACATAAAATAAAAAAGTTTCTTTTTAATACCTATCTTTTAAAAACAGACATCTCTTTTTTAAAAGTATAGATAATAGAAGAAGATATACAGGATGAACCATTTAAACGGGCCTTAAGGATATCCTAAACTATAAGGGATAGCGAAAAACGCTGTAGCCCAACCCCGATAGTGTAGGAGTTGCGTCCCCGATTTTGATAACAACTAAATTCATTAGCCAGGAATCGAACCTTGCCTTTTTGCAACTTTAGAACACTATTATTAGCATTGTCAATTCTGTCAATGGACTGAAGAAGAGGCATTTATAGGTCTCGAAACGTTGAGCATTGAAACAATGCTAAAAGTAATAAACAACACGCGATTAAAACCGAAAAATGAGTTTCATTTCAATCCAACATAGCGAAAACAGAAGAAAAATCTATCCCTACAATACTTTAAATTGTAAAACTTACGGTGGTAATATAAAATGATATAGCCGGAGAGATAGTTTCCCTTTATTGCAAGGGAAGCCACCGGTTCAAACTAGTTTAAAATGGAGTGAAGTTTATTTTCAATTTGGCTGCGGTTTGGGTCGACGCCATTGACAATGGTCGGGGCGGGGCATATAAACATAATACAGAACTATACGTACCATTCAATATTTATTACCAAAAATGTATTGTAGATAAGGTACAACCCGCTAGAATAAGATATAAGTAATAATGAATAATAATATTTAAATACGTAGATAGATTACCGCGGTATTGTACCAAAAACACAAATTCAATTTACAAAGAAAAACTTAAAATTAAAGTGGCACAATGGGCGGCCTTACCGCCTACGGGTGATCTCTTCCAGGCAATCGACCAATATTTTATTCATTATTTTCGTGTAGTGGTGTGGCTCTCCTAGTGTTCCTAACGACTCTTTAAGGAGAGCTGCCTCGTGCCCAAAGTGGCACTACCAGATTGACCAGACTGGTACCGGAGCAATGAAGCCGATCACCACTCGTTCCTCGGAAGAGGAGCTAATGACAACCTCGCTGGGGCCGATGGATAAGCCACCTACCACATATCCTGTGTGGTACCGGAGATGTTAAAGGCACGCTCACTTCCCGGCATGGATCCACATGCCTATAAATCCTGGTAAAGAGCGGATCTAGCATTTGGGGACACGATCTGTCTAAAACAGATCCCTGACGGTTGCTCCTAGGAGAGGGAATAGTTGGGGACGCTATAACATATATGCGTAGGTTTAGAGAACTGGATCCCGTTGTTCCTAAGGACTGCTATAACAAGATCGAGGTAATGGTTTTTGCGAGACAGTCGGTCTCTCATCAAAGTAATGATCGCGTCATGCGTCTTATATCTCCTTAATCGCCGAGCCCCTCGTTTAATCTAATAAAGTGTCTAAATTAATGTATTTTTCATTGTTTCAGGTATGCTTCATACATCATTGCTTATCTACCAAGATAACGTCGTTTCGCACAATGTTTAGTAAGTAAAATAGATTTATAGTTATCATTTGCTTTACGTTTAGCAATATTGCAGTTTTTTGTATCATAAGTATCTAGTCTATGTGTTGAACAAGGCAATATTTATTAATTTAAACTATTTTACTACCTTTTATCGTACCTAATCGGTTCAGTATTTTTTTTCTTGTACGAATAACAAACATTATACGAGTAAAGTGAACGTCCCTTTACAATATACATGTCCCGAACTACCAATAGATAGGTAGCTACGTACAAGTCTACCTAAATCCCAAATGGGCATAATCCTGAAATCTCTGGTTATTTGTCTTCAGTACCTAACCCCTTAAACGGCCCTCTCAAGATAGGCCCAAGTCGGACCCAAGACGTGTCCAACGACTGTCCACCTGGTGGCTAATCCAAGGGGCTTGTGTTGTTATCGTTCTACTGATCGATGTGATTTAGAGGGGTTATATGTAGAGCTTGGAATGCATAGAAATGACCATTTGAGTTTCAGGCGTGCTTGCTTACTCATAATAATTTAGTTGTGATTTTGGAAAACATTTTTTTTTCTTCCTTTCTGTGCCAATCTGCAACCAGTAATCTACTATAAGCAGATGATTTCTGAGGTTCAATCAGGTGGAGAAGTCCATTTGGAAAACATGTGTCGAAAATCCATCCATTTAGGGCGCTAAGATGAAGAAGAGTGTCTTATATTTAGGTGTCCTTATAATAACGTTATAAATAAAACAATAGGTAAGTGTATTATATTAGACGAAAACAAAACTAAAATCTACGCCTCTTGGAATAAAGTAAAGCTTTCTACAAAAAAAAAACAAAAAAACTTACTAAATAATCTGAGGTGGGTGAAAATCAAAACTGAGCCTTCCAAACCCCAACCTATACCTACATAGGTAAATGAAGTTAGTTTGACAAAAATCTTAGAAGTTCAGTTATTTTCCCCGTCCGATCTAGGCTTTCCTAAGCCTATCGCCATAAACAACGTCTCAAGTGTCCCCCTCGTTGACCGGATACCGGCCCGGTTCGGGTCACCCGGACGAGATTAGCCGGATTCCGGCGCTATATCCGGTGTAGAGATTTAAGAAACAATTTGTTGAGGGTTTATTGGCAGCTGTTTACGGGAATGTCTTACGTTTTAGATGTTTTGTTTATTGAAGTACATAGTGGTACATAGTATAGTATCTATGTACCAATATATAGGAAATTTGTGTGTAAGTTAGTTATCGAGTATATTTGGAACTCCTTGACGCAAAACTACTGAACTGATTGCGATGAAACTTGGGAAATGAGATAGCTGGAGATCTGGGCTACTTTTATTCCGATATCCCCGCGGGTTCGGAAAACCGCGGGGTGCTGCTGTTATAACAAATAAATATTACAGACCAGTGCACACAGCAGACAGCCATAGCTACAAACCTACTGAAAAATAATTCTAATATAAAAAATTGTTGCGGTTAGTAAATAAATAAATATAAAAAGCTTAGGGTTATGTTTGCGCCATTTATATTTGTTGGTTGTTTGAGAGGAGCTCCCTCTCAATTATCGTGAAATGTCTCAATTAATCACATTTTATCGTAAATATTATTATTATTTACGATCTACTTATTAGGTAGGTTACTTACAATAGGTAAGTAACCTATACCTAATAAGTTTTTTTACACACACAGCACGGTGAAAAAGGTTGGTAGATTTGTGTGTAGATTGGTTAGACTAAGGTCTGGTAGGGAAAATTTACGAAAATAATTTTGAATTAAATTTCCCTATTGGTGTATTTGCCTACTAAACAACAAATTGTAAATAGTTACCTAGTTTAGGATTCTGAACACATAACGACATCTGGCCGGTCACTTCCAGTTTAAAATGTATCGAGTATATTGTATTAGTGTGGCTACTCAACACTAGATTCCGCTGTTTTCATTTATTACCTTTGGTACAATAAAACTCCACAAGTTTTAAACTATGGGGTTTACGAGAGGGGGTTATTCTATAATAGCCTTATTAATAAACGTGGAGTAAGGTCGGAATACTTTTATCACTTTTTGTTTCTGTCTGTCAACTTTGAAAGTTCTTGTCACGGAAAAAGACAAAGCATGCACTTCACGTTTATAAATAAGGCTATAGGTACCTAAGTGTAGAAGAACATTTTTTTAGAAGTTGTAAAAGCAAATTTTAGCAAAAGCTAAACGTATAGAATTTTCCTTTGCTTTTAGGATTCCGTACCAAAAGGGTAATAACGGGACCTTACCTTTTACTAATACTCTGTCTCACGTCTGTACCTACGTCTGTCTGTTCGTCTGTCTGTCACTAGACTGTATCTCATAATCCGTGATAGCTAGACAGTTGACATTTTTACAGATGAAGTATTTTTGTAGCCGCTATAACAACACATATTAAAAACGAAATAAAACAAATATTTAAGGGGGCTTCCATACAACAAACGTGATTGTTTTAAGTTAGTATTACATACACAGCGGAACAAAGCAATTTATAAGTATTGTAGGTATTAGATATAGATTTAGCCTTAAATTTCTTAACTTCCTATTATATCGGTCTTGTTTGGTGCGTTGCATGGGGATGAATCCAGTGCTCCAGTCTCCAGTAGGTAATGGTGGAGCCCACCTATCACATAATGTATTCATGATGGATTATACTTGGCTAGAGACCCTCATGCCCATAAGGGCCTTATCATACTACTGGTTTGTTAGCGGTTTAATTGCGGAGCGGGCGCGCAGCGGGTTCGTTGCGAACACGCAGCGGCTACGCAGCGATGACGTCGCGGGCACGCCGCGTCTACGCAACGTTTTCGTCGCGTGTTTGTAGCGAATTAATTGCATACAATACACTCAGTAGGTAACAAAATTGATTCACACGAGGAAACATTGTTATTGGCTTTGCTACTTCGAAGACGAAAACGAAAGCATCGACAGCGAATTCTTTGCGGGTCCGCAACGAATTCGCTGCGTAGGTTAAATTTTCTCGAAAAAGATAATTCATCTTCATTTTTTGGAATTAATACAAGAAATTACTAACACTTCAAAAGCTTTAGCAAATCTGCAATATTTCCAAAAATTGTTAAATAATTTTTTTAAGGATTAATGACCTTGCGTGATCGCATAGTCTGCCAAATATTAAACAGATTTCGAGAAAAATCGAATAATGCTGAAGAGATGTTGAGACGATTTAGTCATAGAATACGTATACATATAGGTTACTGATAAGTCTGATAGATAAAAGCAAAGGTAAACAAATGAACAACTCAAGGGAACTAGGTAGTCGGCGATCGCGATCGCGATGCTCGGAGACAGTAGTCCTTTCGAATGTCACTTCGACTGCGAAATCTGGGGGCACGGTAGTGCCCCCGCCAAGACGAGCCAGCGAAGCGTACGGGCACTACCTACCTTTTCTCGAAAGGTTTCGTCGGTATTTTGAACCCTCATACCTTGGGTTTAGAATATACCAGATGAATGTAATTCATGGGGTATAATATCAATAGGTCCTATTTCCTATACCTACCTATATTATATTTATTCTATAATCTGAGGAATATTAGGACAAACGTAATAATGTACCTATTTTCCAAAGTTTACAATAGAGACCGGCTTATAAACAAACCCACTACAGAACCACCCCAAAACTCCATAAATTAGCCAAATTCAATTTCCGGTCAAGTTTGACCACTTCCGGTAAGTTGTGTATAAAATATGGACGATCGAGGGAAGATATTCAATTTAAGATAGAAGCCTAGACGAACGGAGAAAAATCGATTCGGAAATTTCTATTTTTGACCGAGCGAGCGACGTGAGCGAAACGCTCTGACGAGGATCTTCCAACCTTCAGGAAAGCTACCGCGGTTCTTCCGTTGACAGCAACTCGATCCCGGCGCAGTAGTTTGACATCTCTGACAGCGGAGTTTTTAATTTTAAAACCGCGCATCCATGGCCGTCAGCCGTCGAATTGAAGATTTTCTTTCAAAATCTTCAATTCAATTCAATGTTGTCTGTGTTGCATTCATTCAATTTGGCTTCGGCATCGATATGAGTAATCGACGCGCCGATTTGAAATTTTCGCGGTTCGAAATTCGGCTGTCAACTGTCAAATGAATCCGATCCCGATTCCGACGGAAGAACCGCGGTAGCTATCCAGGAAAGCTACCGCGGATCTTCCGATGACAGCAATTCGATTCCGACGCGGTAGTTTGACATATTTGACAGCGAGGTTTTCAATTTTGACACCGCGCAAGCGTGTTTGACATCCATTTGACAGCCGTCACAATACCGAATGAACATGAATGAATGGAATAAGAGCGTCGGAATCCGGTCCGATTTACGCAACAAACATTACAATGTTAAACATTACGGGGAAAAAAAGTTGTTATAATTTATTACAATTTGTATATTAAAAGATCTAAACAAGATAAAAGTTAATATAGTTTTCTTAAAAAATGTAAATTACCTACATTTGAACGTAAATATAATTATTTCATTATATTCATAAATAATGCGTGTGTAGGTAACGGAACGTAATCCTTCGGCGTTCGATATTCACTTTTTTAAGGCCGCTCGCCCACGGCGACTTTTTGTAGCGATACTAACGCGATTCTGCATCGATACAGTCGCGAAGCGGTCGCTAGCTGTGTGCCCTCGCCCACGGGGCGCTCAGATTTAGAAGCGATGCAAACGCGATACTATCGCGCTTCAGTCGCGAAGCAAGTGCAATTCAGTCGCCTCCCTCCGTTTTCTTCCCGATGTCGTCCGACACGGTCGCGCGTTTGCATTCGATTCAGTAGCGATGCTGTAGCGCATTGCAAACGCGACTACCACGCGTTAGTAGCAATGCAGTCGCGCGTATGCTAAACGCGCGACGCATCGCTTCAAAAAGTCGCCGTGGGCGAGCGGCCTAAACGCGCGAAAACAATAACCCTTGTTTTTATTTGACAGTTACTCGTCGACTTCGAATCGATGACAGTCAACTGTCGATTTTAAGATTTTCTGTCAAAAATCCCATTTTCATTCATTCAATTTGTCGTCGGAATTATATGAGTAATCGACGCGTCGATTATTAATTTTCGCGGTGCAAAATTCGGCTGTCAACTGTCAAATGAATCCGATTCCGATGCCGACGGAAGAACCGCGGTACGGTTGCAGTCCTTCACGATAAGTTATTTGACATAATATTATCGTTTGAGAAACTCAAAGCCATGGTTTATTTTCCAATGTATTGAAAGTATCGAAACTAGTTAAGCGTACCTACTACGTAACTACGTAGTAGGTACGTAACTACCTGAAGACGTATGTGACATGTCCATTACAAAATTAAAAAAATATATTTAACTTAAATTGTGTAATAAATAAGGCGAACTATAGCACGTCATCATATTTTGATGAAAAGAATCCATTGATATGATTGTTAACTGCTCCTGTTCAAATTACAGATACCTATCTGTATAATGACGATTGTAATATAAAACATGATGAAAAAAAAAATATAAAAAATCCCCATGCGTTTCTTGTGGTTTCTTCTCATCGGAGGGCGCGTTCCGAAACCACAGTAGGTAAAATAAAATCTCGACGTTTCAAAACGTACGTACGTATGTGTGTATAATATACGTTCTAAATGAATAAATGAATTTTGAATTTCAATTTGAATTTACTAACCACTAACAAATGACAAGTAGACGACATTGCCATAAGTATATTAAAAAAAATCAAGAATTCTTTTTTTTCTCCTTCTATCAGCTACTTACTAGTAGACATAAATACCGTCGATCCCGTGTAAGTATAGATTACCGGACGCAAAGCAAATTTAAAAATCAGTGTTAAAACAATGATTATTACCTACTGTTGCATTATTTTAATAATTAGGTTAGACTTTCATATGCCTATTATTAATTAGTTCTAAATTAAATGATTAGGTGTATTAGTAAGTATTACAACTCTAATTTAATAAGTAAGAATATTTAATTATGTTGCTAAGTGATAGATAACCGAATTGAATTTCGAGTGCAACCGGACTCCATTCGATCTCTGAAGAATGTAGTTTAAAAATATTTTTGTTTGTTTAGTAGAAACAAACAAACAATGCATTTTAAGAAACTATGAAATAAATACAAACAATGAACAATTTAAGATACTTAGAAGATGCGCGATATTTGGCTACAGCTGCGCCCGTAGGCAGTCGCTTGTGCTAGTGCTAAAGTAGGGCCATGTAGGGTGAAACAAAAACTATTTATGACCAGCTTGACTCATTCTCACGCAATGCAGATTTCTTATTATTGTATTTTCGACCTTGAAGCCTACGATACAAAGTCGTCACGATGCAACTAATTGAAACCTGTCATGCGGGTATCTATAAGGAACTTGTTTGAATTTTTATTTTACTTCTAAAGTTTTAGAGTCGATTTTTCAACGATGAGAGTAAAGGGTATCGACCGTTGTCTATCTCGCTCGGCAGACGCTGGCGAGCGCGCGCCGCCGGTTGACGCCTCACGCGATACTGCGAAAAAACATGCCAATGAGTACGCAATGTGTTGGAGACAAGTGTCCAGAATACAGAAGACGTTGTGTGTTTTTGTGGTCTATTTCCTAGTGTACCTAGCAGTCTCGTTCATCGTGGAGCCAGAGCCGGCGATTTCGTTCGTGGGCGAAGAGTACAGAGTCGGGGACAAATACAGGTTGATATTCCTTGCGGACACCGGTTCGGCGCCAGTGTTCTCCGATGTTGAGGGCGCAGATGTGTTCACGTCGCGACGGTGCGGCACCTGCTACATCACAAACAACGTAGCGTTTCTCCCGATGTCGGAGTACGATGCAGTCCTCGTGGTCGGTCGAGTCAGTCTACTTACCGAGCAAGTCGCCTTCATGGATCCTCAGAAGCGATACCTCATAGAAACCTCGATGGAGTGCATCAGTAACAAGTTGAGAGGCTGCATGAAGGAACCGAAAATCACGTCTTTTACGACACTTAAGTCATACAACCTCTGCACTCTGTGTAGTAACCTCATGGCAACGAAACGCGACAATAAAAGGAACTAAGCTACAAATGATTCCTAATAAAATAAATGTTGAAAGTTTGTACCTACCTACCTACCTATCCGTCGCAAGGTTAGATAACATCGAAATTAAAATTAACTATACCTAGGTATGTGTGAATATCATTAAAATAGACATAACTCCAGCTGGCTACATTCTAAGTTTCAATGCAATAGATCCAGTAATTTTTAGTGCAGCAGGACATAATAAACATCTTTGCAAAACTATTAGCTAAATCCTAAAATGTAATTTATTTCATATTTGTGATTTTTATTATGCAGATACTTAAAAAGTAATGAATTTTTAATGTAATAGAAAACTAAGAGTGCCTCTTATTTAAATTAACCTACGCTTAATAGGTATTAGGTTTAAGAGAGTGAGATATTCAGATGAATATGTAGGTATCTCATCTACATATTAATTAGACAATAAATACACCTAATTAGGTATGCGGTGAGTTATAAAATTTTCTCTTAGGTGCATGTCAGTAACCAAAATATAGTTTAAATGAAAAAAAGTAATTTACCCACAGTTTGGGGAATTATTTGAATGTGCCAACACCAATATTTAACACAAGGACGGACGTTGACCGGTGGCACATTATTTTTTTTATTATAGTGAAGCAAGTAGAGGAATTTCCTCGAACTTTAAAACGAAGTATTACCTACCTTACCTTTAAGATTTTTAATTTCATAATTTAATTTTTATTTTTCTGTTTAGTAACGTGTTCATTTTAATTTTAGAATCTTGGGAATACCAACAGTCTCACATGCACCTACGGGGGAATTACAGGGTTTTTAAAACACTGTCTCAGATGTTGACAATATTTATAAGATTGGATAATAAATAGCATACCTACCTACCTAAACCTACACCCTGAAATGTAATTCAGGAATAGTAATAGTAATCGTCTTTAGAAACCGTATTATAGCCAAATGATCTCAATTGTAATTAATTACGCATTTAATCAACTCCCATCGAAATGTATGTTTGATTTTACTTATCCACACCCGTATTAGCTATTTATCGCTCGTTCAAAGAGATTAACCTACATTATTTAAGTAAATGTCTTTAACCTCGTTGATAATGATAATGATAACTGATTTTGTTAAGCATAACAGCCATGTACTGCAATTGCTGCGTATCACCGGTGATCACCGGTGCAGTTATCACCAGTGTAGCAATCACTAGTGATTCCCAGGTTACGCAAATCAGCAAAGTGCTGATCAGCCTATCAAAATCAGACTTATCATATCAACGAGGTGTAGATAATACGGGTGTTGAATAGATTATAATTTGCTAAGGAGAATTCAATTAGTTTTATAAACATAGGTAAATAAGTATAAAATTTATTGAATTTATAAATTATAATTTTACAGGTTATCGATAACAGTACACGAGTTTGGAAATTATAAATAACTGTTATCGCCTTGCGGTTTTACCCGCGTGAGTCCCGACTCCCGATCGTGTGGGAATTTCTACTTACCGAGTTCCATCGTCATCGGTTTAGTATTTTTGCGTGATAGATGATAGATAACATACAATAAAAAACTTTCACCTTTATAATATTAAAAGAATATTCTAAGAATGTAACCAAAAATGAATGAGATATTCTATTTGGAAAAAAAAACATAATAGTCTTTAAAAACTAAAGTGAGTCTTTATGTATTACATGAATCAAAATTTGAAATGAAGAATTCGATTATTGTTGTCGTTTAAAATAAAACTCTAATTAAAACGTTGCTAATAATGGTGCAGAATAAATTACGAATGACATGTAAGGGTTTTGCAAGTCTGAAAGTTTAGAAATTAAGTTAAAATTGTATAAAATATTGGATCATTTATTAAGGTTAAATTACCTGTCATCGAGTCGCTGACTATAAAATATGATTGTATTAATATGATTGCCAATGGGGTGGCACACGCAAAGCTTTTTTTTTTTGATGATGGTCACTATTGGTCACCAATGAAAACGCCGAGTTTTTTTTTCTTTCGGTCCGATATGGCCGATATGGCCAATTTGGCGCCGAGAGTTGTAAAAAACACCTGTTTGACAGTTCTTAATTCAAACCTAAGATCAGTCGACCAACGCCCTCTGCCGGGATAAAAAGTTAGTGTTCCTCCTCATTGCGAATTAAGATCAAAATGAATTTCGCGCGTATCCGGTAAGTGACCCCAAACACATTAGACTGTAATAAAAGGTAACAAATTGTTATTTATATTATCTGATAAAATACAAGTTACTATTTTTTAAATGTGGTTTTATTTTTTTGTTTGGTTCATTGATTATGTTAAATCTTTTAGAAACAAACAACCAAGAGGTAGGTAGTTTGATAAATATATAGGTACGTACGTAATAAAGAAAAATGCATTTCTACATATTTGCATAATAATTATATTTTACAGCGATCCCGTGGGACTATCGGGATCAAAAGTAAAAGCCTACTTTTCAAAGCCTACTACTAGCCTATTTTTTGGAATCAGTGGTTTCAGAGATTAACCGGAATATACCTACATACCTACATGCTACCTACCAACGTTACTCCTTTATAATATTATTAGTATAGATATTCACCGCCGACCTCCCCATAGTCACAGTTCAATATAATATCTAGGTGCCAAACGTTGAGTTTCTCTTCAGCCACTCACTGGACTAAAGATTTTTTTTTTGTTGTTGTGGGGGGACACAACCCCACAACAAATTATTAGTCCCTCTTTTCCGTTGGGGGAAAAGAGGACCCCCCAATACCTCTTTTCCCCCAACGGAAAAGAGGGACTAATAAGTTTAAAAGGTGTCTGTGGCATCGTAGCTCGCGATGCAATGGAGCGATATATACTAGTTTTTTTTTAAATAAACCTAGCCTATAAAAAAATTATGAACATAGAGTAGGTACCTATCTAGTATCTATAGTCTATTTAATATTCTCTGAACAAATCTGACGTTTTCGGTGTTGCCGGCTTTTAATGAAACAAAAATAGTGATGTAGTAAAAGTGTTCATTCAATCAGAATAGAATCAGAATTAGAATTCTTTATTGCAAAAATGATGAAATACCCTAAAGTTATAGTTTCAAGACTCTCCACAACTTCTTTATTTCTAATAAGTTAGCTACAATACACTCCGAATTAATATTAACTACAATTAAAAGTTTGATCAAGGATTTAATTGATTTAATTTAATTTGCTTGATCTATTTGGATAAAAAAATCGTATATGAAGGCAAAAAGTGATCTCGAAATTCCCATAGAATTAGGATTTAGCCTCGGCCACAACTGCACGAACATAGTGTCGTCGCCGCCGTTTGGCATTCCGGCGCCGCGCCGGTCATTCATCAGTAGATGTTGAAGTTGTTGCGTTTGCAGAGCACTGGGCACGCGCTGTACCACGCGACGTCGTGCTAATGCTAATTTTCAAGATTGCTGCCGTTTTGTTCACACATTCAGACTGAGTCGGAGATTCTGTTGGCACAGCAACCTCTTTTGAGTTTTCGTCAAATACATATTTGTATACATTGCAAATCATTTGCTTTTCAGTTGCTGTAAAAGCATGACGACTCTTCTTTTTCTTCGGCGACAAAGATTCATTGCTCGAAGTACTTGGTTGAGGATCCATGTTAATATTATTTTACACACCGATATAAAATAACAATTAATAAAACAAAGGGATACTTGGCAACGACTGACAATCATTTATTTTTCTAAAGAAAATGTAGGTAGGAAAACGTAGGTTGATTTTATTCATGAAAAATTGGGTAGGTTAAAAACAAATTTACCTTACGTCCTAAATATAAAAAAATCGTTGTAATCACTCTATTACCACCCCGCGAGTCAGTTCGTATTCGGCCCTGGTGCGTCGTTTTCTTTTAAACACTTCAGAAAGATACCTTTTTTCATGAACTAATTTATTTCATTTACTACTGTTTTTCAAAAAGTTCAGTGATCCTAAAATAACTTTGCTTAGTTGCGTTTCGTTCGCAAAGCAAATCAACCACAAAAGAATCGCGAAGGAAAAGTGAAAACCTTTCTTTTTCGTTTCTTGCCTGGCCGAACACGTATGTTTTCCGTATACGTATTTGGAATACGGAATATCGACTCGGAATTTCGTGATCCTAGAGCAGACGTTCGTTTTTTTTTAAGCTTTTATTTATTTGAAATGTTTACAGTCAGTAGGTACCTATGTTTTCCGTTCAGAAATAAAACGAACGTGTGCGGTCAGGTTTACGTAAATTCGTGCACGCAACACTGCAGAACTGGTGTGTGTATGGGCTTAAAATAATTAAAAAATGTGTTTTATACTATAAAAGATGACATTTTACATATTCCTAACACAAGAGCTTGCTTTTTCGGCAATCCCATAATTTAGAATTAGATTTCGATATTGTATTGTCAATTTTCAATATTTAATTCAAAAAGTTCATTTATTCTTCAGAATTGTTCACTTTTGAACGGTATTTTCAGAATATACCCATCACTACCATCTTGAGGGTGACAACATTATCTCAAGTTTTGACATTTCGAAATGTCAGATTTGTTCAGAGATTAAGAAATAGACTATACATGTAAAACGGGTAATGACTTTTTTCTCGTTTACCCCAATGTGTCGTAAGATAGCTCTTTTAAAATCATTGTGGGTTTTAAAAAATATTTTTCGTTTTAGAGATTCGATTTCGAAATATTGAGCTTAAAGGAAAATTATCACAGGTATTAGGAGTCTTTTCAAAACGAGTATAATTGAAAAAAAAAATCGAACAAATTCGGGTGAATATTAGTACCTAAGTATTACAACTAGGTAGTCAAGGTGTTAGTTGTTATAAGGAGACTACGATGTCTGTTAAATTTTATAAATACTAATTAAGTAAAAATAAAAAAATCGCTGGTTAGTAATGAATGGTTTATGATGACCTCTTTATCGAAATATGTTGGAAGGGATCTAACCATAGATTTTGTAGGACAAATATTTTTATATATAAGTTATCTATATCTATATATATATAAAAGAAAGTCGTGTTAGTTACTCCACTTATAACTCAAGAAGGGCTAAACCGATTTAGCTGAAAATTGGCAGGGAGGTAGTTTAGAGCCAGGAGAAGGACATAGGATACTTTTTATCCCGTTCGATTTAAAAAAAAAATGCTTATTTATTGCCTTTAAGGCGGAACAAAGTTCGCCGGGTCAGCTAGTTATATATAGTTGTTAGGTATTTGTAACAACAAAACAAAACAAAATCACACACAAAACAAACCATCACCCAAAGCGTCCTGACCCATAGTCCCAAGCAAGCTCGCGGCGTTACCCCTCTGAATCGCCAAACTGACCAGCTGAGAGAGGAAACCACCGGCCCTGGGGTCCCCAGAGGCCTCGCAAAGACGAGCCGAGAGATCCCTGAAAAATACCTTTGAACAGGGACCCCACGACCCAATTGTCTCAAAGGCCAAAGGCATGAAAATGTAACAACCCGGGATGTCTTGATATTATTTAATTTAATTTCTTGTAATGTATGTATTAGTTTTTGGTATTTGTATAATTTCATATTGTCCTATTGTAAAAAAACAGTCATATTGTCCTACAAATAGCGTGGTACCGTTATCCCGGTCCTACGCTCAAAAGTAGTAGTACAGAGCCTACCTACCGAAAATTAGGAATTCAATAGCAAATCAATTGCAAAAATGTACCAGGGATCCTGGTCTATACACTGCGCGTGGCCCGACTTGGCAAATTTTTTTGTGTATGGATTGTTAGGTAACATTGTTCCCCACATTTGGTGTAGTTTCAAGCTAAAACTTCTAAGAAACTCTTAGATAGGTGTTTTTCGTCGTAGGTATTTGAAAAAATATTTTGTTTACTTATACCTACATAAGCACACGTAACTATAATTTAATTAGGTTTACGTAGATAATTACGTACCTACATTGTACGAGTACATTGTTTTTAATAAGGGACAGGAATTAATCATTTATTTTAAACTTTTATTTCCTCATAGCATAGACCGACAGCAAAACTGTAGTAGTTCGGTTGGTAGGTATTGGCATTAAGTAAGTATTACACAAACTAACATAGGTATTGAAAATACATGGGAAATAATGGGCATATAATCTTATACAAACTATTTTCGGACGAATAAAGGAGTGATAATTTCTGCAAAAGATATTTTCTACAATGATCTTCCTAAAACTCTTTTGGGTTGGACTGCTAACTTCGAAATAATATAAAATTTCCAATGTTAGTTACCGTACTCCTCCGAAACGGCTTGACCGATTTTTACCAAATTTTATATGCGTATTCAGTAGGTCTGAGAATCGGCTACTATCTATAATTTATAAGGCAAAACAACGTTTGCCGGGTCAGCTAGTATCTATATAAGATGAAGTTTTGCTCACTAGTAATGCGGCTCTTGATATGCGAAAGAGGAAATGTGACACAAACATACATTATAGCCTTTCCTTTATACATATAATAATGTATTATTCTTTATTCTAGGTAGGTAGTAAGAGTAAGTTTTTTTTAATAACTCTGTCAATATTTTTATCATGCTTTCTATTCTATTCTATTTTATACCTACCTAAAACTTTCTGTTCTTTTTTCAAGATTCAGATAAAATTCGTTCTTTATAATTGATAATTAAGAAGGTACCTTAAATAGGTATACTACTTACTAATCTCGTTAGAACATAAATAAGCCATCCATCACTTATTGTTAAAATTTATTCCATACTTTTTATATGAAATAAAAAAAACCGAACAAGTGCGAGTCTGACTCACGCAGGAAAGGTTCCGTACCATTATTACAAATAAATCATGTTTGCTGTATGGAAGCTTCATTTGTACCATACGTTCCATAGGGTAGACTGGGTACGGTTGGGCCAATTTTCATTTGACCGACCATAATTCTGAAAATATGATACTTACGTAAAAGAAGTAACGTTTATATAAAAATATGAACATTTGGCTTTATCTGGATACTAAGATTATGTTCCTAAGTCCAACGGTTAGCTCACAGGAGCAAGTTGAAAAAAAAAAGAAAAATGTCACAACCGACCTGACCCCAAGGACAGTTGTGACAGTGCCTGGGGTTGATTGTGACAGATACAAAAATACACTAAAATAACTTCGAAATGGTTTTAATGTAAGATAATCTGCCTTTAATCTAAATTCTCTAATGTTCGCGCCAGTTTCATTACATTTTCGGATGTACCTTGATAAGGACATTCGATTATCTTGGTTGCAGCACTGCGCAATGAAGTGCTGCTTTTTTCATGTATGTATGAGTCCTGATTCTGGCTTATATTAAGCTATTCGGGCGCTAATAAGTTGTGGCGGAAGCACGTCGTCGTAACGTCGCGAATTTCTTTGTGACTGTCACATATTGTATGTTTATGTCGACGGAATTCGGTATGAGACGGCAACACGCCTTTGCCACGACTAATAAGTGCGTATATAGCCTTAGCCTTGCCTCAATCGGTTTTGGTCGTGCGCTTTCTGGACACCAAAAAGCAAAAATAATACGCTTGGCTTAGTCACAACCGCACCCAGCAAAAATGGCACAACTATCCCCAAAATGCTCTCTCGTAAAAAAGCAAGCGTCAAAAAAATACAAAACTATTTACGTAGATAGCATAGACTGATATTTAGTTGCTAATTTTTAACTCATAATTAGGTAAAACACTCGTACTTGTACCTATTTTCATAAAGACACAATCACAAAAATAAGTCGAACAAAAAAACTTAGTTTTGACTACCAAAAATAATATTGTCTCCTACACTCGTCAAAGTCGCATGATGGCTGACGCAATACTGTGACACGTAATCAAATGCTCTTGCCGCTCCTTTATTCCCTTGCACCCCCCACGCTATCTCTTATAGTTTCGATAATATAGCGACTGTCACTTTCGTCCTGAGGCACAATCGTACCCAGTCTACCCTACTTTCTTAGTATTTGTTGTTATAGCGGCAACAGAAATACAACACCTGTGAAAATTTCAAATGTCTAGCTATCACGGTTCTTTAGACACAGCCTGGTGACAGCCAAACAGACAGCGGAGTCTCAGTAATAGGATCCCGTTTTTACCCTTTAGATACGGAACCCTAACAAACATGATTAATAAATAACAATACTAGGCAGTATTGAGTGAACATGCACATGCAACCAGTATAGATATCTGTAATTTCCCAATGGTTTCCTCACACGCGCAATCCAGGATGATGATCGTTGGAGCGGAGCATCCTTCGACCAACCTTCAGTTCGCTCGAGACAGTCGAAACATGGAGTTACTGCGGCGAAAATACAGGTTCGTTGTTCGGGTTTCACTAGGTATTACTGATAAATAATAATAAGTGTGATTGTTAACTGCCACTATGAATTCGGCTACAGCTACGGCACAGTTAATTTCCTTAATCATTATTATTAATGTAATGTTATATTATTCTCGTGGTCCCGAGAAGACTCTCGGGACCACGGCCGGTATAACCCGTTAGCCGAAACGTCGAAGTAATTAAAAACAATGATTATCTATAACGCGATCTAGACCCGTGTCTAATAATAATGATGGACGGAATTCGTGTAAGTTTAAAAAGTGAATTATCTTAATCGTTCTGAAGTAAATTTTACCATTGTTATCTCACTTTTAACTGTTACCTACTGTGACTTTTTGGAACTATTTGAGGGGCGTTTCTCCGCGTGTCAATCCTGAAAAAGAGATCTGTAAAGGTCTCGAAACGTGAGCATTGAAACAATGCTAAAAGTAATAAACACCACGCGAAATTAGTTTAATTTAATTCTTCTCCATACAACGAGGTTAGGGTCTAAATCTCTTTTCCACCTCATACCTAATAGAGACTTTGGCTTGAATAACTTACGATGTTGACTTTCGGGATGTGGAATGTGGGGTTACTTGGAATAGGTAGGTACATTCAATTTTCATAAATATTTCGTCAGTTCATACGACTACAGCGAGTGTCAAACAATGGACCGTTCATCATTTGTATACGTATTGGAGTGTAAAGGAATGTGAAGTGTTTGTTTTGGATTTATTACGTGTTAGCATAGGTGTTAGCTATTAATGATTTTTAGTTTTTACGAATATTTCGATGATAGTTACATTTTCCCGGGTCTTTATCGCGTATTATTATTTATTTTCTTATCTTGACGTTTCAACCATGTTACCATGGTCTAGGTCGCGAGGGGACCAAGACCATTGTAACATGGTTGAAAATGTAACTTTGTTAACAAAACGTGTAAATTTAAAAAGTTAACTTCGATGATGTCCCTACTTACTGAATAATTTTAATGTAGAATTGTACTTTGAATTGTACACATTTGAACTGAAATACTGTGGTCCTTTAAGATTATCTCAGTAACGTAACAAGGAACCATGTTACACAGTACATAATTAACTTTATTGACCCTTTCCACCCAAAGGTTGCTTGGGGGAATACGCTTTTAGCGATAAGGTCGTCTATTTGTAGAGCGTTTTACTTTTCAGCTTTCTGTATATTTATCTTACTTTTGAAGTAGGTACACTAATTGTAATTGTTTGTTGTGCAAATAAAGCATTTATCTATCTATATACCTACAACTTACTATACATACTACCGACATAAGTACAGAAAGCGACGCGATCAGAATCGAACATGCAGGAGGTGCTTTCGCAGACAAATCGCTTTAATAAAAACACTACAACTTGCCAAAAATTATCAACATTTAGCTTTCACTGTTCATGAGATATATGCTGGTGACAAACAGACAGAACAGACAATGAAGTCTTAGTAAAAGGGTACCGTTTTTACCCTTTGTGAAGGGCATATAGAAACCCATTCAGATAGAGAGCCAGTGCTTTTCATTTTCTACGTGTCATATACACCTTAAATTATTCTGATTTGTATCTTTATGGACATTCTAGATCTAGACTCCCCAATCTTCTACTTCTATGTTCCCTATTCGTGAGCACTCAAGGAGACCTGTTCTCGCGAGCTACCAAGACGAAGGCGGACGAAAGAGATCTCAAGAACAGCGTGTTCGACTTCATCATTGTAGGAGGGGGAACGGCGGGCTGCGTGCTGGCAAATAGGCTCTCTGCTGTGCCTGACTGGAAGGTAGGGTGGATTTATTAACTTCAAGAACTAAGCGACCTTGAAGTCCCTAGACTTCGCTCTCTCCGCCCGCTCGCTCCGTTCTCGATATGCGCCTAACACCCGAATTCTCTTCAGTTTAAAAGAATTCATATGCATATCTACACTTCTACACTAATATTATAAAGAGGAAAGATTTGTATTTTTGTGTATGTGTGTCGTATGTTTGTAATGATTAATCTCAAAAACTACTGGACCGAAAGCTTTATTATCAAGAAGTAACATAGGCTACTTTTAATCCCCATATTTCCATGGGATCGGGACTTAACCGCGGGACGCAACTAGTTTGATATATAACAACCCCGTGAAACAGCGTTGATTGAATACTGTCAGAACTAATAGCTCGGTAATTCTATGTTTTCAATGTATGGGGAAATGAAATAAATTTATAAAGTTTTGAAACTTTGGTGACATATACCTTTGGATGTGGTCTTCAAGATCCACCACTCTCCCCCCCTCTAAACCGGCCGCTACACCCCTCTTCTCCGTCAAGTTTGTCCAAGGTAACAGTTTTTTCACTTTTTGGGAAAACTATAATAGATATGAAAGAAGTGGCAAAAGATAAATTGATCCGCATTAAATCTTGAACCATAATGTCTTATGTCTTGCTTTGATAGGCCTGATGGTTTTCGAGCTGCTGCCTGTTTGGTTTTGGAAAACTTGACAATTTATACATGTAATAAAATTGTAACTGAACGAGGTCTGTTTTGAAAGATATTAAAATAAATAAATTTCATAGGTTGAAGCAATACAACTTATTTTTATGTTTTTCTGGTTGTCTGTTTGTTTGTTTGTCTGTTCATCTGTTTTTCGTTTTACTATATGTCCTTGGCTATGTCTACGTGAATCTCAAAAACGGCTCATCCGATTGCAACCAAATTTAGTTTGAACATAGCTTTAAACTTGGATTAACATAAACGTTACTTTTTATCCGGATATCAAGTCCGGTTACCCAGAAATCAAATCCGGTTATCCGTAAAATATATATTTTTTTGTAATTAATCAGAACTTTGCAACGGAGAAGTATGTCAACACCTGATTTCTGAAAAATTTCGTATGAATATAGCTTTGGATTATGATTATACATCGCACATATAGACTGTTCTTTATCCGGACATCAAGTCAGGTTATCCGGATATCAAGTCCGGTTATCCGGAAATTATGTTTTTTTTAGCTTTATCATAATTAATATGAATATTGTTTCGAAGAAGTATAATAAGATAACCGGACTTGATATCCGGATAACCTGACTTGATATCCCGATAAAAAGTAGCGTTTATGTTAATCCAACTCTGAAGCTATGTTCAAACTAAATTTGGTTGCAATCGGATGAGCCGTTTTTGAGATTCACATAAACATAGCCAAGGAGATATAGACAAACGAAAAACAGATGAACCGACAAACAAACAAACAGACAACCAGAAAAACATAAAAATAAGTTGTATTGCTTATTGAAGCCTATTGAGGTACCCATGAAATTTATTTATTTTCATATCTTCCAAAACAGACATCGTTCAGTTACAATTTTATTACATGTATAAATTGTCAAGTTTTCCAAAACTAAACAGGTTACAGCTCGAAAACCATTAGGCCTATCAAAGCAAGACAAGAGACATTATGGTTCAGGATTTAATGAGGATCATATTATCTTTTGACACTTCTTTCATATCTATTATAGTTTTCCCAAAAAAGTGAAAAAACTGTTACCTTGGACAAACTTGACGGCGAGGGGGGGTGTAGCGGCCGGTGGAGAGGGGGGGGGGGGGGGGAGAGTAGTGGATCTTGAAGACCACATCCAAAGGTATATGTCACCAAAGTTTCAAGACTTTATAAATTTGTTTGTCTCAAAAACATAGAATGACCGTATTATAACACATCTTTGTTTTAAATGTACGTGATGTTACCAAACTTGACCTTCCCCAGATACTAGTCCTCGAGGCCGGCGAGGAAGAGAACATAGACTATGACATCCCCGGCGTGCCGACCCGGGAGTACCGGCCCATATTGTGGAACTACAGGACCGAGCGCAACGGGTACTCCTGTTTGTCCCGGCCTACCGGAAGTTGTGAGGTCAAAACTGGGAAGGTAAGACCATTTAAAAGACACAAGTATTTGTATTGGTACAATTTTCCGAACTTACACAGATGGATAGTTTATTTCGTTTAGCATTGCGATCAAAAACCGAAGTACGAGGGAAGCAAACGTTAAGGTATAAGCTCCTATAATGAGAACAGAATAAGTGTTTATTTGCAACAAAAAATAATGATAAGTAAATAAACTATGATTAAATATTCCTATAAAAAAAAGGATTTGTCGAAAGCGAAATGGTTCTCTACTCAGCGTAATGTTTGTCTTTCGATTAGCTCTGGCTGAATTGAAGTGGGTCATTTTAAAAGTCATTTGTTTGACTACAGGACTGAATGGCTGAAAGGAAAGGTATGGGTTATTAATTAGACCCTATAATATCATGCAGTGTAAATTTTTTTCATTCAATTTATTTAATGGTTGTGTACCTCTAAAGGTTCTTGGAGGATCCAGCGTCACTGGCGATATGAAGTACACGAGAGGCTCCAAGTTTGACTATGATAACTGGCACAATACGGGAGCCATCAACTCTTTAGACTGGAAATTTGATAACTTACTGGAGTTCTTTAAACATTCTGAGGATAATGGTAAGATTTATTTTAAATGGTTGGGGACATTATCTAAAACTAGTTGATGAAGCTACGCTTGTCGTCTACTGCCCACTAAGCCGAGTAAGTTCCCCGGTTTTTTCAAACAAGTGCGCTGTATAAAAAACTGGGTCAACTATGCGAACTATGGGTGTTAAGTTGCCGGTGGACGTTCGCATTTAGGCTATAGGTACGTGCTGATAAGGTTGGGTATTAACCCAACCATATGGGCATATGGTGCTGGTTGGCATATTAATGCCAAAGGAATTCACGCCTCCGGCGTGACTTTTCAGTGAGACTAATGCCACACAAATATAAAAGATTATTTACGAGTTTATAGATTCTTCGTATCTATACCTTAACAAGATACAACGTCAAGAATGTCAAAGTATTAATTTAGCTAGTTTAAATGTCAAGTAAAGGTTAAAGGTCATTTTAGGTAGTGTTTTTAATTATTTCATATGGTTTCAACAGAAACATTACAAGAAATATATAAATGAGATCCTAGAATACTTACCTAAAAGATTAAATCTTTTAGGTAAGTATTCTAAGATCTCATAAAAGTATCTTTTATATATCTACATAACCTTCGAATGATTGTTTTATAAAAAATGACGTTAAGAAAGTTGACTACCAGCAAATTACATCATTGATTATATTATAGTTGTAGTACATACCTACTTATATTGTGAATTGTTAACCTTTAATTCCTACTTTCTATTTCAAGGTGATTACGATGTACTCCTGAACTCCCACTATCACTCTAGAGGCGGTGAGATGCACATTCAAAGATTCAAACACGTAGACAGGCACATCGAGGTCTTCCAAGGCGCCTTCTCAGAGATGGGACTCCGAACTATGGACATTAACGCTAATATAGCCGAAGCTGTTGTCACGCACCAGTTCACAATTCAAAATAACACCAGGATGAGCACGAACACCGCTTTTCTCAAACCTGTTAAGCATCGGAAGAATCTCGCCATTGTCACCGGCGCGACAGCCACTAAAATAGTTATAGATAAGCAGGAAAATTCAGTCGAAGCTGTTATTTACGAAACCGAGAAAGGCAAAAAAAAATTTGCTTACGCTAAACGAGAAATTATTCTAACTACAGGAGCCATTAATAACGTTAGACTACTTCATCTATCTGGTATAGGATTGAAAGAAGATTTGAAGAAGTATAACATCACGTCGTTGGTGAACCTTCCTGTAGGGTATAATTATCAAGATCAAATCACTATTGGTGGTCTGGCGTTTGCTTTGAGTGATGTTGCGCCGGTAACGGAAGAGCAAGTCATTAACGATTTTAGGACCTGGTTTGAAACTAGAAACGGACCTCTCGCCTCTCGAGGAATCAACCAAGTATCCGCTTTCATACAACTGTATGAAAACGTCAATGCGCCGGACGTAGAGCTAGCTTTAGAAGGCAATTTCATTAGAAGCGATAAATTCATGCTGACAAATGTCAGTGTACACACTGCCGAAGAAACAAGTATGCCTTTACCGTATTATAATTTAGTTAACGTTTACCCAATTTTACTACGGCCGAAGAGTAAAGGACAGGTGAAAATAAATAAACGAAATCCTACATATGGACGCCCAACTATTCAAGCGAACTTTCTAAAAGAGTCTGAAGACTTAGATACTCTAGTCGATAGTATTGATATAGCTTTACAGTTGTTGGATACGAAAGAAATGAAAAAGGCTGACATTAAGTTGGCTCCGTTAGACTTGTTTCCGTGTGATAGGCTGAGCAATAGAGATCAGTGGAACTGCATTGCTAGACACTATACGAAGGCTTTGAATAATCCAATTGGCACTTGTCGAATGGGAGATAATATTACCGATTCCGTTGTCGATTTCCAACTAAGGGTACATGGAATCGAAGGTTTGAGAATAATAGATGCATCGGTTATGCCTAGTCACGTGCGAGGAGGAATACTAGCTCCAACAATGATGATTGCAGAGAAAGGGGCTAAGTTAATTATCAGGGATTGGAAAGAAAACAAAGGACATTACAACACTATAACGTGACTGAATTAATAAACAGTTTCAATACCAAGTTGTTTTAATTAAATCACTTGCTTTTTCACCTATCATTATAACAGGGGCTGCTGTAGAACCTCTCGTTATCTTCGGCATTATGGAGGCATCCGCAACTCTCAAGTTTGACACCCCATAAACTCTAAGATTAACATCAACGACTGACGTTGGATCTGTTGAAGGCCCCATCTTACATGTACCGGCGTAATTATGTAATGGTCCTGAGAAATGTTTTATAATACAAGCCCAAAAATCTGTAGAAACTTTCTCGTGATCTTTACACTCATTTTGTAATATTGGTCGAGGATCAAATTCAATTTCAGCATTTTTAAAGACATCCGTATCAAATAATCGCACAATTTGATGAATTCCTTCTAGTAACTTCTTTTCGTCCGAGGGATCTTTTAGGAAGTTTGGATAAATCAACGGTTTTCCGAAAACAGGGTCTGTAGCATTTAGAACTATTTGACCCCGACTTTTGGGAGTCAATAGTGACACACACATGTCTATTTTATCGTAATACATGTTAGAATCGTGTCCTTTGAATCTGACTTCGATATCTGGTGTACCAAGTATGTCTGATATGCTGGACTCTATGAAAGCAACTACTTGAAAATTTGCAGATAGAGGACCTAAGCCTTTAGCGTAGTAACTTGTTATATCTTTCAATTTCTCTGAAAATTTGACCGTCGTAGTCGTTTTTGTTAGTTTAATGACAGGTAAGCAAACAGAGACATGATCTTGGAAGTTACCACCAACAGGCAAATCGTGATGCACTTTGATATCTAAATACTCTAAATATTCTCTGGGGCCGAGGCCAGATTGCATTAATATTTTAGGAGAGTTTATTGCGCCAGCACTTAATATTACTTCTTTATTAACTTTAACATTATATTTTGTACCATTTTTCATATAAGTTACTCCTATCGCTTTATTTATATCTCTAGTTTGTTCTAAAATTATCTTAGTTACCAAAGCTTCGGTTACTATTTCTAAATTTGCTCTTAATTTTCTAACTGGGTCTATAAACGCTGTAAATGTACTGACTCTTTCTCCGTAATAAGACATGGTTTGTATTCTCATAAAGCCGAGTTGATTTCTTCCATTGATATCGGTGTAATTGAAGCCGAGTTCGTTGAAAGCACTGAGAATAACGTCAACATTGTCATCGACGTAAGGATACCTTCCGACGTCCAGAGGTCCTTGAGTAGAATGAAAAAACTTATTTTTACTAATATCTTTGTCATAATTTCCTTCCGAGTATTTGAAGTAGGGCAGAATTTGACTGTAGCTCCAACCATCGTTACCATTCAAAGCCCATTCATCATAATCAGCTGGACTACCTCTCATGTAAGCCATGTCGTTGATAGCAGAAGTGCCTCCTAGAACCCTTCCTTGGACAACTTCACAGCCTTTCTCGACACGATTTTGACAAAATCTGAGAAATGAACAATCTTTAAGTTGTTATTATCTACTGTATGATTGAAATACATAATACAAATGCAGCCAATATATTAAATAAACTTTAAATCTTACCCCTTCTTAGGTCTCATGGAATATTGCCAATCGACAGAGGATCCTTTGAACTCGCTCGTTAAGCCTGGAATTAGTGCCATTTTTGGCTCTTCAGGGCCAGCTTCTAATAACAGAATCTGTAACATCACGTACTGTTAAAAAAACACTAAATCAAATTCGAATTAGGTGAATTTAACTTTAACATTACCATAATCACTATTACAAACTACAAAATAGCTGTGTACGAAATAGAATTTCAGCCTTATTTAACAAAATAATAATTATGTGTTGGTGAAATGTTTCCCCATTTCTTTTTACATATTCTGATCTCCACTGAATGCTGGCCACTATGTGTCGAACGCAATCCGTTTTCCAAGGATGTTGAAAGTATTGAAGAATCTAGTGGTTAACTCCTACCTATTTGTTTGACTGCATCGGCATACAGGTATATTATAACTTACCTTCCATTTCCTATTCTCCGATAGTCTACTAGCAACCACGCAGCCAGCAGTACCGCCACCAATGACAACGAAATCGTACTCCTCAACTCTTTCTTTCTTATCTTCTCCTGGAAACTCGTCAAAGTACGAGAACTTTCTATACGTTATTCCATTATGCTTATCTTTATGTTTCACCTGTTTCTTTCCGAGGTAGTCCGGTTCAGCCGCTATGTGGCCGTAGAGGGTGTGAACTAAGGAAATAAGTAGTATAGCTGTGGGTGCGCATTCGATTCTTCCGTCGCAAACTTTACACAGCTCATCGGTTATATTAGCAGTCATTGCATCTTCTTCGTCTGGGTTTCTAATTACATCGTGTGCTTAGATGACTTCTTTATCTTTTGAGAATCTGTAAATTTTAGCTTGTTTTAACTACGAACTTTCCAGATAGGTAGGTACTGCAAGGCCAACAGGAAAAACTTTGTGTACTGTATTTTATATTAGTAATGGCTATGTTGTACTGCTTTATTAAGAATATAAAACATTAAAAGTTGTACCCATACGATTCTATGCTTTAACCTGAGTTATGTAATTAGAGTTTGGGGGATGGAATTAGACCGGAGTTAATCCAGCACACATGTGTGCTGTGCAGGTAGGTATATACCTATATCTAGGCGACGTAACATATTCATATAACTCTGTATGTATATAAGAACTGTTGTAGTCACTCATTCATATTTGGAAAAGCGGCAACAAAAACTAACTGATAAGATAAGATTAGGATAATATGATACCAGGGAAATAATAACTTCGACTCTCTACCTATTAGGTTTGTAGGCACATCTTTTCCTAAATAATATATCATTTAAAATGTAAGTCTGTACAATTCTGTACAAAAAATATATATTTTTTACGCTACTACCAATAAAATATTTATTTTTACTAGTAGCGCCCCATGTTTCTCCTGTGGAATTCCCAATCTAACGAGGACATAGTAGCCTAGGTAATGTGTTTTCCAAATCTCCAGCTATCTACGTACGTACCATACCATATTTCGGTACAGCGGTTTTTGGTTGAAGGATCGACAAACACACAATGTACAACAAGGAAAAATTGTAAATATAAGCGTGGTAGTCTCGAAATCGTTTTAATGTTGATACATTTTAGTTACCTCAGCTAGGTAGGTACATATGTCAAAACTTTGCCACGGAGAGTGTGCAAATGTGGTCACTATTCAAGTTTTTGATAATATTTTTATCTTATTGCCATTCATAATAATGTAGTATATCGTTGTCTAGTACCTATAGTACAAGCCTAAGTGCTTAGTTTGGGGCTTGCACTGTGTGTAACGTCTTGTAGTATTTATTTATATTTAACCAACCTTTATTTTTTCTATGACAAATATAGTTTTCAACACAAGACACTATAATCCAATAGCGCGGCGCGCGCGCCTTCTTGCTACACTAGCAACTGCCTCCGGGCGCGGTCGTCGCCGTCATGTCGCATCTTTGTGTTCGTTCTTGGAATGCATTGTTTTTGTCCAATTGTTTGATCAACAATACGAGGAATGTATTAATACTACTGTGTACATTAATACTACTGTGTACATTTCTTCAAAACTGTCTTTTTATAGAAAAATAAAGTTTATTTTAATAACAGTCAAGTAATTGGACATTTTATGTCGAACCCCGCCCTCCGACGCAATTTCGCAAAAGATGTGTATTCTATTCGCGCAGAGTACAAGCCGTACAAGTGTTTATTTTGACCATATCAAAATATAAAAATGTTGCTTGTCTGGTTCCATGTGTTTTCCATATGTATGGTATGTTTATATCCGCGTAAGTCCTGAATAAAAGTGTCTCAGTCCTTCTCCAAGGTGCCATCTATCTTTATACTAAAATTTATTAAAATCGGTTCAGAGATTTAGTCATGAAAAAGTAACATACTGACAGACAATAAGAAAAATAACGGACAGACCGTTATAGTACTTATAGTGCCTTACCTAATAGTAGGTATAGATTATTTATTGGCTTGTGAACATGAGTAAGCCAATTAAAAGTTACAACTGTAAAATATTTTGTTACTCTAATTACGAAATATTAGTACCTAATTAGTATTTACAATGCAAATCTTTGTTTCAGGTAATTATTTCAAACATTGTACACGCGTTCTTTCGTTCGTTGTGATCTACAACGTTGGTGAGTGAACTACTTAGCTATTTTATTTGAGAGTGCCTGAATTTATTTTAATAGCAACGCTACTCGTCGTGCCTCTGATCTAAACATTTTTTAAGGCGCTACCTGTTAAACGTATAATAAACTTACCCACACAGCCTACGCTACGCGGTACAACAATTTCGCGCAAAATAATGTTATGTTAATGAAATTCGCCGCCATAATTCCCAGAAGTGGTAAACAATGTAAATTCAAGGTACCCCAGTTTTATGACATTACAGTTACAAGTAATAAATAAGAAAATATGATGTGTGTGGGTGTAACGGTTGATTTACAACGATCGCAATTTCAGGTTTCATCTATCACTGAAATGTTACGGTATGTCAATCTCTAATACTGCAAAAATATGTAATATGAGCACGTATTTTATAACTAGAACGTCTTAAGAATGCCTCAACATTATTAATTTTTGAACAAATTCGTAAGTAGTTCGTTCGTAAGTCTTTTTATAGTTTACTTTTTTTTACTATCTAAAAATATTTTGACGCCTGAAGGCAGAATTTCTGTACTTCAGAATTTCAACTACCTTTTACAAGAAATGATTGACCAAAGAAATTATTCACTTCAAAAGCTATAGCGAAACTTTGCAAGATTTCCAAAAAAATGTTGAACATTTTTTGAGAAATATTCAATAATGCTGAAGCATTGTTGATACGTTTTAGTTATAGAATGCGTGCCCTGTACGTAGAACAAAAGTTCAGAGGTAGGTAAAAAAAAACGAAAATTCAGATAAGTAGGTATTCAGAAATATATTAGTCGGGCTGTGACTTGCTGTAACATAACATTTAAAAGCGATAAATGCAATGGCAGAGTAGGTATCGAATTGTATTTTATTTATGAGGTCATGTTAGCACTAGAATAGGTTATCAATCGATAGTGTTGGCACCTGCCGAGTTTCCATTTCATTAGGTAAATTGATAGAAAAAGCCCCTTGTTATACTTACCTACGTACTTAAATTAATGTCACCATTATACCCTAACTAGCAGAGCAGAGAGAGATATGTAAAATAGTTTTTGAGTATCTCCGTTTTATTTCATTTCGACTGAATATTTTGGAAAACCTTGTGGTGGGGGCCCTGTAAAAATAAAATCTTAATCCGAATAATACCGATATTAGGGTAGAAAACAAGTTTTTTCATAATTATCTTTTGGTATTATGTTTGTATGGAAATGTTTACGGTACCCACCTTCTTAAGAGAGGGTAAAAAGTGGCCCCAAATGGTTATTATAATATTACTAGCTGACCCGGCAAACGTTGTTTTGCCTTATAAATTATAGATAGTAGCCGATTCTCAGACCTACTGAATACGCATATAAAATTTGGTAAAAATCGGTCAAGTCGTTTCGGAGGAGTACGGTAACTAAAATTGTGACATGGAAATTTTATATATAAGAAAGATATAACACACGGTGCCGCAGTTTTGTTGGCTCAAACTTAGCTTGACATGCTACCGCGTGTAGGTCTAAATACGAAAAACGTAGCAGAATTACCTACCACCATGTCCCAAGAAACCATCGACAATATCAAATATGGTTCTATCGCTATCTCATTGCTAAACGATTATTCAGATATCGACAGATAAATTGTAAACCGATTCAGATATACGCGGTAAATTTGCATTTTACATGCATTTCGCTAAACCTCAGTTCACCATAAGTTCACTAACGCTCGGTCCTGCACGGGCGATAGCGGAACTAAAAAAGGAACAAAACTTACACCCCAGACCACAGATGGCGTTGTTTTAAATAACGTTAAACCCTTTAACTGAACGCAAATTAAAAGTAATTGCTATACGGTTTTCCATATTTTCATTTATTGGAACGGCTCTAAGCGGGTATTTTGGGCAGTTTCATTGCATTAATAGGTGGTTTTGCAATAATAGGGGGTATTAATGCAGGTTTTAATTATGGCGGGCAGCGGCGGGCGGCAAGCGCGTAGGGAAATGTTATTGCAAATTACTTGGTTCATATTGTTATTATTAATGAGTATTATGGGTATGAAACCCGAGTTGGTTTTGTTAACATTAAAGGTACTTTTACACGAGCAATTCAAATGCTCGATCAAATACTTACAATGACTACTTACTTAGGTAGGTACGAAATTGTTCTTGAATTTCGTGATGCTGATATGAAATTAAACTCATTTTTCGGTTGTATTCTCGTTGCTTATAGTTTATAGTATTAAATTACAAAGCATTTGCTCTGTATTTTTTCAAAAAGAAGTATTAAATTAGGCATTTTCCTCCTGGGCACAGGTACAGGTTACTTCCACATAGGTAATATCTATATTATTGTTATAAGCTAGCTACGTGACATGCTACTATGGATTTTTCCGCTGCATATTTTCATCGAAATTGGACAAGCCGTGCCTGGCCATACAATTTATGCAAAGGTAATTCGCAAAGTAACTACGTATACAGAAAAAAGAAGTTCTCAATTACAAATTGATGATCTCGTATGTCAGATAGACAAACATACACCTATACGAACTATACCTACCACTTAAAGGTTTCTTGATGGCTACGAAACCCTAAAAATGCAAGAAATAGTTATCGGCTATGTGCATAAATCGGGTGAAAAGCGGCGCCATATATTTTTTCTATTCCAACGTACGTGCGTATAAAAAGGTAGGTATTCAAGAGAAGTCTCTCATTAAGCAAATATGGAAAGTAGTATCTGATAACAACTTTCTAGCAGGTATTTAATTAGTTTACGGACCTATTTTACCACAGTTTACGTATCCAATCAGTTTTACCTATGTAAAATATACTATAAACGTGAAAGAAAATTATTAAAATATGAATAACTAGTGCGAACTGAAGGTAAACCCCGCGAGCACTTCATTGGAAGGACCAAGTGCGGATAATCATATAGCCCTCTTAGTAGTAAAAGTAACTCTTTTTTAAGGGTTATGAGAAATACCCTAGGTACCAATCAAAAATCCCTTATCATATCAGAAAGGAAATTTTAGAAGAGGCTTGTGCCGTGACGACAGAATAGACGTCATAGGCTAAGCGATTCAATATTTTGCCGATATGCAGGAAGTCACGGATTCAATCAATATACTCAGGTACCTACTAAAAGTAATTAAAATTTCCTTACAAATGTGCAGTTAGATTATCTAGCCTAGGTAGTAAGTAGTTACAAGCACTAGAATTCAATGGATGTCCATACATAGCCAGACCGCCTGGGGAGACGTTAATTGCTTTCATTAAATACAATCCCTAGGTATTAGGTTCATACAAGTTTCTAGGTAAATACTAGGTAAGTATAAGCACGTATAGATAGGCTCAGTGGAACAGGTACTTAATTTAATTATTGTAGTGCTTTTATTATAGAAAGGACATCTTTAATTAATGTGCTTTATGAGTTTATTGGCTTTGTTCTCAAGCAAAAACTATCGATAAAACGTCATAGAATTTAAAGTCTTAATCTAAACGAAGGAAACCTTATGATATGGGGGAGAGACAGAATCGATTCAATAGTTCTTTGGTTCAATGAAACTTGGTATGCACACATAGGCTATTTTTTATCCCTATATTCCAGCGGGTCCGAGACTTACGTAGGTGAAACCGCGGGGCGCAGTTAGTCCTATACTAATGTTACAAATGTCATACATACTAAATACAACAGCATTCTTCTTTTCATTGGATAGTAGAAAGCAGTTACATAACATGAAAAAAGTTTAAAACAATGACATCCGCCATGTTTGTTGACGACAAAAATGTCTAATGATCTCTACATTTGACTTCAATTTATCTCTCTAAATCTAACCCAAAAGAATGTTATCATAAGAAATCTTCGAGAGCCGGACAAAGGCTATAAATACGTATTTCAAGTTATAATCGTAGCTGTTATACTTTGTCTATGTTAATCATAATGACGGATAATTCTAGGGTCCCACGTGCTCCGAAATCGACCCGAGTACAACAGGTAGAAAGTTATAATCTGTCTAAATAAAATATCCGCAGGGCGTGAGTTTAAATTCCACGAAGCTGCTCACGGGGCATTCTAATAGAAAAGCTTCTTTTTAAAACTCTAAGTTTGACCAAAAATAATTAAGATGAGTGTTAAAGGACAGACAGCAGACACCCCATGTGCTCTCCAACAAGCCCATCATGAATTTTGCTGTATATAAATGCATGTAACAATTATTATTGTGCGCAATCAGTACTATTTTTATACTTAAAAAATGTACCTCAACAGGTTCCTTCCTACAAAAGGATGGCGATTCAAAATGATTACTATGTGAAATCTTAGTGAAAACAGCAATTCCGACTTTGACTTTGAAGCCATCTTAATTATGACTTGCTGTAGCCTGCAATATGCAAAGCCTGCGTGGAGGTACAGGAGACGGCTATTCGGGTTTTTTAATTCAGCGCTTTGCGTTTGTGATGTGTTTGGGGTGATCATTGGACCGGGTTTCAAATGGAAAATTGTTTAGGCCGCGCAGCGTATTGTTTTTGACACAGTATATCTGAAGAAAAATAAACAGGTCCAAACAGCAATTATTGGTCGAAGAATCCAGTAAAACGTTTTGAGGAGTGCATTTACATATTTTTGTGAACCACTCTCGGTTTGACTGATGAAGTATTATTTATATTTTTTGACTAGCTGCGTCCTGTAGTTGTATCTTCGTAAGTTGCTCTTTCTTTGCAAGGAACATCCATCAGAGTTATAAAAAAAATCTAGACACGCCACTGCTTGGACCAAATCCATTCAATTTCAAACTTAATTTTATAAATCTGAAAGTTTGTTTGTTCCCTCTTCACGGTCAAACGGTCCAACAGATTTAAATGCAAATTTGAATAGGGATAGATTAAGTGATGGAGAGTGATATACGACGCATTTTTATCCTTATATCGCCCCAGAATCAAAACTTTAGCTAGTAGTGGTTATAAATGGCTGGAAGTCCAGAGATAGATAAGAAGGAAATGGGGGGATAACTGTGCGAAATACTGCATAGGAATGCTAGATGCTGCTGGTAAGAAGGAATAAATTATTTATTTATTTCATTATTCGTTCATTTCATTTATCCCATACAAATTACAATACAAAGAAATCCTAATATGTAAACAACTTAAAACTAGGTGGCACAATCTTGCAACCTTTGGATGGACAAGAAGAAGTATTGAACCAGAAGTCGGAGCAAATAGTTAATTCTATGCTTAAATTCTTTGTCATAAGCATTTCGCATACAATTAAAACATACTCAATCCAAAACAACTTACCTACACTATTTAGTAAGTGAGTACATAATTCAATCAGACATACTGAAATTAATAACCTCTACTCTAATAAGTATCTACTTTAATAACTTTAATAATAGTAAGTAATTCAACATTGATTAACTGTCAAACGGACGACCAAAACCAATCAGAAATGACTTCAAAATTATTTCAATCCAGCTGTAGTCAGACGAAGATTTTATTTGAATTTGACGAACTGGTGTTAGAGTTCACCATGATTTAAATTTGAACCTTACTGTTCATGGAATAAATTACGTTGTATCTAGTCTTTTTGTCATTACTTAGATTCTTCCATGTTTTTAATAACCAGACAGACCAGTCGCCGTTAGTCTGGTCTGGCATAGAATAATGCACTAAAACCTGGTTAAATGGGATCTCAGGGACAAAGGATTTTGTAACTTACAGAGGTTTCTCATTTACCAAGTTTCCCAAATAGGCAGATTGAATATGCCCATAGTTTCTTTTAAAGTGTTAGTTCGACTTAGAGAGGTATACAATTGCCGTTTTCTCACACAAAGTCGTGGAAATGTTAATTATTAATTAATATCGATTTTCAAGGTAGGACATGCACGTTATGTCCTACCTTAATATTGTCTCAGAAATAGAGGTTTGTCAGTTATCCAGGGTCCACTTAACCAGGTTCACTGTACTTACCGATAAACATAAATTGTAGAAAATATGTAATTACAGTAACTTAATGCAAAAATAGGTATTCTGTATGCTTTATTTTTTCACTCACAAATAATTTTAATCATACTTTTATTTTTGTTTGGACTTTTGTGTGTTAACTACGCCAAACAGCTGAGCGGATTTCGCTGAAATTTTAAGGACTTTGACATAGAGTTTATAAGTAGGTAATCTAGATCAAAATATTGCATACTAAAAAATACCCTTTATTATCTTTCTCTTTCTAATAATATATAAAATTTCCATGTCACAATGTTAGTTACCGTACTCCTCCGAAACGGCTTTACCGATTTTTACCAAATTTTATATGCGTATTCAGTAGGTCTGAGAATCGGCTACTATCTATAACTTATAAGGCAAAACAACGTTTGCCGGGTCAGCTAGTAATTTATAAGACTATTCGTTTCTGCAAAATGAAAATTTAATTATGGTTATTGGTTTGCCTTTTAAGCCAAATAACCATTGTAAGATTTTAGGTTATAAAATCTGTACCAAATTCCTTGAAATTTCAGCCAAATCTGAATGCTTTCAATCCTTAGCCAATCTGGCGTTTTATACCTTACTTTTAGTTAGCTAAAGTCACCAACATTTAATAATTCTTTTCATAATAAATTTTTATTTTATAAATACATAATTAAAAAAATCTACGATTAACGTGTAAATTAAGTGATTTGATAACCATCTCACAGTTGAATAGTAATGAATGCGGCTCCAGTCGACAACCGTACTAAATTCTAGATTGATACCAGAAACCGTTCTATCGCTCACGTCAAACAATTTCTAACTCAATTTCTTCGAAATAAAGTACATTATAGATAAGTAAAATAATAATGATGCTAGGTAATAATTTGTCAAAATGTCGTATTCCGTTTCGGACGTACTTAATAGAAAATCGACTAATTGTAGTCAGTCAATATTTCACTGAACTATGACTAAACAGATAATAATACTTTTTCGATTTAGAAAATTTAAAACCGACTTCGTAAAGTACAAAATAACCTCACCTATATTTCATTATAGACTATGATTTAACACGTCTTCCTGATAAAAAAAAAAACGTCAGATACAAGGAATCAAAACGTCAGATTGTAGTCTGAAATTAAAAAACGAAGTATACATACGGTGCTACCAACCTATCTGATATAATATATAATCAAAAGACGGGCAGTTTTACGGGGTAGAAACAAAATTATAGTTCAAATTGTTTTATTTCAAAGTTTAAAAAGTGCATCGGATTTAAGTATTCAGTATAATAAGTAAAATAACAATTTCTTTTTTCAAAACTGAATTTATAATTTAAAAAAAATTACTTACTCTTGGTCATTTTTTTAGTCAATTTTGTCCTACTGCAGGCCAAAAACCATCCACGCTTCCCTTCACTCTTCCCTGTCCAGTGCTAGTTGGGTCCAGTCCCTATTTTTAAAACAAAGCTCAATAGTCAATACTCAGTTGTCAAAACAGGATCATCTATACTCTATAGTCTATAGAATGTTATATTGAAAACTTCATTCTAAAGTTTGGTTGGAAGGAACAAGTTTATATCGCCCGGAGCGAGCGAGCAGACCCCAACTGGTTCGAGTCTGGTACCTGCCCAGTAGCCACAGTACCATCAAACTGGACAAATGTTGGAAATCATATACCAATTTTATTATACAACGTATGTTCCGTGGCTTCACTCTTATAAGTCCCGATCCTGTGTGATTTTTTTAAAAAACCTTTCTTATCGGATGCCTACATCACATAAAGAACACACTTTCCTAGTTTTAACCTTCTACTATCAGCTGTGCGTCGATCCATCAGTCAGTCAGGACAAAACTGCTTTTTGCCATTTGTAGAAAATAACCTAGTTATTTTCCTCGTCACAATACAACAGGATCTCGCGAGTACAAATCTACACAAATAAAAACAATTTTATTTATGGGTAAGTTTTTTTAATCCACGCATTTTTTTAAATTACCTACAGCATTTTTTGATTAAAAAACTCATTATTTTATATTGTAGTTATTTTAGTAGATTTGAGCCTAATTAGTTGTCTATTGTTTTTAAGAGCCTTGTTCAAGATTATGAAATATCATGAAAATCGAATTATATAAAATTTCCATGTCACAATGTTAGTTACCGCACTCCTCCGAAATGGCTTTCCCGATTTTTACCAAATTTTATATGTGTATTCAGTAGGTCTGAGAATCGGCTACTATCTATAATTTATAAGGCAAAACAACGTTTGCCGACTGCAATTGAAATTGTATTGATAAAAAAATACAAAATGTCGTATTAAATTCTCCAAAGATTTTTTTATTAATAATACCAAATTTAGTTAGAAAAAAATTGCGACAAATTTAAAATTAAAGAATGAATGAATAAATGAAATTAAAATGAATTTTACATAATTTTATTAATGCATATTATATGCCATCAGGACACTGGTCTTTGCCATTTGTAGATAGGTAGGTACCTATTTTCCTCGCTTCCTCGGCACAATACCGCGCGGCATGCCGAAGATCATTTAAGAACCTAGTATGTAATTCTATAAAATAACTGATAATAAACTGCCATCGTACAGACATTTATCACTGTAATAAAATTCCAAATATATTCGCGATGAAACATCATAAAATTGAGTTCACCAGAGTTGGTAAAGCTAGTTGGACTCGTGTCGGTGCGTGGATGCATGTGTGGAGCATTTGCACATTAATTTATGTTTCTAAAGCCGCTCCTTTGTTTTGAACAAATAAATTAAGCCGCGAATTCATTGGGCAAGACTTGTATGTAACTTAATCCTACGCAAATATGACAAAATCAAATTTAAAAGGTTATAATAATATGGTCAAATAAAGGTAATTTCAACGTGTGACGTCACGAAACTGCAGACAAAAATGTTTGCAAGCAAAATAATTTTTACCCTTCCTTAACAGTCGGGAAAAAAACTACGTTTCCATCGTCTGGTCCCATATTACAAGACTTCTGTAAATTGTGCATAACCGTACCATATTTTATTAAAAGAAACTATCAAGTATCGGCCGCCTTTTATACGCTCTACGATCGCTATAATCTCAAAAGGACGCCGACCGACATTCCTATCAACTCCATTAAACAAAAAACAATTACCAACATATAAGCTACTATTAAAAATGCAACAAAATTGTTACCGTCGAGATTAGCAATAACTTCCATAGTTTATGAATAAAAACGTTCAACAAAAAGGCATTGATCGAGTTTTGTGCGCGCACGCAAGCTAACTTAGTTCGATTGTATCTGGGGATGGCCACTGGTGATAGAGATAAATTGTCTATATGCAAATAGATTGTACATTAGAAGTTACTGAAGTGTGCTCTGCAAATCTTCAGGTTCTGTCTTTAACGGGATAAGACGATTAAGTAATTTAAAAGATTACTCGATTGTCCTTCTGTCTGGCAAGATGTAATTCTTCAGAATATTTTTAAGAGTAGACCACATAATAATTTTAGCAGTTTCAAATTAATTGTCCCCTGATTTGCGGATCAAAAATGTTACAAATATACAGATATTTGTATGTAGGTATAGCACTTGCCGTAGGCCGATAACGTTGCATAGTAGATAGGTACATTGACTAAACTGTGCCTTTTAAGAGTTATTGTACTGTAATTACATTTATTTTATTTTATGTAGATTTCATTATTCATGACACTATTATAGCTAAGATAAAGCAAAACAATAATTCCCTTACGCATAAAATATTATATAATGTTTGCCTTTGTCAAGAAAAAACCCAGTATAATTTCTCTTATGTATTCTCTAAAGAACTTTATAGAACCTATAGTTGTTTTGTCTCTGCTGAGGGCTAGCTAATTGCTAGCCCGAAGCTACGCTACCATGTGTACGCCTTTATTTAGTCACGAGAAATTGCGTGGTACATCTCATTACGGCGGACTCTGCTATTTGTGGGGATAAATCTTGGAAGATGACGCGGTTACATGGTATCGAATCGCATTTCTAGATTTGTGGTAATTAAGATCCAGCCTTCGTATAGACAAAGACGCGATTCCATCAGGATAGGTCTTGTTTGCAACTTGTATTGAAATGTGACGTCCTACGTTAAGGAAATAACGTATGACTCACATTTGCATGCAAGTGGCAAACTCGTATAAGGCATGCCTGATGGAAACGCGGCCTTACGTCAAGGTTTTTAAATTCTGAATTGTCACTCTGGAATACAAAAGTTACAAAGAGATCACAGAGAAGAGGATGTTCGGAGTAACATTTATTCATCACTAATTTATTTTGAAACAAAATGTCGGATCCATAAGGAACATTATGTCACAATTACAACAATCTATTCCATCAACGCACACGTAGGTAAGTACTGTCTCTATGACACAAACAACTTAAATTGCCCAAAATCATTTCCTGTCATTATTATATCACTTATCTTCTAAAACTAGTCATTTCACAGATTCGTGTGAAGAAATAAACGCTTCGAAACAAATTATTGTTTACGTTTCTACCTAAGTGTTTCCTTGATACTCGTAGTACCTATATTTCTGTTTCTTGTGAACTTATAATAATAAAGATAATACTGGATAATATATAGTGCTGGAGTTGTATAAAATTGATGCAACTCTAAGAGCTTTCCTAGACTCTTGTATGGGGCAGTGGATCACGGTTCTTCGTCAACCAGGTGGTGGAGATACTTTTTTTGATCCGGAGGACTATATAAGGATTGAGAGGGGTATATTCCAGGGCGATAGTCTGAGTCCCTTGTGGTTTTGTTTAGCTCTGAATCCTCTTAGCACACTGCTGGGGAATTCAGGGTTAGGCTATCGTCTTCGGAGAGGGGGTGAGGTTATTTCTCATTTGCTGTACATGGATGATCTCAAGCTTTTCGCTGCCAAAAAACCGGAATTGGTGTCCTTGTTAGAAATTACGGATTTTTTCAGCAAGGCCATCAATATGGAGTTTGGTATCGATAAGTGTGCGGTCTTACATGTGCAGCGAGGGAGAGTTGTGAATTCATCGAATTTGCAGCTCTCAGAGACAATATCACTCAGATCCCTCTCCGAAGGTGAAACATACAAATACCTGGGTATGTCGCAAGCTTTAGCGATTGATGGAGATGTAAAACAGTCAGTGAAAGAGCGTTTCTTTGGCCGCCTAACAAAAGTTCTCAACAGTCTTTTGTCGGGTGGAAACAAGGTGCGAGCTTTCAATGGCTGGGTTATGCCTCTGCTCATCTATTCTTTCGGTGTACTCAGGTGGACTCAGACTGAACTTGACGCCCTGGATCGGAAGGTACGTTCACAGCTAACAGCCCATCGCATGCTTCATCCCCGCTCTTCGGTGATGAGATTGTACATTCCCCGGAAGTGTGGTGGTCGAGGCTTTTTAAATGCTAAGACTCTACATAACCGGGAAGTGTGCAGTCTCAGAGAATATTTTCTCGGTTCCGAGAGTGGGATGCATCGCGATGTGGTAGCAGTGGACAAGAACCTTACCCCGCTCTCCTTGGCAAAAGAGAACTGGCGCAAACCCTCGATACTCAGCGTCGAGGACCGCAAGGACATATGGAAGAGCAAGGAGCTGCATGGGAGGTTTTATCGGGTCCTTACGGACCCCGATGTAGACCTCCTTGCGTCGGTGAACTGGCTACGTTTCGGTGATCTCTTTGGGGAAACCGAAGGTTTTGTTTGTGCAATTGCCGACGAGGTAATGATGACGAACAATTATAGGAAATATATCCTGAAGGATGGTACGGTCGATATTTGTCGGGCATGCCACCATCCCGGAGAGTCACTCAGGCATATTATTTCCGGTTGTTCTCATCTTGCCAATGGTGAGTACTTGCACAGACATAACTTGGTGGCCAGGATCATCCACCAGCAACTTGCTCTTAAATATGGACTTGTGGACCAAGAGGTGCCATACTACCAATATGCACCCGTTCCAGTTCTCGAAAACGGTCGTGCCACGCTCTATTGGGACCGGTCTATTATCACGGACAGGACTATTATCGCCAATAGACCTGACATCGTGATAGTAGACCGGTCGGAACGACGGGCAATACTCGTCGATATCACCGTTCCGCATGACGTTAATCTCGTAAAGGCTGAAAAGGACAAGGAAACTAAGTACTTGGACTTGGCCCACGAGATTACCGCCATGTGGCACGTTGATTCGACAAGTATTGTTCCGATAGTCGTGTCGGCAAATGGATTAATAGCGAAGAGCCTCGACCAACATCTTAAGAGGCTTTCGCTAGACGGTTGGGTCAAGGGTCAGATTCAGAAGGCAGTCGTCCTTGATACGGCACGTATCGTCAGAAGGTTCCTGTCTCTGCGTCCCTAACCATCGGTAGCCTGGGCCCTGCCCCGCTGCCGACGGGCTTCTAGGTTTAGGTTTTTATAGTAATTTACTGTTTTTGTACAAAATTTATACATTGTTTATAGGACTTGTAGATAGAATTTTATATAAGTTTGTTACTTAGATGGAATTTTGTTTATAGGTTTTGTAGTAATGTATATATTTTGTATGTAGTTTATTTTTATAAAAACTTAAATTTAAGAAATAAAATAAATGAGTGAAAGATAATACTGTTGACCAATCCAACATCTCCCAGAACTTAATAATTAGGGAAGGTTATGTTAGTTCCAGGTTAACAGTAGATCTAAGCGTAGCGGTCTAAGAGTAGCGGTCGGCTAAAATTCGAAACCACGACCTTCAGAATGAAATTTACGGTATCTACCACTAGACCAACACCGCTCCTAGAAGGTAATTCTTCTGGAAAGCCTCGTTGCTGACAGCTAGAGACCTGAAGGTAATGCTGGAGCTGTAGGATAGCTTTTAGCTTTAGCTATACTTGACTTGGTAAGGTGATACTGGACGCTGAAGGACTACCGCTAATAACCAGTGTTACATTACCAGCTTAGGTAGGTAATTGGTAATTGGAATAGGTAATGGGTAATTGGTATGCTTATTTTTGTTTCCACGCTCTTATGGCTTCTAAACTACTTGATAGGTAGATTTAAATGAGAATTCGTACAGCGTTCCTTAATATCTAAAACGGCAAAGGGTCGGGTCACAATAGAGACCACAATTCACAATATGATGTTGCAAGTTGCGAGAGTAAAACCGCGATACACAGCTTGTTATAGCAATTATAGGTACGTGTGGTCTATCAATATGCGACAGATGATTGACAATAAATTATTTATATTCTTCTATTAAATAACTCAGGTTTGCAAATAATAATCTATTACAAGATCTACCATTAATTTAACTGGTTAATTGCCATTGCTAGAGGCGGGTTTGTATTTATTATACGCTTGAGAGAAGTGAGTGTTAAAAATGTGATACAATTTAATATAAGCACACATACACTTGGCAGAAATAACTATTATAGTCTATTTACTTTTATTATAGGAATAACTTTTATAGGTGCCTAGTAGCCGGATTTTATTCTTCCAGTTCGGTATAGTTGAAAACAATCATATAAATTGACAGTTTAATGCTCGCCGTTGGGTATCCATTTACGGCCCGGATTATGGTAAGTATAAGATTTCTCATAGAAAACATGCTATGACCTTTCTTTCTTCGGATACTGACCTCTTAAATATCAAAAGAAGTATTATAGTGTTCTAACAAATGTATGTAGATAAGGTTAGATAAACGATCAGTTTTATTTAGCTTCATTACTTACCAAATATAGCTTACAACGTTACAAATAGGTACATATAAAAGCTGTTTGCTATTATTTTTTTTAAATATCAAGGCGTCATCTCGCAGGCGTCATCCATCTCGAATATATATCTTTAATAAATAAGGCATGAAGGTTTAGTAATATTGGTATTTTGCATTCATATATGGTTCACTCATTTATTAGCCTTTTAGGTGGTTAAAGTTTTTAAGTATAGCGCAAAGAAGAAGTTGAAGGCAACTTGACCATCCTAACACATATAACAATAAACTAACGTATAAAAAAATACCCCGACGAATTGAGAACCTCCTTTTTTGGAAGTCGGTTAAAAAGACGAGGCACTAAATATCATTCTAAAAACATTATCTACATTTATTACTCTATTTCCAGCCGAGTTTTACTCACCAACTGCATAATCATCTCTAAGTTTCCATACAAGGAGCAAACATCAACAGCTTTCCAATCACTTATCGCATCATCGCGCCGTGATTTGATTTACAGCTCTAGATTTATTGGCGTTTGCGCGTTGGCACTTGAACAGATCGAAATTATATCATTTACCTTAAAAGGTATAGAGGAAACAGCCGACTGAGATACGAGAATATAAATCTTTATGTGCTAATTGGATATAATCCTACGCATTTTGAATACTTGTTGTAAGTAAATGTGAAAACGCGTGTTGTATGCAGGCTTTGGAAATATAAGGAATCTGTATATTATTATTGTAGGCCACAATTAATCGATACATATAATTGACTGAAGATATCAACGCATAATCCAAATCATTGGTCCTAGAGACATGTTTCTCTAAGAGGGTATGTTCATTGTAATGTGAAGGTATCCATTGCACTAAGAAAGGTGTCCCACGAGATCGGGGAATTAAAAAAACCTAACATTGGACTTTACAAGTAAATATTGATGGATATTTAGCATCCCATTTGTCTAATTAATAACTTTACTTAGACTAATACCATTGAGGCATAATATGTATAGTAATACATAGTATAATTTCGTTTTGAGCAAAGGATGTCGCAATGGAATAAGTGTAGGTTTAATACAGGAGTAGAAAAATGAAGGTTGTATTGTCTACATGTTATTGAAATAAATAATAACTGATTAAATTGCAAACCTGCCCATGGCGAGCTACAAATCAACTGTCAAACCCAATGGAAGTCACGTCAATTTTGCAAAAACTAAGCGCGAGTTACACCTTCGTGGGAACACTGACACCCTCTACTTATACTTACCGGTTTTACTTGTTATCATTTGGAATAACGTAAGATGAATTATATTGTCAAAGGCAATAACGTGCTACTTTTTTACCTGTTCATTTCGATGCGAGTCAATTTTTATTTTTTCTGTCTTTTTTTAGTATTGGGGCAAAATTACTAATGACTCTCTGTGAGGCTGTTGAGTTTCTTTTATTCGTTCGTTCGATTTTGATTGTTTTTTTTTTCAACTTAATTGACATTAATTATGTATCAGTCACCAACAACGTAGGTGCTTGTCATCTTTCCCTATATCGCCAACGGACGCTGCTTAAATCATCTCACGTAGATGTTCCTTGCCAATGATGATGATGGTTGGGTGTGAGATTGGGGATGAAGCGGTCAAAGACTCAAGTTATGACTAATAATCATGATACGTACGAGGTCGATGGGCAGATCATACAGTACGTCAATAAGTATGTTATCTGGGCTAGCTGGTATCAAGTGTGAGGCAAGACCAAGAAGTAAACCGTCGTATAGAATACGCTTGGATGAAACCATTTTTGAAGGGCAATCTTCCGTTACCGTTAAACAAAAACTCATCGACTCTTGTATCCTGCCCATCCTAAATGGCCGGCCTACCTGATGCCAACCCTCCTAGGTACCAAGTTGTTTATTCGCCAACGCACAGGGATAACTCCTGATTCGCTAGTGTCGCCCAGATTCCTTTTACGACACCCATGGGAAGAAATGGGGCAGCTCTATTCTATGCCGGTGCTATCCGGCCACAGCTATATGGCGGTGAAATTGATTGAACTACATTTATAAGAAATGTATGACATCTATGTACCATATCTTGTAAAAATAAATGACATTCATTCATTCACCTTTTTTTTAATACTGTAACAGGTTACTTGTCTTCTTTCTCGACTAAAGATATTATTAATATGATTTTTAACGGAATTCTCGCAATAAAAATTCTTCTCAGCTGCATATCTACTTAATATTCATAAAAAAATCAAATTGAACAAAAAATATAATTATTACAGCTACCAGTTACCTATTACAGTGCCACCGACTTATCTGTTCAGGCAGACGAAATCAAAACAAAATATCGACATACACAAATTTGTAGTTGAATAGCGCCTACTACTGCACAGAATAACTTAGTCGGAGTCTAGAGAAATACTTGATTTTTAAAACCAGTACCGGTACTACAATGTTATTTCTTTAATTGATGATGTCGCTAGTGTGTATGCGATGGTATGAATTTTCTAAGTAAATTCTAAGTTTCTGATTTCATCCAACCACAAAGACGAGTTGGCGATATACAGCCATAAGTCATGGGTATACTGCTTTGTAAGCGCTGTCAAATGGCCGTTTACTTCAACACGTTTTCATCGTCGAAAGATCATACCAGTCTTTACACTGAATATTTAGTATGCTATCTTTGTGCTCTCGTAAATAATATTAGGCGGAACAGTGGATATCTGCTAGTTGTTTCATAAAACAATTCAAATGTAATTTTAGTGTATTCATTAGTGTATGAACAATAGTGTACTCGTATAACAAAGTTTAGTAATTCATTTTTAAATTGTTTCAGGTAATTTTCTCACCAATAATATCAAAATAACCGCTGCCGGCTTCAAACGCGCTCCAAGCTGTAAGTTTTCAGAAGTCCACACTGAGCTGAGATCGACGTTATTACTACTTACAACCAATAGTTTTGTATTTTTTCACATAATGGCGGCTAATGGATTCCTTTAAGAGGAATTCTTTTGTTTGAAACCAAATTACATGTTTCGGTGTTATTGAAATGAAATTGTTTTCCGATTCGTGCCCCAATGTGGATCATCAAAGATGGAGAATCGTGAAATAAAATTATATGATTCACGAATAACTAATCAGAATTGTTATTGTGGCTTTAAAATTTAGTTAATGGAGTTTGAATAAGTATTATCCGTGTTATAAAACGTGACTTAAGCAGAGATTTTGATTAGGAAACGAGTTCCAAGATTTTTCTTCTGTTTTCGATATATTGGTTAAGTTAAGCCTTAAGACCTGGTTATCTCTGAAAGCAGTCGTTAGAGGCCTTAGGGTCCCCTGAATATTGTTACTTTTATTATTACTATTGATTTCTAAACGATACAAGGTGGATACAAGCACGCGTAACGGTTCAACAATGTATAAAACAATATAACCAAACGGACAGACCTCGAACCAGTTTCATCACCTGTCTGTATGAATAAAACCCCTCGTCGTCGGGTTCGTGCCCTCGGGTAACAATTAAACTAGGTAGCCACTTGCCTAACGTTAAGGTCAAACTTAAGTAGGTAGATAATACTTACTTAGTTCTAACTGTGTAAGTATTTCATAACATGTGATAGGTACGTAAAAAAGTATAATGACAGTGTTAAGTTAGATAGCTGTTGACGTTCGTTTTTATGTAGATTTACTAGCACGTAAGTCCCGATCCCGCAAGAATATTCAGATAATAAAAAGAAACCTATGCGGTAATCCAGATCTACAGCTATCGGCATACCAAGTTTCATCGCAATCGGTTGAATGCGTGAAGGAGTAACAAAAACCTTACACATAATTCACAATTACAATACAAGTGAAAAATATAACTTTCGATAAAGTGATTTTGATCAGTTGATGAAATACATAAATGTATAAAGTCATGTTGCGATGTGATTCCTGACTTAAGCTTATATGAAATGAAATCCAGTTGACAGCTTTGATTTCATTCCTTATTTATTTAAATTAAAACAACGGATTAACTGCAAGATACACACGCACGTCGATGTCAAATGTAGGTTAAAACGTCTTTAAAGAAAGGGAAAATAAATATGTCATTATTATTACTTTTTCCAATTGTAAACTAAGCTTCACTTAAATTTGACAAGAATCTGTTTGAATAAAGGAAAACGTAGGTATAACCTTTTCCTTACTAAGCAAACCCGTCGTCTGTTCATTTTTTGACAAAAACCACCCCTGTTAAGGTGAAATGATAACAAAACGGTCAAGCTCAGTAAGATCGGAAATAGCTTCAAGCTCTGAGGAGCGCCCGCGCCCGCGTCGGGTGCGCCCGCGCAATCACGCGTAAATCCTGTCTTATAGGACTTTTACTTGGAAGAACGCAGGAAGACACTGTCATACGATAACTTTCTACTACTTTGTTTACAACCGAGTATTGAATAATTAATTCTTCTAAACTTCATTTCTTAAAGTGTCTTTACGGAGCTTGATATTTTGCCAGTAATTGCAACAAGCTTAATTGTAATTGTTTACGAGACTGAAGATTGCGGGTAGAGGCGTCCGTAAAAAAACAAATTAAAACATGGTAAATATCCCGTTTTAAAATAATATTTGTATTAATAAAAACTATTTTAGACTTAAATTGTATAATTAATTATTTCTTCAGCCAGACATATGTAATTGAAAGTGGTGATTGGGAGCAACTTTGAAGGATGTGCTCTTTGTGATAACTTTATTTTAAATTATATGATGGCTTAAGTATGAATCCCAAAATTTCTTTATATAACAAAGCAAAGCAAAGCAAAGGTGGAGTGGTAGTCCTTCCTACCACTCTACCTTTGCTTTACTACTTGGCTTTGCTTATAAATTTTGGGACGACATAGGTATTTAATAAACAGTGGCCATTGACCATAACATCTATGCCGGAAATTCAAGTGGCTACAACATACAACAATGATACAACATCGTATAACCGGCAAACTAATCATTTCACAAACATTAGGTTCAAAATGAACTCTACATCCTTTCAAATTAGGTCGATTTGACCCTTTTGATGTTGTACCAGAAATAATTTTCGAAACAACGTTATAAATTGAGTACGAGATAAAGTAAATTAAGCCGTAAATCAAAGGGTTAGAGTAGGAATTCGTGATGAGATATAATCTTGTAGGGAGGGCGGCGCGTGCGCCTTGGACCACTACTATTGTTTTCCGTGATTATGGTAAGAATCTTCTTAAAACATAATTTTAAAAGTGCTATGTTACTTAGTCCAGCTCACTTTTTCTTTTTGGTATTTAATTTTGTAGATGTAAAATAATCTTAATACCATACAACTTTGCCTAAGCAAAGTCACAGTCTACTAATAGACTGTGACTCGACTCGCAAAAAATGATGAGTATTTCATTATACTTACTTATTTAAATAACTATTAATTAATATTAAGTTCTGTTTGTTTTAAATGTCTGTTTACTCTATAAGTGTGGTGCAATCACCTTTTCCAGCCCATAGACATTACATAGACTTACTTCAAATCCATAGACGTTCATCGATCGTTCGTTAGAACTTTCTTTATAACACTAATATTATAAATGTGAAAGTTTAGATGTTTGGATAGATCACCCAAAACGATTAAACGGATTTGTCTATTTGGCACACGGATAGCCCGCAGGAACGTTTATAACACATAGCTGCGTCCTACGGTTTCACCCGCGTAAGTCCCGATCCCGTGGGAATATCGGGATCAAATGTAGTTTTCTAATGGTGAACGAATTTTGGAAATCGGCACAGTACTTTTTGAGTTTATTCATCACAAACATACCCACACACAAAAATCCTCCTCTCCTCTCTATAATATTAGTGTAGATAGATGAAGATAGAATACTTTTGAATGGGAACTACGTATTTGAGTCTGTCACATAACATGGTGTGTTCATTTGTAATAGTATCACTTAATGGACGTATGGAGTGAGTTCGAATCGAGTTCTCATAGTAGTATCTGATTATAGGAACGTGTAGTTATTACGATGATTGCGAGGTAGCAAATGATGCCTCCTGTCTGTTGCCATGAGATTCCTTCCATCCACCGGGCGACGACGGTAGAATGTCTTGATTTTATGTTTAGTCTAGCCTTTTTTAAGTTACTTTTTAATTTACTAGCTGCATCTCGTGGGTTTACCCGCATATTTCTTGAACCCGTGAGAATATCGTGATAAAAATATAGTTTATGTTAATTCAGGTTTTAAGCTACCTACTTGTGAAATTTCAGCGAAATCCGTAAAACCCTTTTTGAGTGATTGACAGACAAACAAACCCAAATTCCAATCTTCTATAACATTACTAGCTTGATCCCGCAGTTTCACCACCGTAAATCCCGATCTCGTGAGAATTTCGAAAACCCTGATGACACTCTCCAAACAGCTATCCACTGTGCGTCAATTAGTCGTCAGTCAGTCAGGACAAAGCATGAGCACTTCCGAAAAAACCGAAGACTGATCTAGGTACCTAGAAACATATGGTTACAAACACTAACAATAATTTAATGTGGCAATTGGGGGCGGCCTTATCGCCTAAGAGTGATCTCTTCCAGGCAACCATTGATAGTCAGGACATAGTATAGCTGTAAATGAAACATGGGCCGACAATAACATTTAATACACTTATTAACAAAAATGTGACTAAACGTTTCCGCAAAATCTATAGAATTGTGGCTCCATTTTTGTCGATTTTTTTACTAAAATTGTATCTGTCAATCGACTAGTCAAATGACCCCGTAGGGTCTTATTGTTTCACCAAATCTGCCCATAAATCAAACAGATCTATTAACTAACTCGTAGCAGTTTCGTAACTCCTTCCAAGCAGTGACACGCGTTGAAGTCTTTCGTATGGAAAATCTGATTTTGTAGCTAAGTGCCATTTTATGAGCAACTACCATCACGCTTTCGCGCTGCGGTTTCACCCGCATAAAAGAGCAAAGCAATTTTAGACTACATTAATGTACTATTCACACAGTTCTATTTTCCAACCCAATTTACTAAGCTAAGCCGGTGAGACCTAGGAACTTTCCAGGGAGGGGGTAGGATTTTTATAATCTTCAGGTCTCTGTGAACTATGTCACACATAGACCGACTGGGGTATCCTCTATTTTGGGCTCACAAGTATTATTATTGACAAACAGAGTCCCGCGTTTCACTCGCGTATATTCTGATCCCGTAGGATTATCGGGATCAAAAGTAGTCTATGTTACTCCTCGGTAATGTAGCTTTCTATTGGTGAAAGAATTTGAAATCGGTTTAGTAGTTTCAGAGATTACCCGGAAAATACATACCTACATAATTGTTACCAACGTTACCTCTTTATAATATGAGATTTATTAGCCAGAATTGCCCCACTGCACCCACACTGCGGCTAATCTTATTTCCCATAGATTAATATTCTCATAATGTAATTGAAATAGTTCGAGATTAACGAAATCGTGACCAACCAAGCCCTCCGTTACGTCGTTATAACGAGATTACGGAGGCTCTATACGGAGGCTGTCTGCTAATTGATTTATATTAATGACTTTAATTAGGTTCGACCTTCGATGCTTGAACTTTGAATTAATTATTGTGGATTAATTACAATTAATTACGTAGATATGTAGATAGACTTGCTACTTCCATCTTCTAAGTGTGTTATTTGAACAACCTACACACCGTAGTTGTGTTTCGTAATCATTTTTTACCCGACTACGCCAAAACCAAAAGGAAGGCTAGGTATTGTAAGGATGTGTTTATTGTATGAATTTGATTTGTAATCGGTGAACTTGGGTTTAGGTTTAACTGCCTCTGTGGCGCGTCATCGGGTAAAGGCCCAAGGCAGAAGATTGCGGGTTCGAGTCCCGCCAAGTGCAAGTATTAATGGGTAAAAAATAAATATTTGTTTCTGGTCTAAATGTTTTCTATGTATCATATTAGGTATGAATTTACAAAAAAGGAAGTATAATATTTCTAGTACCCATATTACGAGGCTAGTGCTTAGTTTGAGGCTGAGCTTAAGCTTAAGCTGTGTGGAACGTCGTGCAATATTTATTTTCATTTATTTTTTCTTAGAGATAGTAGGCAAGTACCTACCGACTGTCAGGTTAAAAACATTCCTATTTGTTAGATAAAAATTGACGAGATAGTGAGATAACAAACCAATTTAAAAATAATACGAAATAAATTCAACAGATATTTTTAATTAATAATTACAATCCTAATTTTACAATCATGTTTTCTCACGAGCACTGATTAGATGAAAATAACCTCAATTTAATGTTTGACGTAAAAAGAATCGAGTTTCATTCGACAAGTCTTCAAGCTATTACAAGATGTTCGAAATTAACTCTCAAATCAGACGGGGAACTTCTAAATTAACCGATAGTTAAACCTTTTAGATCATACTTTAGTATGTAAATGTGGCGCCATAAACTGTATTTCATTTATTACCAGCCGTTAAGAAGCTTTTAATCAGACTTCCATCATCGAACTTTCTTTTCTTAATTAAAAACAAAATGGCCGCGATTTTGATAGTTTCGGAAAAATGTTTCCAAGTAATAAACGTACATAATTTTGCGATGTATCATGTGTTGTAATTCAATAATGTGTGTACGCTAATGAGCTAAGGGATGATGTATGGTGGTCTCTTTCTTACTCTTGGGTTTTGCGTACTTTTGTTTCACATTCGGAGGCATCTCGGCGCAGTTGAGTATGCCGTGTCAGTTACGTATGCGCGAGCGCGTGAAGCGTCCGTGTTCGAAATTCAAAAGTTTTCGCGCGATTATTCCTTGCGACTTTGACTATTTTAGTGTTATGGAAATTCCATGTGCAAAAATACAGTGAAATTACCCTTATAGTACTTTGAAAGAAGTTATTTTATCTGTGTGTGTGCCAAGGATTGCAGTGAACGGATTTACTAGTGCTAAAATTAAGGTTAATTTATGGAAGACATTTTCAAATTACTATGATAATTGCGTTTCAAACAAATGCCAATTGGTTTTTTTGCATTTGTTTATCGAGATTGCTTTTTTATCTTAATTGAATCAGCGGTTCTTCAAAAAACAAAGGTTAATCTTAACGCAAACTAGACAAGCAACAAAATTTTGTGAAGTCTTTTAGGTATTTTCTCGCTATTGTTTAAGCATCCAACTGATGGGTACTGACGACACATTAATTGACCCACATAGAGCTATAAAACCTTGCATACTTAAATAAACAAGAACATTTTCATCAGGAAATTTTGATTCGAAATCAGGATCAGTTACTTAAAAAGTATATATTTGTTAATTGTAAAAGAAATAAGCCAATAAACTTTACTGTAAAAAAATATATTATTTATATTTATCTAAATATCTTTCAGTTTCAGTACAGTCAGCAAAAATATCACTAACTTTATAAAAATATGCTTAGATACAAGACGATTGAATTGATTTAATACTTGCTTGCCTACTATCTTAATTACGAGGCAAAGTAACGAGCTTATGAATAATTAGAGTGATCTACTGTGTAACAGTACATTAAACTTTTTTAAGTTGATCAGGCAGTCTGTCACTCGGAACAAAGCATTTTATAGATATAAATACTGTTATGTGTGTGTTGTTTACAGAATTTATTTAATTTATTTATTTATTTTCATTTTTCCCGGGTCTTATTCGCGTATTGTTCCGACTTGTGTTGTTGAGATTGAGACCTTGTTTTCCCGCGACCAAGACTATTGTCATCATCATCCGAGCGTTGTTCCCGGTTGCATCTCTCTCGAGAGCCCGGGGTCCGCTTTCCTACTTTTACGTCTCCACTTCGCACGATCTTCGGCATCCCGTGTGGTGAGGCCATTTGCACGCATATCCGATCCTACAACGTCAAGCCAGCACTTCTTGGGTCTTCCCAATCTGCCGCGGCCGGGCGGAGGCGCCATAGCAAGACATTTGTTTCCCACGTAACTAGCCGGTTTTCGTAGAACGTGGCCGTACCACCGTAGGCGGCATTCTTGCAGTTTGTCTGCAATGTCTCGGACATGAAGGCTGCCCCTGATGCGGGAGTTACTGACGCGGTCTTTTCGCGTCACTCCACACATCCAGCGCAGCATCTTCATCTCCGTGACACGCAGCTCCTGCTTATGTCGCTCAAGCAATGGCCACGCCTCACTACCATACAAAGGACAGGTCTAATGATCGTTTTATAGACCTGTCCCTTCAGTTTAACTGGCATTTTCGGGTCACAGATGACACCAGTTACCTCCCGCCACTTGGCCCAAGCTGCCGAAATGCGGGACTTGACGTCACAATCGAAAAAGCACAGATCCCAAGTACTTAAACTGGTCTGTCCGCTCGACCATGTGACCGTCTACGCAGACAGGTGTGGGATCTGTGGTATTGCTAGCCAAGTATTCGGTCTTCGCTGCGACCAAGACTATTGTAATATAGCCGAAACGTCGAGGTGAACGAAGATAATTTTAAAATAACACTACGCGAATAAGCCCCGGGTTTACGTAAATAACAGTATCTTTCTATAGCTATAAAATGCTTTGCCCTGACTGTTCAACGCACAGCCTAACAGAGAGATAAATAGTAGAGAGCTGAAATTTGGAGAGTGTATTCTTTATATAAAGCAAGCTTCCGATAAGAAAGGGTTTTTCGAAATTCTTCCGGGATCGGGACTTATGCAGGAAACCGCGGGACACTGCTAGTATAGTAATAAAAGTTGTTTATCTCTGTGTTGCACTCAAAATAAATGAAACGTTAATGAATCTGGGATCAGTGAAATTGTTTGGAAAGAAAACTAACTGATACAACAAAGATGTGAATTTATATCTTATCTTTGTGAACCATCGTATAAGTACATATATAATGTATGTAAAACGACACGCGAAATGTCTGCTAAACTCTACATATATTATGGTAGAATTTATTAGAACTTCGGGTCGCGTAAGATAATTTTAAATACCCCGATATTTCGGCTCAGGTTACACCCGCCGTGGTCGCAAGCAGACAAATATGTAAATAGTTTTTTGGAAAAATATGATATGGAATGGATCTGTGATTTCTGAAGCTAAATGCACAAGATGCAACCAGTAAGACATAAATCTAACCAACACCGATAAACTATTAACAGTACCTACCCCTCTTCTAAATGAAACATTTTACTCGCAAAAAGTTGACGTGTAGCTTTATTGACGCATTTATCTGATCAAAATCGGATTAGGATTTAATATGGAGTCGTTGCTAAGCAACCGCGCTATAAATGGAGGCACGAGATAGCATCTGGAATATCGAGAGTTATGGGACGATTGATGAGTAGTGTCTGTTGAAATATGGTAGCCTAGATCGAAGTGGAGATAGCTGCTTACTCGATCTAGTCTAGTATACGATTTTGAACTAGCATGGTTGTTTTCAATACAAGTATTATTTAATAACGGGGTATATCACGGCGTCTGGGGCCCTGTAGCCCTGGCATAGAATAGGATAACCCCATCTCTTCCCGTGGGTGTCGTAAAAGGCGACTTAGGGATTTAGGGAGGACTAGCAAAAATTAAGATCTCCCCGCCCGGTGGCGGATAAACTGCTTGGTCCCTTGAAGGCTTGAAAAAAGATTGCCAAATCTATTAGCAGAAGGTATGATCAATGATGACTTACCTACTGCGCCAACCCCAATTATTTGGGGTTTAGCGGACCCCGGGCTCCCGAGAGGGATGCAACCGGGAACATCGCTCGGATGAGAGATCACGGCGTCTGTGGCCCATAGCGAAGGCTCGACTGCAATGCAGAAGGTTGCAGGTTCGATTCTCGCCGGGTGCAAGATAAATATTTGCAAATTAGTTTCAATGAGGGTTTAATTGGAATAATAAGCAGCTGTAATACAATGTCCTAGGATGGCGTATTGGAAAATAAAAGGATATTTTGTTCTTCAAATTGGCCATTTTTACAACAACAACAACAACAAAACAAAAAATTCGCAGACAGTATCTAATTTGTTATGTAAATGACTAGTACCTAATTGTAAAAAAAATAAACTCTTAATAAAGGGGAACCTTCAGCTACACGCCAAAATATCAATTCAAACGTTTATGTCTGAGGTAAATTGTTTAAAAAAAAATGTAACGTAGGTACCTATCTACATTATTTATAGAAATTCTCACAGTTATTGAATAAGATTATCACTCCAACAAACGAAAATATTTTGATATTTCATCTGATATATCATTAAAATTACCATAATAATATAGGTTACCATACTATCAGCACTACGACGCTTTAACTACAAGATTTCGACGTCGAATTGTAGTAAAAATGAAATTAGAGTGTATTGTGTTGTTGTGATTAACGATGAGAAGTAATGAGTGCTAGCGACGCCTCGTGACTTCACTCGTATCGGAGGAAATAACGGAATATGAGTGATGTAATGTTCAAGACACGAGAATCTAGATACCCTTGCAGACTGGCCTGTCTTTGTTAAATAGGTACATAGAATAAAAACATCAATCTATATATCTCTAAAAAATCGAATACTACTAATATTATAAAAGCGAAAGTTTGTAAGCATGTAGGTATGTAAGTAACTTTGTTACTCTTTCATACAAAAACTATTGCACCTATTGCGATGAAACTTAGAGACAGACCTGTAATAAATAACTCATAGGCTATTTATAATCCCAATATTCTCGCGTGATAGGATCTCACGCGGGTGAAACCGCGGGGTGCAGCTAGTACAAATGATATTTATCTTTTAGGAAGGTTTTTAATTTTAAATAAGTTTTAAATAATTACTTAGGGATGGACCAAAATTATCATTTTAACGTAGAACACAAATTTTAATGTAAGAAGGTACTCGTATGAAATGACAATTGGCTAAAAGTATTGTTTTCCACATTAACTCAAATAACGTAAGAACGGTGGTTAAGGGAAATTGAATACCATGATGTTACTGAAGTTCATCATATTTGGTTAATATAGAAACAATCATACACACAAACAGACAAACATTCACCTTCATAATATTGAGTATATTGCTTTGGTTCACATCGCCTTCGGAGTGGTGAAAACTGCTATTGTTACAAAAAATCTTGTACCTACCAATAGCTGATTGTGAACATTTTTATTGTTTTAGAAGTTTTAATGGAAAATGTTTTGATAGATAGTGTTAAGTAGTTAAAAAGTGAACAAATCAAAACGATCTTAAAATAATAATAATTAAAATGAATATAGAGAACTTTAGCATTTCGAAAAGATCCAAACAACCTTATTGTTGTTGGAAAAACAAGCCATCGCACAAAATTTCAATAGGTAAGTAAAGTAATCGAGTCAGGCCATCACTTTTGTTTCTGTACCTAAAAAAAAAACTCTACTAAGAAATTATTATAATTACGAAGAGCGGGACATTTGTACAAGTAGGTAGTGATTTGAACCAGTAGTAATTTCTCGTTGTGGTCATAAAATTCACAAACGGATGTTTTCCTCCTATACAGTGATAATGATTGCCTGTGACAGTTTTCTTTTTAGACAGCGCCATCTAGCAGTATCTCCCGTTCCCTTTTTAAAGCTAGTTTCAAAATTACCTAATTGAATTGGGATTTTATGATACGAATTTCCGCTTTACAGCTCATATATTCTGTCCATTTGATTGTGACTGTATACTTGCTTGTATTTTATGGTGGGTGTGTAACATTTAATGTACCGATCAATCAATCAATCGATCAATTGAGACCATGTAGGTACTCGTACTCACTCGAGTCATTGCGCACGCGCAGCATTGATCAATTATGGTCCTGTTTCCGGTATTATTCTATTCTGATTTTATTTTACTGTAGGTACTGGCGATCGAACGCGCTGGTTCGCATTACCAGTAGTTGCGGATTCGAGTCCGGCCGAGTACGTGTTTTTTTTTCACAAACAATTAATTTTATTATTTGTGGCTTTTCTCTATTGGGATATCAATTAGATTTTTCTTCTGTTTTCGCGATGTTACTCGTTGTTTCTGTTTTAATCACGTTATCAAAATTTATTTGTTTCGATGCTCAACGTTACGAGACCTTACAGATCTCTTCTTCAGGCTTGACTCAATCCAGTTTCCAAATAATGGGAAGAGGGAATGGTAGAAGAGACCTAATCATGAGTTCGTTTAAGCAAGCTTAAAACACCGTTTCACTCAACTATGAAATGCTTCAACGCGGAATTTATATGAATAACAACATATAATTGTCAAATTTCTCACCTCTAAAATATCTTATATTCGTGCATATAGACAGAAGAAATTCTTAGAAATCTCATTAAAAATCGATTAGTAAAGAAACAAAGATACCGGTAGCCACCAGCTGGCCGGAGGCGGGACCGGGCTAACCAACCTGTATGCAAATACCGAGCAAGTTGAAATACACCCTGTCGTCAATAACTAAAGATTCTTTTTTGTCTGTCTCGCCGAGTGCCCGGGGTTAGGTCTTCAAATTACGAAGCAGCTTTTTGAAGTGATGTAAAAATATATTATTTTGATCACGCGATATTCGTTGAAAGGTTTTGAGAAAGTTTCTAACTCGATTCGAATGGATCAAATAGACACATGTATGTCATTTTGGATGTCTGAAATGAGAATAGAATCAGTTTCCACTGACGCGGAGTAGGGCGAAGGGGAGTGAAGAAGATCAGTGAAAAGTAAAAACTGTTTCCATTGAAGCGGAGCGGATAGGTATTCGATCTATTTGAAGGTCCGATTTCGTGCTCTGTGATTGGTCAATTTATCCCTCGCACCCTGCGAGGGATAAATATTGTCAGGATATTCACACGACGTGTAAACACATCAAAGTAACAACCACAGTGCGTTGCTGGACCTAACACATCGAATATCTTTAAAAACTTACGTAGAGGTAGCTTAATATACATATAAGGCCCTGGTTCCTATTTGATAGTCCAATCTCAGATGTAAACTAGCAACAGATGCGTAGATCAAAAAATTTTATGCCTAAGATTTGTTCCAACAGGATGTCTAATAGGTTTGTTACTTGAAACAAGATCGTGAAGCTCGTGATATGAATAGAAATCGCAAAACTTACAAATAGGTAAAAATATTTTAATAAAAAAACTTAAAGTGGATAAAAATAGCAGGTAGGTAAGTAGTATTTACAATTTTTTAATGCCTACATGACCTTAAGCCCTATCTCATTAGATACAGGTGCACGGAACCACGTAGTGTTGGTAGCAGTTAGATAGATATCAACTCGAAGCTTAAAATAAACTATGATAATAACATGTACTGCTCACATTCAGTACTACTTGTTGAGATAAAGACTTTTATTGTTACCGTGGAAAAGAGGGAACATCTTTATGTTTGTAAGGACACCTTGGAGAGTCGATCAGTGACTTCTGAATTAGTTTTAAATTACTCGGTGGATGGCCCATGAGTTGGTTTAGCTAGATTTCTTCCATACTTAGCCACATACTTGGGTCGTGCATTATACTTCAATTTAATAGCCCTATCTATAAGTGAATTTTCCCCAATCAATGCCGACCCATTTATCTTCTTTTAAGAAAAAAAAAGCTCGTAAAGTTTGGTACAAAACATTTCACATGGTTATTTTAAAATAAGGAAAATGCAGTAAGTAACTTATTTCTAAATACATTTTCACCTCTATTTGACGAAACTACTGTTACTGACTTAAACCGGGGCGTATTTTTTTCCAAAAAACAATCAGACTTTCCACCTATTTTAATGCTTTTTTAAAATCTTTGTATTAAACTGGACTGAATATAAAATCGCCTTTTTCCCTCTCTGTCAAGGTGATAGCTAAGATCCGTAAGAGCGAGCGAGAGGGTAATTTTGCATGCGCGCACGCACGTCTCCGTGTGTAGAGTTAATAAGTCGATTTTCTTTACAGCGTTAACGGTAGAGCCAGTCTGTGTGTACAAATATTACCTACTACTATAAGTGATTTTACTTCAAAACCACTTGTAAGTACTTATTTGATCAAAAATAAGGGATGCATTGTCAAATAATAGGTACTTAGCTAAAGTAGTAAGTTTACTTAAGTTCCTCTAAAACAAGTAAGACAATAGGAGCCTTAGTGTCTTCTTCTCATTGGAGGTTGTGTTCCGAAGACACACTAAATTGCTGAAGAATCAAAATGATCATGTTAAATCTCCTCCTTTGTTAGTGGTCCCAAGGTACACAGTGCGAGTACCGTATTGACAGATCGAAAGGAGGCAATGGAGAAATGGGAGTGGTATAGGTACGAGATTTTCAAAAACTACTAGACCGATAATATGTGTGGCAAAAAATCACTATCTCGAGCTCATCCATGCTTCGGAAATAGCAGGAGTTACTTCAAGTTAGAGGCCTTAGGGCAAGTCAGACACCACTATACGAAAAGAAAAAGATTGCTTTGCGAAGTCGGGTAATAATACCCAATTGACTCTCAATTAAGGAACCGTTAAGGACTGGTTCATAAGGGTATGCAGGAAGTATGAGAGGTGACATTAGTTAAAGCACAAACTGTATTTATAAAAGCAGCAAGTAATAGTAGTGTAATGCAGCTAATGTGTAAAATGCTCGTAAATATAACTAAGTATGGTTTAGTGGCCGTAACTCAGGGTTTACAGTTGTGAGCTTTTTCTGTACCGCCATTAGAGGTAAAGTATGGCATCGGTGAATCATTGCATTATGCCGTGATAATGTCTTTAACTTAGAAGGTACCTACATATATAAAACAAGCTGAAAACTGAACTCTTTTTAGTTTAGCTGTACCTAATGTTCAAGAAATTTGCGCGTTACATAAGATAAAAAGAGTCAACCAACCGTAATCGACTTGCATGATGGATGATTTATGATTTTTAATCCTTCAGAATCACAGAAAAGTTACCATTTTCAAAAAGAATTGATAATTTCGGCTTTGACAACCAGGTACCAGGTGCAACCAATGCCATTATGTATGATGATGATCTTATGTAACGCGACGCGCATTACATAAAATACTAATATTATAAAGTGATTTGATAGATTTGATTGTTTGTTTGTACATTATCGAGGAGTAACATAGGCTACTTTTGATCCCGACATTCGGGATCGACACGGGATCGAGATCCCGGGGGAAACTGCGGGACGCACCTAGTAGGTATTTGATAAAACAGTACCGCCTACTGAAAAGAGTTCAGATATTAAGTCTTTATCTATAGCTTGTTGAGGTTTTTTAAATAATGGTTAGGTAGACCCGACAACACCAAAGTAAACTGACAAATAATCATCCAACATAGAATACCTACCGTGACTGAAACCGTGAAGAACAAATTGGATTATATCACGCATGCTCTCCGTAATGCTCTCAGCTATCAACGAACGGTAAACTCCTATGTTCACGCCATTTTCTCAATAATTTGTGGTGTGAATATATTGTGTGTTCTTGATTATGTGAGCTAGGCTCACTAACTCGCGTTATCGAGGCCCCCCCCCATCGACATACCCAAAAGGTCTCTTTGAGTTGATTGAATTTATGCGTCCGTTCGTAAGTATTCAAATCGTCGCAACGACGACACTGACAATTAAACAGTTAAATACTTCATTTTTTTAATTTCAGACTACGATCTGCTTCTTTTTTCTTTGGGAATATGTATCAAATCATAGTCTGCGATCAAAAACATAACCCTCTCCTTGCAGCCGGATGAAACAAAGAATTGTTCCTAATCACGGTTTAGACCTATCTGACTACAAACGAGGCAAGTAATGTTTGACTTAAAATTAATCTATATAGATGAAGTGAGGGTGTAGATAGACGCAAGTTTGTACAACGGATCAATAGCTATACACGTGAATCTGTGTAAGTTGTTATATAAGTGTCCATGGACATCTACTCCCTCCTTTAGTCTCAAATTGAGACAAAATGGGAGCGGTGTTGGTCTAGTGGTAGATACCGCGACTTTCATTCCGTAGGTCGTGGTTTCGAATCCAGGCCGACCGCGCACCATAGTCTTTTTCTTTAAGAAAAATTTAAGTGCGCTATTAACATCGCTGCATCGCATCTTACGGTGAAGGAAAACATCGTGAGGAAACCGACATGTCCTAGGATAAACCACGGTCCGAAGGCATGGGATATTCGCCAATGCGGGGTAGGCTCCCGTGGCGTCTTAAGCCCTCTAAGAAATCACGTACGCCCAATTGTGAGGCTAAGTGCGGAAAAGGCTCAGCGAAACTAACTAGTCTCAAATTCATGTTAGAAACAACGAATTTTTGTTTTCAATTTCATCAAGCGCGGTAGCAAATAAGGCCGGCACGGACATAATATAGATGTGAATTAATGAATCAAGATACATAACTGAATCTATATCTGAATTGAATCGCACACAGGTCTTCATGGTGCTTATAATAACGGTGCAAGATCGTCTACAACTACGACTAGATTGCATCGGATCTCAATTGAAAACGTAATCGATTCTGTGGCTCTGAATTATAAAAACTAATAGAAACTAGATTTATTTTTACAATTGTCTAAATATTTTTATTGTACTTTATTTCGGAATCACTCTTTTGTTGGCTAGACTTCAGGCAAATCTAGTTCCGAACTTCTATCGCACTAATCGCACTATGTAATAGAGCATTTAGCCCTTCTTGCCTTGTCAGAGGAGACATAATTGCTTCGTATACACCAAATATATGTGTCTTTGCGCCAAATATTTGCGACCAATGATTATGTTGTTATGTGTTACTTAAACCGTTTACGGCATATTTTTTTGATAGGCAAAATTTAAAATTCAAATTTTTTTCCTCGTTTAAATCGCGTTGCGTTTATTATAAGCGTTTTACCAGTGCTCTAGGTTTCGACATTCTTACAACTTCCTCAGGGGTAGACCCTCTGGGTGCAGTATGATTCTCAAAGTCATCGGCAACCCAACCATCGCTGCTGGAATTTAAGTCCCTGTTAGGAAAATTATTTTCTAACCGTCACACATAATGTGACCCACAGATTCCATTGGTGATTTATATCATTTCCTTATATAAACGACTTCTATAATTATTATAATAACTGCACCCATTAATATCTATGAATGTCAATATATTATACAATCATATAAAGAAACAAGATTTATGTCTCATATTAAATTTAATGATGTTTTGGCTGCTGGGAAAGCTTCGGGTTTTTTATGATGAAAGTGTTAATCAATCATTGTGATTTCAATTTAATTAGAAAGTTAAGTTTTGGAATTTGAATCTCACAAATTTTATGCATTTTTATAAATATTATGAATATTTGTTGTCTGCAACAGTTTTCTAAATAAAATAGCACAAAGCATTATTGTCACTTTTCAATTTACCGACTTCAAAAAAGAAGGAGGTTCTAAATTGGGTTGTGGCTATTTTTATAACCGTTTTTAACGGACGTTCCCCGACTACCCGAAGGCGGCTGGGCCGATTTTTATGATTATTTTAGTCTATAAATTACAAACCTTTTTTTTACTATCTTTCAAAAGTACATCGACGTTTCAGCATAGGTTACAAACACCTGTCATGGTCGCAAGCAGATCATGGTTAAAAAATAATTTACAGAAATCGTGTAAGCTTAAAAAGTGTTTTGCATTTTTCTTCTGTTTTCGCGATGTTGTTTGAAATCAAACTCATTATCAGTTTAAATCGCGTGGTGTTTATTATTTTTAGTAATGGTTTCAATGCTTAACGTTTCGAGAACTTTTTTCTCTTCATCAGGATAACAATCAATCAAGGAGGAGTCAATCCTGATGAAGAGGTCTCGATAGGTAAAGGTCTGGAAATTATCAGCATGAAATAATGCTAAAAATAATAATCACTACGCGATTAAAACCGAAAAATAAGTTTAATTTTAAACATTTCAAAAATGATTTCATTAAAGATAGGGAACCAACAACCTATTTTAAGTACCTAAGTTACACCTTTAAATGCATACTTTTACACAAAACAGTTTCGACAAAGGTCAAGCAACCGTGATTCATAATTAACGAGATAACACACTAAGTTAAAGTGTAAAGTAGCCATTTCATATCACATAACAGTCATGTTTATAACTTGATTAACTTGGAAAATACATAAAAAAGAACCGGTACGGGTATGCTAACTTAGAGTAGAATAGATAACTTAGAATGGAAGTCAATTGGTACTATCTACCTACATCTTTTATGGCACAACTTTGTTATAAATGTAAATAAATATACTTAGATTGTTTTATATCACACGTGATAAATTCAAGTTAATTAAGAATACCAAACTTGAACTTGTACAAGGTGAAACAGACAAATGAATATAGTATACAGAATAGACGCTTCAACTATTTTAATACAACATTTTACAACATCTACTAAATAATATAATTAATTGCTAATTTATGATGGCGGAATTCGAAACGCAATAACTGTCTAACGGAATTTAAATTGAAATCGTGGTACTGAGAGTCTATGAGGTGATGCATAATTTATATTCTCACCTATGAGTCTTCTGAAATCATTATATTTGAGTTTCAGCCATAGTAACCGATACAATTAATCGTATGCGCAAACATCCAACCAACATTGTCCATTTAAAACTGCAACTGTTATTTTTTTTATATTTATGTTTGCTCTTATTACTTTAACCCTGAAACATATATTTTACGCCCTTGTTTTTAAATTAAAATTAAAATAATTAAAAAAAAATCAAACCTGACTTCAAAAATAGGACAAAATAACCTCACCTATATACAGTGTAATTGACTTATCTGTTATGTAAGCTGAAATCGGCCGGTTTACTGGGTAGATCCAGATTGTATGTAGTTTAGCTATTTTACAACAAATATTTAATTGTTTATTTGTACCCTTTTTAGTGGATTTTCGACTGATATTAAAAATCACCAAAATTGTAATCGTAACTTTAATTACTGAGGAAGTCCAATAAATAGTAATTTACTGCATTTTGGGATGCTATTCTGCTCATTATTCCGAAGGCTGTCATCAGTTCTTCTTTGGGACCAACTCGGGACTCTCATCTTCCAAATAAAAAAATAATGATCGAAAACGAACTTCATATACGTATACCTACGTACTTCATATGCGTACGGCGTTAACATAGTAATATACACATACATACAATATACGGGTCAAATTGAGAACCTCCTTCTTTTTTTTGAAGTCGGTTAAAAATAAATAAATTAACCTTCCAACTGCATCGAATCAGTCAAAATCGCTATTTGGAATTGTTTCGACCGTGTCGCTTCGTCAATCTAATTTCAGGCAAATTTGAGGTCATTAACCAAGTTTTTACGTCGCAGAGAAAGTAGTCGAGTAGCTTGAAGTATTAACGTATAAAAAGAAGTTTTAAAATAACATTTACAACAAATACCTATTTAAGTAATTCATACAAGTAATTCATTCATATTTCGATAAGTAATTAATACATTGACTCGGTCAATTAACCCCGATTCTCATACAAGTCCGTCATGAATGCAAATTGTGCACTAGCATTTAAAACATTTGCGGTCTTTTTATTTTAGGTTAAACTCGAACCGGTCGACATTTGCCAGAGCTCGTAAAATTTTAGCGATTTTACATAAACTTGTTAAATAGATTTGTATGCGACCAGTATTCGCTAAAACAAATATTATTATTTTCGCATATGTTAAGGTCTTACAGCAATCTCGTATCGAAATACAATAAGACCAATTGAGATAAGTAAGACCATTCCATAAATTAACTTTAAAATAGTGATTCTAGTAAATAAACAAAATGTCGGCAACTGCGACCCGACAAGTGAAGTCATCGAACTCCGCAAACATATTGATGTGTAAACAATGGTGGAAAGTGTGCTGGATGTATGGAGACCAGGAGAAGTACTACAGACAACTCTACGGGAAACGGAACAATTTTAACCGTAACTTTATAAATTTCGATTCAGTCGATACTAAACGACCTGGCGCTCAAATTACAGAACTAACAGACGATTTCTTCGAAGATAGAACGAATGTAGACCAAATTGAACCAGCGCCAGATGAGAGACCGTTCGGAGTCGATGTTAGAGAAGTAGACTACGGTTTCGATTATCAAAACCCATGGCAAAAAGACCAAAGACGACAACCCATACAACAAAATTACGACTCATACGTAAACACGACAGATTTAGATAAAATTATAATCAGCACAGATAGTATTAGAAGTATGATTGAAAACGGTCTACCTCTAACTGAAGTCATAGATTCGAAAGATGAAATAATAAAGAATGGTGAAACAATCGGTAGGAACACAAAACTCGTCAGCAGAACGAAGAAAGGTGCTTTGGTTACTGAAGAAACTGAAATATCTACAGATTTCAAGAGTAATGCTAATTTAAAATTTCAACGGTCGTCAGTGAAAACTGGTCCGAACAGAAGTAAGGAGCTGTTGCAGCCGCTGAAAGAAGATAGGATATTAAAAGATTGTGCCAGAAGCAAGTGTTTGGGAGAACTGTTGACTACAACGATGACGACATTGGTTACTGTGGCGCAGACATCGGTTACCTCGTGCAATGAGTGAGTTGAACACTTTTTTCTATTTTTAAAATGCTTGTTTTTTTCCTACGCTGTCATTGGTTGCGAAAGATGGTGAAATAAATATGATTATGTTACCTACTCAGTTATCAGCGGCGAATCAACGAAATGAGATAGTATTTTATCATGCGTTCGACTACGTCCATAATCCAATCAACTTTGAAGAAAATAAGCCTAGGGTGTCGCGTAATTGACTCAGACTTATTCATTACATCCCACATAACATACATATAAGTCAAATTTAAAACCATTCAGCTGGTTATAAGGATTGAAAAATCAGTGTAATCGTATAAATCTTAGCCAATGACACATGCAGTGTTATTTTATGAGTTTGTAATGTATTTCATGAATAAATCACTGTAGTAGACGATATAGAACTTAAACTGCATCTCGGAAATTTATTATTTTATTTATTTATTTATTAGCATTCAATTTATACCTTGAACTCAACTAGATAATTTAACTTATGCACATGTTTGTGCTCCCAGACAGTGAAAGATGGTATCAATATAAGGTTATATGAAATTAGTGAGCCGAGCAGTTATGGGAATTCTACACGTCAAGGCGAATAACTTTTTCACCTCACAACCTCGGTAATATTCTGTTTTGCACGCAGATATCTGCGTGCAAAAACGTATTTTGCGAGCTAGCGTGGAAAGAGTTTTCAAAATTCGAATCAGTCTTTTCCATACTTTTATCTAAGGCAAGTTCATTAAAAATGCGCCATATTGTACATCTGCCAATGTGGTAATTTATTACTCGACAGCAAAGATATTTTGCATCTCGTACCTTTGAAACCTTCGCAACGCTCAGCAATCTATATTTGAACCTAGAATCCTATTTAATCCTAGAATGCTTCGCTAGCTCAGGTTTCAATACAAGTACTCGCTGCAAAAACCAACTTTGCAGCCTTGCTTATCAAATAACTATGATTGTAAAATTTTTTGAACGTCGACGTTTTTTTTCGAAAATCATTAAAATGCTTAGAATGGTAGTTGTGTTAAATAAAATAATAAATGTAATAGGGCTTGATGCCTAGTTGACACCTTTTAATAGTAGAATAGGTGTGTTGCAGTCTTTATACCTTCATTGAGTAATTCCATTGAAGTTCAGAATTCCTGGTTGAACGTTCTTTAGCTGTTATAGAAGCAATGGGCTATTGTTGCCGATGTTTCCAATAATGTTGTTATGTGGAATTTCACGTCGTCGTTGCGGTCTTTTGTTGATGTCTGCTCTATACTGCATGCACTGGCTCTTGTTCATCGACATAAATACAGCTACTACAATAGTCTACATTTTATAGCCAAGTTTCTACACTAAATTACAACAGGGAGAATAAAATTATTATAAACAGCACACGTTACCTTTTTAGCTGACGATTGACTACCTACTGAACATCATGTTAGTTTGGTTGGTTTTAAAAACATAAAATACAATTTGCTCTAGTTTTTTTAACCTCTTTCTCTCCATCTAAAAATCACTGTTCGAAGTATTACATAATCGTTATAGTGCTATTCTATGCTAGTATCATAATAAATTCAAACATTATGAAATTATGTATCTATGCATTTCATCCAATTTATTTTGAGATTTTACTGAATGAGTTATGTTCTTTGTTACGTCCCATATTTAAGACCTCATTATTTATAATTTATGACTTCGTTTGTGGTTTAAAATCATTATTAAACATTGTTAACTTTAACTGAAGCCATACAATTACACTAGCATATGGAGAAAGACGAAATAAATAGGGTTGTCCGACAAAAAGTTCAAAAAAATGACCTGCGCAGGGGAACAGCTCTTAGCTCTTAGCTACTAGGTTAACTGCAAGTTAAGTCTGTTAAAATAGCTACGTTAATTAATGAAAAAAACCCAATAACATAAACGATTTAATCTTCGAAAATTATACTACGAGTTGCATTGCAAAATACACGTTGTATTATTTTAATCGTAATTATCAAGTACTTTTAAAAAGTCGGCGCCAAAAAGTAAGAAAACAACATGGCGGCATTAACGGGCAAGGGCAGAGACAAGATTTTATCTTTTTAAGGCTACTGTTTACAGGCAAAGGCTTGTACCTGCATACAGCCACAATGATCGATCGAATTAAAAGTAAAGCTATCGATCCGCTTTTACTTTTAATTCATGTTAATATCTTAATTAATGATGTGCGTTTCTTTAATTATTGGAATGTTAAACTTTTATTTATTTAATAATGTTTGTTAAGTATTTCGTTTCTGTGATATTAAACAGATAATTAATTGAAATTCATACGTTTAGATCATATTTCAATACGATATTAAACTGTATGAAGTTTGTCGTGGATGTGAAAGGCCTTATTTGCAAGTTATTATTTCATTTTAAAAGTATTATTTTATTTTAATTTTCGTAGGACCTACTTCCTGTTCCAAAAGAAAAAATATATGAAAAGCTGTTGTGTTTTGAGATGTATTACTGAATATCTTTAGAACCCTCTAGTTTTTAATAGTAATTATTATTTATTTATGTTAAATATAACTATTTCTAGAATATGCTTAACACATTTTTTTGATCAATTGTCTAGTTAACTTGTAATGAGCAAATAATTGTTTTTTTGCTCTAAAAATTTGCATAGTCGCATCGTACGTTACGTTCTTCTTTTACACATCTGTAATTCTCTAGCTCTATCCCTGTCACACTATTGTGTTGTGATACGACCTTAACTGTACAATTATTGGTGTATGGTAATCTGGAATATCGGGAACAAAAGGGTCTGTTATTTCTGTAAGATTTGTAGCCTCAGTTTTAATAATGTTATTTCGGTCTTTTCAAGTGACATCACACAAATAAAATATATTTAAAGTGGTTTAATGGGCAATTTGAATTTTGTACGTAATCAAAATATGTGAGTAACTTAGAAATATGTTAGAACATTTAAATAAGTGTAGTGAATCATGAGAACTCTCACCTTATCCCCGGGGGGCAAGTGGCAACGGACAGACAAGAACTACCACACATATGTAAGTTTATTTGTAAAGAGTTATGCTTGCTTGAATAATAATGAGGTACGTACGTGAGTTTTTTTAACGGCATAAGTTACTACTTCGACTGAGATTTTTATGGTATTTTTGCTCGACCTTAAAAAGCTTTTTTTTTAAGTTCTTTGGTTTAAGCTTTCATAGGCCACTAACCTGACAAAGTAGATTAAAAAAAGAGATGTTATTAACTTATTACTAATAGTTAAATTATGTTTGTTAAAATTTATGTTAAGCAAGAAGTTTGAAAACTGAAAAGTTGTAGAGCTTTGTGACTGTTAACTGTTGATAGAAAATCTAATCAAAGTATTTATTATACTAGGGCATAAGTAACAAGAATAACAGTAAAAGAGGTCTGCTAATAGTAAGTGATAGAGGTACAGTCGAGGGTCATAAGTTCTGTATCACCTATAAAATTATTGTCATCGGCACATAATACGCACCTATGTTTTTCTCGTTTAGTGACTAATTACTAAACCTATTTGAAATCTGGTTTTGCATACATTATATTATAGCTTTATCTTTTGGTAAATTCGAGGTCTCGCATCTAAAAATGCATCTAAATGACAAATAATAAGGGGCAACTCTAGAAATTTACCAAAACAATCCACCCTGTTTGGTTGGTTAGGTGATAAAAAACCTTGTTCCTCCTTTCCTTGTGATAAAAAAAATGATTTTAATTAACAAACAAGGTGTATGTAGTTGTTATAATTATAAACCCCATGAGTTTCTTGTGGTTTCTTCTCATCGGCGTATTTCGAAACCTCACGTGATAACTTAACAGTTTTTATGAAGTCTCAATGTAATAATGCATTTGTATACATCTCTACTAATATAACAAAGAGATAACGTTGGTAAAATTTATGTATGTATGTATGTTGGGTAATTTCCGAAACCACTGAACCGTTTTCTGATGAGATTGAATATAAAGATACATTGTATCATTAAGGGGAACATGGTCTATCTTTAATGAATGACTATAATAATAATAGACTAGGAAATGCCTAACTACCATAAAATACTGAAGCTTTATGAGATCTGTCTGTACTGAACTTCTGATCATGACTGTACACTCCAGTGGGCATATTATCAATCAGCCGATCTAAATTAATGTTGCTTTGACGCGGAGCTGACCCCGTTTTGGTGAAACTATGAAAGTTATTCACTTCGGTACTGGTTTAGTAGGAAATGTGATAGATAAGTCATAGTAATTTAGGTATAATCGATATTATTAACATTTATAGCAAGTTAATATAGAAAGATAGATAAATGTACCTACATATAAGTACGCTTTATTTGCAGAACAATATACATACATATTCATACTTAGATTTTTCCCGCGGGTCGTATTCGCATACCTACTGTCATATGAAAACGGATTTCCTTATTTAGTTTCACAACGAATACACCTTACAAATTTAATTCCTCTAGGACCATCGGTTTACGCTGTACGTTGAAAATTACATGGTCCAGTAATTCAGTCAGGACTGTGATTTTATTATGTACTAGTAGAATCCCGCGGTTTTACCCGCGTTAGCCCCGATACCGTGGGAATATTGTGATCAAAAGTAGCCAATGTTAACGTAGCTTACTATGGGTGAAAGAATTTTCAGAGATTACCCGAAAAATACATACCAACGTTACCTCTTTAAAATATTAGTAGAGTTAGATAAATACATGACACGTGCGAAAACAGGGCGGCTCGCTAGTAAATAATAAATAACCATCAAGTAGCGAAATCAAAGTAAAATATAACCGCTCTTCAACACTCATAAATAAAGATAGCAATCTCTCAAGTAGTAAGCAATTCATCGTTGAGGATTAAACCTCGTTTTATTTACCATGCAGTTCGTTCATGGTAGCGCATTATGGTCTTTAGGTGCATGGCTTAAAAATCAATAGAACGTCTGTCATCATTTATAGCTCAACTTGCTCGCGTTCTAATATCTTAACAGGGTATCGCGAAAATATTAGATAAATAACCGGCCAAGTGCGAGTTGGGCTCGCCCACGAAGGGTGCCGTAGCTGCCGTACCACTATCAAATTTGAAAGGGCCCATTTGGTCCCTGTATCGAAACTAACGTGAGCCAAGTTGACCACTATTAAATTAGAGAAGGGGCCGATTGGGCCCTGGTCCGAGTTTCGAAGGTGACCATTTGCCCCCTAATCCATTTAATTACTACGACTAGGTATCAGGAAAGTATCTTTCTATAGTACCTTAAAAGTTTAAGGTTTCTTTCTCGGTGCTCTTACTATGCCGATTCGAAAAATTCTTTCACCATTTGAAAGCTTAATTCACCCTGAGTAACATAGGCTATTTTTGATTCCGTCCCAATATTCCTACGGGATCGGGACTTACGCGGGTGAAACCGCGGGACGCAGCTAGTAAACGATAAAAATGAAATCAAAAATCTGAGTCTGCAAAGGACTCTGACTGTACTTAGGTAGGTACGAGTATACCTATTTATTTATTTTAATCAATCTATCGTTTACATAAAAATCCATTGTCACACGCGTAGTACGACCACGCTCGGTAGTGAGTGTTTGTTCACATCTCCCGTCCCTCTCTCGCCAGCTATACACTACAGGAGTGGAAGAGATAGAAGTTGTCAAGTTTCCCAGTAGGAGAGTGTTTGGACAACAAACAGCAGACACCAAACTGTGATGTTGGTTTTCTAATTGGGTAGCAGGTGGTCACTGTGTTATGTATGTCTGTGACTATGAAAAGGTGGTACGCGGGTTCCCGTGTGGCGTAATGGTTAGCGTATTCACCCGGTACGGGATCAAACTCCGTCACGGGAAGACTTTTGATGATGCATTCTAGTTGGAAAATGATTTCTAGTAGAATTCGTTGAGCAATAAACATAAGAACAATTAAGGTGTTGGTAGATAAAAATATTTCTAACATTAACTCCGATCATTAAAAAAAAAAAAACATTTATTCCCACAAGTCTAAATTAAAGTTAAACACTATCTCTCCACACTAGGCGATGCCTGTCCTGTGGAGAGAATATATCAAGAATACAGTAGGTATATGTTGCATTTATGAAAAAAAAAAAAACTAAAATTAAAACAGTATACAGCATAAAATCATCTTCACTTGTACTTATTTTCTATTTTCTTATTGCTCAAAATTTCCACTACAAGAAGAAACGCATCATCAAATCCTCCTGTGACGGGTTGTGGTGCAAAACTTAAGCACACGCCTGGCAAGCAAAGGGCATAGGTTCGAATCCCGTCATCAAAAAAGCCCATTTTTGATGATGCTTCTTCTTGAAATATTTCTAGAAGGTAGACAAACGAATGGAAAACAATGGCACAATCCGAAATACGCCAAAAGAAACTATCGTATCAGGGAACTGTAACTGATTTTCAGTCACTACTGGATTTTAACTCCCGACGGAAAAAGAGGGATGTATAAGTTGAATGTGAGTGCTGTGAGTCCGTCTGTGTATCTGTCTGTGTATCGTAGGTCGTGAACGGATGAACCGATTTCAATGTAGTTTTTTTTTAGTTGACAGGTGACTTATGCGCGAATGTTCTTAGCTACCTAAGTTAGATCTAAATCGGCTCTCAAAAAAACTCTGAGTACCCGACTGGGGTATCATTACTGCAGCACTGTCGCACTGTCGCACTGCCTCTAACATATGCCTGTGTCTACAGTATACTTTTCGTATTGTTTTTAAAATATTTTTAATTTCCAGCGCACCCGGTATCCATACTATCATAAACACAAAACAAGGTGGCAAACGGCGACATGTTCTAAGAATCCATAGTTATCTACCGGCTAGCCACTACTTCAACCTGTTTTTGTAATGGGAGAGGATGTCTGTCTGTCGTCACTTGCCCACACTACACCTTGTCTTGTCTTATCCTAACTTTTATGTAGGTTCCTTTATTTTAGGTGTAATCTGCACTTAGTTATTATAGTATTGAAAACTAGCTGCTCCCAGCGGTTTCACCGGGAAGTCCCGATTCTGCGGGAATATCAGGATACAAAGTAGCCTTTTTGTTAATCCAGATTCAGTCAGATCGGTTCAGTAGTTTTTACGTTAAAGCTGCTTAATTGTTTAAGTAGCCCTTAAATTTAAGTAGTGATTTAGTAGTCGACTTTTTATAAATTAATCTATATTTACTTATATGCTAATACATAATTTAAATGCAACAGTAACTCTGTCTGTCGGTTTGTTTCGCTTTCACGCCTAAACCGCTGAACCGATATTGATGAATTTTGGTATAAAGACAGACGGGATCTTCGAAAAGGACATAGGCTACTTTTGCTTCCAATATTCCCGCGGGATCGGGACATGCGCGGGTGAAACCGCGGGCGCATCGAGTATAAAATAAATAGTTTTAGGATCAAACAATTCGGAAGTAGTTGAGAAACAAGTTTTTGAAAAGGTATTTGCCCAAGTGATGTTCTAAAACTAATTGGCTGCATGTACTATACCTTACATAACAGCTAATTGGCTAAGTGCTTAGTTTAGTCAGTTAAACTAACGGGTGTATTGGCTAAGCAAAGCTAAGCAGCTTAACTAGTCTTGAGAGATTTCAAATTACTTTACTAGATTGTCGTTGATTTAAAAATACCTATGGTATTTTTTAAACCGACTTCCAAAAATGAGAAGGTTATCGAAATTAGGATGTCTGTTTTAGAGTTCCGTACCCAAAAGGTAAAAACGGGACCCGTTTACTAAGACTCCACTGTCCGTCTTGTCTATCTGCCTCTTTGTCACTAGAATGTATTGAACTGGCGGGCGTAGACATTTGAAATTTTCACAGATGATGTATTTTGGATATCGCATTTTTTATGCGTATGTTACCAGATATCTGCGTCTGATGTTCGATAGTAATGGTTCTATTTCTATAAGAGAGATACCTATTTTATTTTATAAAATAAATAGATCGATAGTTAGATTAACGCTTTATTGTACCAAAACAAATTATAGAAAGAAAAACTCAAAACTAAAGTGGAACAACGGGCGGCCTTAACGCCTATAGGCTTTAAATTCCTTATGCTTAAAATGTATTTTTCTAATCTACTAAAATATGTGTCGTTTGGAGCCAATTTGGATAATATTCGACAGTGGTCAGATCGTGTTTATCCATTTAGTACCTTAGTACCTGCGAGAGCTTTCACAACCAATTAGAGACCGCTGAGCTTCGAACAAGTGGCTACAATAAAATTGGATTGTAAATAATAGTGACTTTGTATAATAATATGTACTTCATAAATTCTTTGTGGTTATAAATCTAATGGGATTATTTTACTTTTTATTTTCGTGCCCGTCAAAGTAAAGTCGAAATCCTCTGAACTTGTTTGTAAACTCACTTTACTCGTTATAAAAGATATTCTGAAACTGATAATATTTGGCTAGTTTTACAACCGGCATGCTAATAAAATGTAAAATGGCATAGACCTTAATTCACGAGAAAGGAAGATAACGTACAGTATCCTATATATCAAATCGTAAATTAAATATATACTCATACATAACTCATATATTTTATTTACTAAAGAAAATGTAATCATGATCATTTTGAATCGTCTTAAAATATTATAATTTGCGATTTTATATACCTACCTACAGTGTGGTAATTCAAGCCGAAAGGGGGTTGTTTTGTATGTGCCACGATACCAGGTACCTAAGTTACCTTTTGGATACGGAACCCGAAACAAAATGAAGAAAGCTTCATTAACATCACAACATCAATGTACCCAATATGAACAGTAACGTGGTACATCCGTCAATCGTGACTCGAGTTTATCTCGAAACATCTCGAATCAATTCGGAATCCAATCACCTTTACTTAATTGATTTTAATTTTATGGCCTCGGTGGTGGATCAACTTGAATTATGAACTGATAGACACCACCTAATGGATTGGTTCGACTTCCTGCGCGCGGACTAATAGTTGACGACCTACTAACGTGGGCCCAGTTGATCAATATCTAATTAGAGAAGATGAGATTGGTGGTCCCATAGTTTCGAAGGAGACCATTTGCCCCCTCACCTCTAAATCTTACTAATAGTATGAATCTGAAAGTTTGTGTTAGTAAGTATAATGTTTGTTACTCATTTACTTAACTACTCAACTCAAAGTTTTCCATACATTTTTGTGCCAGTAAAGTTTCGATTACCGTTGAATTGCAAGTTATACCAAGGTAATTTCAATTTGTTTGTATCTTTTGCAATAATTGCAATGATGTTGAAATTAAATTTTAGTAAATTCTAATACAGGAAATAGTATCCCAGAACTATTGGCCTCTCTACATTAAATCTTGGTAAAGTTGATGAAATTGTTGTTTCTAGTTAAAATTTATTGTTTAAATACTTATTTTATTGCATAACTGTAAAATTTTATTGTCAAAGTTTTATTGATAAGTACCTACATAAAAACCGCACATAATGTAAAATGGTTGTAACAGACAGACAGACTTTCGAATTTCTAATATTAGTAAGTATCAGTATCGTCGTCGTGTCCGTCCGTCCTATAGTCTAAGATCTAGTAATATAGTATTTGTACCAACTACCTATCGATGTAGGTAATGTCTCGCTAACTACATATTGGAAGCACGCAACGGGTAGCGTATTACGAGTATAAGCTTCAATTTCAAACAGGGCTGTCACTTAGGTATTCGGTTTCGGATATTATTCGGCGCTAGCTGTATCCCGCGGTTTCATATGCGTAAGCTCTGATCCTGTGAGATCTTCGACAAACCCTTTCGTTTCGGATGCCTACATCATATTAAGAACATACTCAAATTAGACCTTTCTGCTATCAGCGGTTTAGGACCGTGTGATGATCCATCTGTCAGTAAGGACAACTCATTTTATAGTCAGATATGTATAAAAAAATACTTAATTCATTACAAAATAGTCAAACAAAGAAAAGTTTTATGGCAAAATTGAGACTCTAAGACTTTGGAATTGATTTCTACAGAACTTATTCATGTCAAGATACATTTTGATTCCTTATGGGTATGTTTGTTAAACCGGTTGATGCCGTTTTAGCCTAAATATTTTAAATTTGTGATCGTTAATTTTTTTACAAAGAGCCGTTAAATGGATTTTTATTACAAGAAATACATTTAAAATTTTCACACTAAGGGCTTCATAAATTAGTTGGCACAGTCGTTCTTCGCCTCATAGGCATATAAAATTGGATTATTTATTACATATAGAGAGAAATTAATTTACAAGAATAAAGAATTTAATTTAATTTAAAAACGTAGGTTAGGTAGATATGTTATTATCAGAATGTACATGTAATTCAGGTAAACATTATGTTTTCACCTAAATTACATGTAATTACTAGTTTTACTATAATACATCTCAGTGTGTGTGGGTGTGTTCGTACATGTACAACCCTAACAGCATGCGGGCGAGTGCAGTGGCCAACAAACCGCGCATTAAAGTACATTTTTTCTTCACTTTTTATCGCGAAAGCATTTTGTACGAACGAAACCGCAGCGTGTCTCCAATAAACGATTATTTTTACATTCCTACCTTTAAATAAAAGTTTATTATTAAATTAATATGTAGGTACTTATTGGATATTTTATATTAGCACGCTTATTAATATTTAGATAACTTGTAGGTATAAGGTACCTACTTACTTATCTGTAATGTACTTAAGTAATTAAGTTTGTCCTACTGGACAAACTTAATTACTCAAGACTTACATTTTGCGCCATACTTGGCGCAAAATGGCCCAATTTGAGGCTTACGAGTATTTACGGAAAACGAGCCCGTAAACAATTACAATTATATCTAGTTTTACACGTAACGTAGTTTTTCTTACATTTAGTCAAAACCTCTTTCTCTAAAACCTAGGCCTGGGCACCGGTGCTGCCTTGAATACGTCCCTGTATTTGCCTAAAGTTCACATCTCCACTTATCCGTGCTTGTCCATCAGTCTGACAGATGGAGAACATTCGGTGCGCTTAACCCGCGCCACTCCCGCGCACTCAAATCAAGATACAATCGCTCGATCTTTTATTAAGCTATCCGTTTTTATTAGCGTCACCTAAATGTTACGGCTGTCTTTCGAAAATGTTAACTTAATTTCAAATTGAAGACATAACTTTGAGGTTTTATTTGTACGGAGCTGAGGAAGTTTGTCGTTTAATAAGAGTGCGCACGCGGCGTTATTATCAGTTTTGTTAAAAAAATTTAGATAGCCAATAAAATTACACAATTTTTAACTTTAATATCTACAGCGTTTTCTTTAATGAAGTAGGTTGAGATTGGAATGTTTTCTTGGGAGAGGTTACCGCTGGGTCGAATTAAGTTAATTCACTTAGGTATTTTTATTTTTCCTTTATGATTTTATTAAAGTTACGTACACGAAAAGAAGAAGATTAAGCTACTGAAGTGGCTTACCTAGTGATTAAAGAACATCGGTTAATTGTTTTATTAAGTAAGTTTATAATGGGCAGTCGTCATCAGGCAACTATTCCTCGGACTCAGGTCTCGTTAAACAGGATGAAGTAAAAAAGAAGTAGGTACCTATATTAAAACATCTCACGTGACTGAAAAAGAAGCAGTGATATAGAGTTGGTCACTGACATAAATTATTGAATTATTTTTAGAAACTATTTAGAAATATTTTTATTATGAAATTTCAATGGGTATTACTAAATCGTCATTTTTCGCCCCAGGACACAACATCCACTATCCTTAGTACGTCTCTGTATTGATACATTTAGATGTTAAATCAAGTTACAGTCTGTAATTGTGTCCTTTGTATGGTTCAAAAACGTACAGAAAGACCGTGTAAGACCGGTTGAGATGGATTATATCAGATCCAAGAGAGGTTGGATTGTACTATATTGATTTTAAGCGGCGGATACTAGCTGTTTACCGCGGTTTCACATAAATAATAACCATGATGAAGTTACCGTAAGTTAACGCCATAACCACCGGCCACTACCCATGCATGCAGCCACTATGGAAGACGGGTCGGATCTTGTTCCATTGCCATCATCCTTCTTTTGGAAGAGCCAGTGTGTGTTGTGTGTGTGTCTAAGAAGACCATATAATCACTTACCATCAGGTGAATTAGTTGTTAAATTCTTTTCTTTCTTTTATTCTTTTTATATAAATATACTAGCTGACCCGGCAAACGTTGTTTTGCCTTATAAATTATAGATAGTAGCCGATTCCCAGACCTACTGAATGCGCATGTGGAGTTTGGTGGAGATCGGTGAAGCCGTTTCGGAGGAGTAGGTACGGTAACTAACATTGTGACATGGAAATTTTAGATATAAGAAGATAAATATTGCACGACGTTACACACAGCGCAATCTAGCCCCCAAACTAAGCACTAGGCTTGTGCTATGGGTACTAGACAACGGATATACTACATATTATACTTTTATTTAAATGATTATTTACTGTGGGTAAAAAAGTTGCCATTATGTTACCATAAGTATTACCTACTCAAAACCATGAACACGCCTAATTCTTAATCAAAATTCGTCGAGTCGAACTAATAAATTGAAAAGTTTAATTAGCCGATAAAACGAAGCTGATGATGAATGATGATGGAGCGTCGATTCTATCGAAAGAACGACAGAACGGAAACATGTATGAATTTTGTATAGAGTTGGGCATCATAATTCATAACCATGAAATACAGTACATATTTACGAACAAATTACGAACTTCATGTGGATGTTTCAAAGCTCAACGTTTCGAGACCTTCACTGGTCTCTTCTTCAGGATTAACTAATCAAATGTAATTCTGAAGAAGAGACTTGTAAAGGTCTCGAAACGTTGAGCATTGAAACGATGCTAAAAGTAATAAACACAACACAACGCGATTAAAACCGAAAAATGAGTTTAATTACAGAGAGCATATTATTTTATTATACTCGTTTCAGTCACCTCACACTCAAACCAGATTGCAAATTGCAACCCCACTTAGTGTCAACAGCAATCAGTAGTACTTGTACGTAGGGACCTAATCTAATAGTCTATTTGTAATCTAATAGTAGCTGGTTTCCATAAAAAACCGCCTAAGATCGCCATAATAAAAAGTGCTAAGATACGCCACGTAAGGCCGGCCGCATACCGGACGAGTTTTTGCAATCCCGTCGTCGGTCGCGGTTTGTGTAATGAGCTGGATTAAATCTAGATTATATTCGAACACTTTCCACATAAAAGTACTTAATATAAACACGATAGGCCATTTGTGGGGGTTAAGCAACGCCAGGTGCAGTCACTTCTTAGATGGGTGATCGATAATGCCAAAAAAACATTTTCTCGCGCTCACTCATAATAAAAAAAATGAGACTACGATGCCGGCAAACATCTTGAAAAATACTGACGTGGAAATGGTACAATTACGTGCGACTTCTATGAGAATATGATGTCTGCGCATCCGCCATTTTTTTCTCGATGTTTGTCGACACCTGTAGTCTCATTTTTTTTATTATGAGTGAGCGCGAGAAAATGATTTTTTGGCATTATCGATCACCCATCCAAGAAGTGACTGCACCAGGCGTTGCTTAACACCCACAAATGGCCAACATCGGTGAGCGCAGTTAGGCCAAAAAGCTCCTATTGATAAGACCATACCAAACGTTTCCAATAATAGAACCTAATCCCAACTGTTAAAGACACTATGTTCCGTGACTCTTGAACTGGATTTTTTGTTCTTTTCAATTTTAATTATTTATCTTTCATTAAGCATTAGCCTATGTGTTATTCCATGTCTCCAGCTATCTACATACCGAGTGTCATGGTAATCGGTTCAGCGGTTTTTATTGAGTAACAAACTCACACATTCCTTTTTTTTTAATACTCACAAACTTTAATTAAGATTCTTCTTCTGTTTTCGCGATGTTGTATTGAAATTAAAGACATTTTTCGGTTTGAATCTCGTGGTTTTTATTACTTTTAGCATTGTTACAACGCTCAACGTTTCGAGACCTTTCCAGGTCTCTTCTCTCTTTTCTCTCTTCTGTCTATCCTGAAGAAGAGACCTGGAAAGGTCTCGAAACGTTGAGCGTTGTAACAATGCTAAAAGTAAAAAAAACCACGCGATTCAAACCGAAAAATGTCTTTAATTTCAACTTTAATTAAGTTTTGTAATATTACTAGAACTAGTAGGATTTACATTATAATAGTTATAATTCTAATTCATTATAATTCTTTTTGTACTGAATGACATGACCTGGTACCACACCGATTAGCGCTGTTAAATCGGCCGAAGACCGAAGACCATCAAACGTCCTACAAAACAGGCGGCGCGGGCGCTGCGATGTCATAGTGCAGTAAATTCGCAGTAAACGATCACAATTAGCATAAAGTTAGCCATTTTACGATAAATACCGAGTAAATATCTACTTGATGACCCATTTGGAATGTATCGAATGGTACTTTATTGATGTATAAAGTTAACTTGTACTTGTAGTATTGATTTCACAAGAAGGACAACGAAGGTTTGCGTTTTTAGGGTTCCGTTTCCAAAGGGAAAAAACGAGTCCCATTGTTTGCACTATTATTTTTATTTGATTTAGATTTTACTTCTGTTTTCGCGATATTGACGTTGAGCGTTGAAACAATGCTTAAAGTCATATACACCACGCGATTAAATCCGAAAAATGTATTTTCTTTTATTTTTCAACAAAAATAAGGCATTTTTTGCTTACCTACCTAGCTACTTCATTTCATTCAGGGAATTACGTATTGAATCTGCATTTTAATACTCATCTACTAACGAACATTCAAAATCGATCAAATATTTTTAAAAGATATTCATTCCGAACATGAATCAAAACAAGTAAATCTTTTCTCGTCATTATTTGTTTAAATTATCAAATTTCAGTAGCACACATGAAAAAAGGAGACACGCACAAAAAATACTCAAAAGAACACCTTAATCGACCGCAGAATGATAAAACCTGATATCTCCCTCTTAATTTCGGCGCAGACGCATCGAATGTCTGCGGCTTTGTTACACGCAACTCTGACACAACTACAAATGAATTTTATGTCGCACTGACAGTAACCTATTTCGAACCTTATGCAAATTAGAGTAAGGTTGGTTATTGATTGCAAGTTTTTAATTGCTTTCCTACATTAATGTCCCTTGGAAAGTATACAGGGCTACAGGAACAGTAAACTGGCCGATCATTGACGATGCGATGAGTATCTCAGCCGCCGTCCCGCACAGTTACCAAAAGGGCTACTTTGGTTGTAATAATACGTCAGGGTTGCCATAACTTCTTGAAACCAACACTTTCAGTGTGCATAATTATACGACGTTATTTATTTTATTATGCATTATTTAATTTCATCGCACCTATAGCGAAGTAAGTATGCAAATAAAAATATGAAAAAAAGACTCGGCAATAAGAACCCATTTCTTTTATAAACGACTTTTGAGCATTTTACTACTATCTCATCTGATGTAAAGTGTTGATTTAGTCTAAGATGTAGCACGCCTTTGACCACTACCTTGCCTGATGTAAGTGATGATAATGGTTCAAGATGTAGCATGCTAATCTAGAATAAGGAAAACGGCAGTGCACTGCCGTCTTCCCTGCAGTGAACAAGATCCGAACAATTCCTTAGTGGCTATACAAAAAGAAACTGTGAGAAAATGCTTATTATTAGCCGAACCTATTTATTCATTATTTCCTATGTACGTAAAGTCTTATGTAAATATGGAATGAAAATATAATTTTACCATAGTTTTAATCAATTTTAGAACGATCAGGTAGATAATAAGATTTGTTGCCGCAGAGGTATGACAGCCCTAACTACAGAGGTACTATTGCCGATAGATCGACAAGTAGATACGGTTTCTTTTTTATAAGATGTCCGATAAAAGCCCCTTAATGCAGCTTATTAAGAAGCATTAAGGGTCAAGTGTTATTTTACATGCAAATATGACTATGGTATCATTTGCTGCTAAATTACGGATTCCGGATTTAATCAAAGAGTAGAGTGAAGGATTTTCTGTTACTAACTCGCATAGTTACAGTTACAATGTAGCATCACATAACACAAAACTACCGAGTTTTGCAACAAATAATTCTGCATGAACGTCCAACCGCACCGTCCGCACCCCCAATTGACAATGTTTACCGCGTCATATATCACGTCGCTGTCGCGTCGAGTCGCGATCGGACGCGGCCGATTGTCACAACGTCTGCGGACCGCCTACGTTCCTCCCTCCGTGTGGGATATGCTAGGTTTCGAAAATCTAAGCATTTTGAATCTATAATTTGTGCTTTAGATGTTCGATAGTGTTATTTATTAGGTACCATTTCCTTATACTTGTCCCTAGTCCCTATATTATGCACCGCGGACAGACAGACGGACACGACGAAACTTTAGGGGTTTCTTGTTGACTACAAAACCCTAAAAACAAACTAAGTATAATTAAAATCGCACTCTATAATATATCTTAATTTTTCTTGTTTCATTACCTCTCAGACCTCTCTGTATTTTCCTTGTTTCATACTTTTAGAGTGATTTTTTATGTAACTTAGTTTTTAAAAGTAATGTAACTTAGTCGTTAGTTTTAGAACTTTTTTTTGTTTACATCCTGTTTGCTTGGCTGCTTTCAGCTTTCTAGTTAAATAAATATAAAATATCTATAAAAATATATTTACGGACGTAGTTATAAATTAACGGAGCCAAAATATTGGCGTAAAATAATTGGACTGGTTTCGTAAATGGCTCACGAAACGGACATTGTAAAACATAACAATAATTTGTTGTGTTCTCAGAAGGAATTCGTGAATATTAATCGGAAACTGAATGAGGACACGGTTCTTAATAAAATATGAGTATTTGTTTTAAGAATGGAAACAGTGTTTTATCCATATCTATAAAAGGCTTTGTCCTGACTGACTGATCAACGCACAGCCTAAACCGATGATAGTAGAGAGCTGAAATTTGGAGAGAGTGTTCTTTATATGATGGAGGTATACGATAAGAAGGGGTTTTTCGAAATTCATACGGGAACGGGACTTACGCCGGTGAAACCGCGGAAACAGCTAGCCAATTATAATATAGCCTTATTAATAAACGCGGAGTAAGGTCGAAGTTACGGTTTTACTGGTTTATTGGATTTGCGTCGTTGTCGGCAATCGGCAACGTATGAAAGGTGCTTTATTTTGAAGTCTGCCCTCATCACAGCGAGATATCGTGCGTGTCACAATAAAGTTGATAAAATGGTCGAGTTACAGCTACGTTACGAAGGTAAGGAAGATTAAGATAAAATGGCAAATTGATTAGGATAAAATGTACAGAACACGACGGGCTATCGCGTATTCTGTTAGCAAGTTGCCATTCTCAAGATACCTAATGATACTCGTAATTAAATTGAATTTTATCATACAAAGGACAGTATGACGATGTAAAGACAATTTTGAGTTGAAAGGGTTTTGAGTTGTTTACAACGTAGGTTTATATTCAAAACTCAAATTAGTTTAATATAACTATACCCTATACTCATATCAAAAATGTAAACAAAGAACTGTCAATTCCAAAGAAAAAAGTAAATAAAGAGCTGTCACTTTCAATTAAATGTATAGGATTTTGTTTAAGATTTTGATCTAAGTCTCTGAAATAGAGTATGGGTATGTCATTGAGGTACAATTTGTCAGAGGTACATTATGTCATACGAAAACAGTAAAAGAAGACCGTTCAAAATGGACCAGCTTTGTTCCACAGATATCATATTCGACACTTCAAACAATTTGTTGTAACAAATTGTTTCAATCGCAAGTTATGAAATATGGATTATTCGATTGATTACGTAAACTTAGAGCCATGGTGTTAGTATTTTCGTCCTATTCTTACTAGGTTAAAAGATATTGGGTGTTAAAGTTTCACATTTTTGGGAGTTTCACACAAAACACCACCAGATGTCGTTACTTGTCTCGAATGTCCATAAATCTGAATTTGTAAAACCATTAAATGACTACAGAATTCTACGTATCGGTCCAGAATTTATAAAGAACAGAATTATTTTTAATTAATAAGATTTATTGACTGAAAGATGACTTGATTAACTGCCATATTGGTCTATCAATTCAGATTTATGGATATTCAAGACAAATAACGACATCTAGTGGTGTTTTGTGTGAAACTCCCAAATGTGAAACTTTAACACCCAATATCTTTTAACTTAATAAGAATAGGACGAAAATACTAACACCATAGCTTTAGCTCGCATAGATCAATTGAATAATCCATGTCTCGTAATTTGCGATGGCACATAAAATAAAATTAAGGTACCTCTAACCCCCAGGTAAAATCCCTAAGGAAAAACGCCGATCTTCTTTGTGTACATTATGTCGTAAGAAAACATGGCAGGCAATTTTTACCGACTTCAAAAAAGGGCGAGGTTCTCAATTCCGTTGTGACTTTTTTTATGGACATTCGCCGATGACTCGAAAGTAGTTTTGTTCTAGTTTTTAGTTAATACATTTTCGTTCACAAATAGAAACGTTTACCTATTATTATACCTACTTTCTTTCGTCATAAAAATTACTTTCAGTTTAAACTTTCATTAGTTCGTCGTAACCGATGGTTAACACATTCGCCAACAGTTCACAGAGCTTCTTTCTTTTTGCGCCGCTTGTGGGAAACCAACTAACTGCATGTAATTGCGCCGTTTCCGCTGATGTCACATTCCTAAACATAAGCTAATACACTTCTACATAAACAAGTATAAATATAAAGAAAATTACTTGAGTTTACTGTGCGGTTTCAGCGTTTTGTTTGGTTGACTAAGGTTTGTAAGCATGGTTAAGTAGGTAAATTGATATTAATATATTATTTAAAAAAAAAAAACGATTTCCCAAAAGAACAAAAAAAGCTCACGCACATACATTACGAACCTAACATATTTAGCACATACTGTGCAATAGAATTCATCACAGGTTTCAGCGGCAAATTAGCTGTACCTACCTAAAGGTACGAGTTGGCAACGGGCGACATGAGGCGGCATCGGACGACGTGTCGCGGCGACACTAGAAACCAGTAGTGTCGCCGCGACACGTCGTCGTCGTCCGTTGCCGCCTCATGTCGCCCGTTGCCAACTGGTACCTTAAGGCATTCATTACAGGCAACTACGAGTTAAGAATAGTATTTTAAGCAGTGAAGTTAAAGAGTAGTAAATAAATTGCAACCTCCTGATTGCAACTTAACTTGTTGAGTGTACCTTATTAGTAGTAGACAAAGCAAGGAAATATTAGCAGTGCATTTTATGTCTCATACTTATTTAAGTATGAGACATAAAATGCAATGCTAATATTTCCGGTAACGGTATTATAACGGTTCCCTAACCATTCAAGTTTAATGCCTATTTTTTTAATTATAGACTACGATTTGATTTTGTACGCAAATATGACGTCATAACTTGTAGTGTTTCTTAAAGGTAAAACATATTGAGTACCCACGTACGCAACGTATGCATACGTTGCATTATGACCGCAATTTGTATGAAAAACGTGGGACGCGCGTGATATGATAACGTTGCATAGTATGTTTTCAATTTAAAGATTTTCATACTTGTATGAAAACCTCTTGAATTTGTAAATTCAAGAGGCCAGATGTGTTAATGAGTTGCATACATTGCGAACGTGGGCTCCGTATGTTCTTGTCGCGTCTTTACCAGTTCAGTTGTTCGCGACGTCTACTCTAGTTTTCCACCTCAATAGCTGTCAAACATAATCGCCTTGGACAGCGGCTACCGGTTTACAGTAGTGCCCTGTTTTTGCAGGTAATCTACCCATTATCAATCAACACTACAGATTTATATGTCAGATTTAATTAATGTCATTATCTTCTTGATTATTATGATACTATCTACTTTTGATTACATCTACATTTCATCGGATTTTGTCGAGCCGTCTCGAGTAAAGCCGAGAGATATGTTGTAAAGTTTTTAAGGAATATATCATTTTCTTTTGAAATGAAACTATTTTTTTTGTCATGAAGACCTACTTTTTGTCACGGTATTGGGACTAACATAGTCAGCTGTATACATTACATATAAAATTCTAACTCCTAACTGACTGGACAAATATCAACGCACAGTCTAGACAGCTGGTACATGTCTCTAACATAACAATTAGAGGAACAGTTATTTGTAATGTGTAGGTAGGTACTCTAGGAAAGTGTTTTTGGAAATTCTCACGGGATCTTTTGAAATGAAACTATTTTTTTGTCATGAAGACCTACTTTTTGTCACGGTATTGGGACTAACATAGTCAGCTGTATACATTACATATAAAATTCTAACTCCTAACTGACTGGACAAATATCAACGCACAGTCTAGACAGCTGGTACATGTCTCTAACATAACAATTAGAGGAACAGTTATTTGTAATGTGTAGGTAGGTACTCTAGGAAAGTGTTTTTGGAAATTCTCACGGGATCGGAAGTTACGCAGGTAAAAGCATGGGGCATCTTGTTAATTATATAACTATGATCTACCTATGATGATGACGATGAGGTGCTAGGTACCTACTGTTAAACCACACACATAATAATAATATGTACAAAAAAGGGTAACTCAATATAAACTTTCACGGTTCACGCCTGTCTGTCCGTCTGTCTGTCTCTGGTTACATGCGGTGTCACGCTCTACTTCCCGACTTTTTGTCTCGGTACTTTGTGTGAAATTAATAGGTGTGATGTTGTTTCCGTATCGCTTTGTTACATAAAAGATTAACCTAAAATCTGTAGTTGTTCGATTCTTAGTTGCATTCTCGGCGTAAATGCTGTCTCTAACCGCCCGCGCCGTGAACTAAACTAAGTTGGTTTAGCTTAGCTTTGCCGAGTTGAGACAGTTTTCTATACTATTCGAACTCTGGTTGGGTTGGCTTCACACTTGACCAACCAGATCGATTTCGTTTTAACCCTAGGTCTAAACCTAGTGTAACCAGATCGAGTTCATTTCAAACCTAGGTCTAAACCTAAGGTTAAAAACGAACTCTGGTTGTTAGCTGAAAAATGGCGAATCCTGGGAGTGACACAAGTCTTAGCCTGACATTCTGTGGTCTGACGCAAGTCCCGCTGTTTATAGGGACGTAGGTATGAGTAGAATCAGGGTTAAAAATATAACTCTCAAGGTTTTCTAACAGTGTTATTTCCATACATTTTTACTTCCACTATTACTTCCAAATTCTGTATAAATCTAGGGCCAATTTCAGTTGGCGCAAGTTACGACTTATGACTAAGATCATAATATAGATAGATAGATAGCATGTATGCAATATACAAGTTATTGACATAACATTTTAACCTCGGGTATCGTCAAATGCAACGGATTTAAATACAGGATTAAATTAACAATCTACATTCGTTTAGTGAAACCGGTGTTAATAACAATAAATAACATTTTAATTATGACTACCTAACTAACATTGTATGTAAGTTGTCTGCAATAAGCGGTCGCGTTGGTTTCCCGGCCCTTCGTCCGGTAAATGTTATACTTTCTAACTTTGTATGTGTAATTGCCGTATACGAGTACATAATGCTTGATACCTACTGATACGAATTGGTATCATTTTAGACATTGTTGTATAATATTGCACAATTTAAAATGTATCAAAGAACAATGCCCAATCTCCATAGGTTGTTACATACATTAAAAAATGTAAATTTGTTTTTCACGAACATCTTAACATATTATTACAAGAGTAATATTTAAAACGTTTTAAACTCGGTGACAAAAAAATAATGAGGATTAAAATTTTACGTTTTGTTGTACTAAGCAATTATGTTTTTTCCACCATTAACTTTTTTTTTACTTGACATAAACACGTCACAGGTCATTGAAATTCTCATTTTCTTTCCGAGTAGTTGTGTGGCTAAGAAGTATTCAGGCAATAACTGCTATTAGAGATTATAACCAGGACTAGAAGCATAGAGGAGCTCGAGTACTTTTCTTGAATAAAAAAAAAGTAGACTCATTTTTTTTCTTCAGAATTATCTTCCAATCCAGTAAGTAACCACAGATCGCATTCTTGTCGGCGATTAGCGGGGAAGTTGCAGCAAATAACGCGTTAATAACTGCTAAAGCGCTACAACAGCTATTATAATAACCGCTTCCGGGCAATCATTTAATTAACTAAACATCGAGATAATGTTGGGAAATTAACGCAACTTGGGTTTAGAAATTTGCAGCAGAACACTGTTGAATGGTATAAACTACAAGTACTTCCGCAGTTGTTGGTTTGTAACCAACCGAAAAAAGAGTTAGTATTTAACATTTATTTCTTTCTGCCCCTTCTTCACTATTATGTGGTCGGCATAGCTTGTCATTCTTGTCCACTTCAATCTATTCTCTGTCAACGTCTCGCCCCTTCTCCATATCCATAAATATTTGTTTTTGCTCTGATATGTGTTTTCTATGTATTATGTATGTATTTATAAGTGCTTATGTATTTACAAAAAAAGTATTATAATGTAAGTATACTGAATGACTTGTACCCGTTATCTAGTACCCATAGTACAAGCCTAGTGCTTACTTAGGGTCTAGATTGCGCTGTCTGTAATGTCATGAATTATTTTTTAAAAATTAGACTTCCAAGTCCTGTCCTCTCTCGGTGACATGAGCATTATCCTCACTCCGTACTACGTGACCGAACCACTACATAACATCAATCTACTTTTTTTGCTCTCTCTTCATCTATCTATACTCTATCTCATACTTATATTTATTTTAAAGTGACAGCTCTTTATTTACTTATTTTTCTGATATTGACAGTTCTTTGTTTACATTTTTGATCTAAGTTTCTAAAATACAGTATATTATTATGTATAGTTAGCATATTATGTAATGACTGATATTTTTATACTTTGTCCTCAATACTAATCAATTTAAATCCTTTTTAGGGTTTCGTTTTTGTTACATCATTCGCATTCGGAAAAATCCTAGTAATATTATTAAGGTGAAGGTTTTTTGTGTACGTGTGTATGTTTGTTGCTTTTTTACGCAAAAACTGAATCCATCGCGATGAAACTCGTGGAGACGTAGAATAATCTAAGCAAGACATAGTACTTTCCGATATTTTCGCGGAATCAGGACTTACGCTCATGAAACCGGGGGGTGCTGCTGTAATTGAGTAATATTGTATTTATACAACCTTACAAAGTATGCAGGTACAATACAAAGTAAATCGCATAAAATAAATGTAGTTGTAACTATTATTAGTCCTTTACCCACTAGCTATGCAGAGTACAGACGTGAGAATGTCCGTCAGTGCGGCCTCGTTACACGTGTCCGCGCATACTAAACACGTGTGAACGTTGCTTTTTAGAGATCCATACCAAATGGGTAAAAACAGGAGCCTTTTACTAAAACTCCACTGTCCGTCTGTCTGTCCGTCAGTCTGTCCCCTGTCCACCAGGCTGTATCTCATGAAACTTGATAGCTATAGTATACAGTTGAAATTTTCACACTTCTTACACTGTTACCGCTATAACAACAAAATTAAATACTAAAAACGGAATAAAATAAATATTTAAGTGATACGGAACCCTTCGACCGCGAGTCCGACTTGCACTTGGTCGGTTTTAATTTATTAGGAAGGTAAGCGGTTGTTGGCAAACTATACCTACTTACACATTACACACTGTCTTTTTTAACTTTAACTTGTTTTTAAGGTTCTTCGTCTTTTTTTTCGACTTAGATAGTTGACTTAGAAAAGTTAGACTTCATAGTCACAGGTCACACAAAAAAAACGTAAAATTAGGTTTTTTTCCCTGTTTGAGAAGTCGGTTTTGAATTGTTTTGGCCTCGCTCGTAAAATAAGAGTAATGTCTTATGGAGAAGGGAAGGACATAGGGTTCAAGTCCCGCAGAAAGCTTATAGTTTTGGAACAAAATATTTTTCCCAATACAAATTTTCCTCGAAGGTACCTAGAGTACCTATCACAAATAAATAATATCTTCAGTGTTAAAAACTTAACCAAATGACTTTATTTAGGTTTGTTGACATTGAAACTATGTATTATAAATTCCACACAAGTGAAATTCCTAATTACGAATCGGTGTAGTAATATACGAGGTAGTATAATGAAGGTATTCTAATTAAACCAGCTATAAACCTCGTCGGAACCGGTCCAGCCGAACGTTCGCATCGCGGACGCGAGACGTCGTTAAATATACAGAATTTAGAGAACTTTTTACAGTTGTTTTTGTTTGTTCGAGTTACCTTTGTGAAAAATATGTCATATGGATAAACATAACATAGTCCAAAACTCTACCTATATATACAATATTGTGTCAATACCTGAGAGATAGAAAAGGACAAAAAAGGTCAGATTCAGCAAACCGATCTTTCTCCAAACTACGTTATTGGCTGAACTCGTGTCATTGGTAGAATAGTTTAGCGTACACTCTACAGATGCCATAACTAAAAACAAATATATTTGAATTGCCGATTTTTTTTCACTCTCTGCACACTGTGTATGTAATCATAGTAGGTTTATCGACACCAATAAGTGCCAATATTATGGAAAACTGCGTCACGTAATGGGAGCTAAAACTAAACTTTGCTTTGCTCAAACTCTAAACCCAAGCTTTAAACATGCCTGACGAAGTCGGAGCAGGTAACACAATGTTTTTAGGGCTCCGTACCCAAAGGGTAAAAACGGGACCTTTTTTATTAAGACTCCACTATCCGTCTGTCTGTCTGTCACCAGGCTGTAGCTCATGAACCACAATACAGCTAGAAAGTTGAAATTTTCACAGATAATATTATCCTGTTTCCGCTAATACAAATATATACCGGAAAAAAATAAGTGGGGCTCCCATACAACAAACGTGTTTTTTTGATAATAGTACGGAACCCATCGTGGGCGAGTCCGACTCGCACTCGACAAGTTTTTGGTCTACTCCAGGTACCTTCACAAATCACAATGAGTAGGCAATACCAATCATCTCCGGGCGGTCGATTTTATATCGATTATAGTTCGATCTCCGATACGATCGATGTTCGATCGAGTACAATCGATCACTCGATCGAGATGGATGCCGATTGATCAATAAACGGGATGGTACGGTCAGATTTTATTGATGTTGTATATTCCGTTTGTTAGGATAGCAGACGCCAGTAGCAACTTTATTTATATTTATTTTTGCTCGAATATAGGATTATTCGCGTCATAAAAATACTATTTTGAAATATTAAATACATAGGTATATTTATATGTGATTTATCTGATCCATCTTAACTCATATCATCCCAGTGTTCCAATTTTGGAACGGTTGTTTTTTTAGGGTTCCGTACCTAAAGGTAAAAACGGGACCCTATTACTGAGACTTCGCTGTCTGTCTGTCTGTCCGTCCGTCCGTCCGTCCGTCCGTCCGTCTGTCCGTCTGTCACCAGGCTGTATCTCATGAACCGTAATAGCTAGAAGGTTGAAATTTTCACAGAAGATGTATTTCGGTTGCCGCTACAACAACAAATACTAAAAACGAAATAAAACAATTCTTTAAAAGGGGCTCCCATACAACAAACGTGTTTCAAAAATAACAAGGAGTTTAGTACTACAATGTGAGGTCGCTTCTGATTGGTCAGGACAAATCGAGTTGGTCATGGAATTCAAAATGGCTGCCCTATCTGTCAAATATACCAGTCTGCCTTACTTACCAAAGAGTTTTTTTTATGTTTCAGATTTTCTTTGTGCCAAGGTTTTTTTTTTTTTTTTTTTTTTTTTTTTGAGTGATTCGGTCGTTTGATGGGAGTAAGAATCGAAGATAAATATTTTATATTTTCCTATAAAATTGAAAAATTGGTTGTTGTAAACCATTTTAGTGTTCCGTATCCAATTGTGATAGTGGTACGGAACCCTTTGTGCGCGAGTGTCGCACTTGCCCCGTTTTTTTTAAAATAATTATTGATTTTTTGAACGCATTTATTAATTTTTGTTTATAGTTTGGTATTACTAATATTTCTAGCTGTCAGTTAAATTAATTTAATTTAATTTAAGCGGGTATTTTATCCGATATTACAATTTTTATTTTGAAGTTTTGGGTGAAAAATCTGACGAGAAGAGAAATGCAAGTAATTATAATATTTTATAAATATACTATTGACAATTTATTGTTTATTTACGCCTTATGTATTTGTTATAACATGTCATATCACAATTTTAGAAAAAAAAATGTAATATGTACGTAATTGTGAATTTTAGGTAGCGTTCCATTATTCGAACAGTAGGAACATACACCCATGTCATATTTATATGTTACATTTGATAATTTACCAGTATTCTTTTATAATGACGGTCTCTATGGAGCGTCGGTCGAAGGCCCGACTGCAATGCAAAAGGTTGCGGGGTCGATTCCCACCAGGTGCAGGTATTTTTGCATATCTGGTTGATTATGCTTATCTTATGCTGGTTGTTTTATATGTATCATCCATGTATTTACACAAGAAAAGTATAATATGTAGCGTATACGTTGTGTAAAACCCATAGTACAAGCCTAGTGCTTAGTTTAGGGCTAGATTGCGCTTATGGAACACTAGGATTAGGTATACATACATACATCTGTACTAATATTATAAAGAGGTAACGTTGGTAACGCGCGCGTGTATAATAAATAATAAATAAATTCTGCGAACAACACACAGCGCCATCTAGCCCCGTGGTAAGCGACTAAGCTTGTGTTACGGTGACTAGACAACGGATATAATACTTATATTTATTTTTCTTTTGTAAATACATACATATTATACATAGAAGGACACCCAGACCAGACACAAATATTTATTTTTTAAGCATAATACTTGTAATATAATATACATACATACGTATTATTATACATAATACGTATGTATGTATATTGGGGGTAGTCTCCGAAACCACTGGCATGATTTCAAAAATTCTTTCACCAATAGAAAGCTGCATTATCGAGGAGTAACATAGGCTACTTTTGATCCCGATATTCATACGGGATCGGGACTTATGCGGATGAAACCGTGGTGCGCTCCAAGTGTAAGATATTTATATGGCTATGGATTATTACAAAATCCATAGCCATATCAATGGGTGGCTCATATCATCATATCAACACATAGCATCCATAACCACCCATAGTTATGGCCATGGATTATTACAAAATACATAGCCATATCAATATCTTACATGAATGTAAGATCCTAGTGTTCCATTATTGGAACGGTTCTAAAACTCAAAATCCAAATCCCGTAAAAAAAAATTTAATATGTAGGTACCATTATATATCCATAAACATACTCTGATCCAATATTTATAAAAAATAGCCTTGTTTTACTGTGGTTGGGATCATACGAGTTAAAGCAAAACTACCGAGTCTGTATTGTGACTAAACTTTGTACCTATACATATTAGTATAGAAGGGTAGTTGAAATCTCGAAGTAATTTGGTGGTACTGGCTAAAAATAAAAGAAACTACAAAAATAGTTGTGTGGTAGTTAATAATAGGGTAATAAAAAGGTATCTGGGGGCACGGCAGTGCCCCCGCCAAGACGAGCCAGCGAAGCGTACGGGCACTACCTACGTTTTCTCGAAAGGTTTCGTCGGTTTTTTGAACCCTCATAACTTGGGTTTGGAATATACCAGATGAATGTCATTGCATTGAATGAAAAGCCAAGCATATAACCCTACACGCCCCAACTCCACAAGCACCTTACTTCACAAACTCAACATTTTAGCCAAAATATATGGGCTTGGCCGTTTCATTACCGCAAGAACAATAAAATTGTACAAACAACAGAAACCCCATGCAAGGTAGCGAAACGGCCAGCCATATATTTTGGCTAAAATGTTGAGTTTGTGAAGTAAGGTGCTTGTGGAGTTGGGGCGTGTAGGGTTATATGCTTGGCTTTAGGTACAGGACATCTGTTAACTTTTTGACAGTGCTCATCATATGATCTCGCTCTCGTCTTGGCTACATTTTACATGAAAATGTTTTTGAGCGGATAAATCCTTTACAAAAACGTACAATCATGTAGTATATCCGTTGTCTAGAACCCATAGTACAAACCTAGTGCTTAGCGAGAATGCGCTGTGTGCAACGTCATGCAATACTTATTTATTTTATTCAGCATTTGACTCTATATAGGTATATCACCAGGTGGCATGAGTACACCTAGCTAACACCGTTACACTGTAACCAACCAACATATTTTTGTCAAGCATGGCTTATATCATAAAGCTTTACAAAGAACAGGATAATTATTGTTAAATCTCTAAATTTGCGTTTAATTAACCTAAATACGGAGAGAAGATTAGAAATCGTCTCTTGTCCAACATTTTCTCCAACGTAAACTTGAGCAACCTAGCTTATTATTTAACTAGAATAAGTGGTATAGGATGTCCTAATCAGCTTTATGAGAACAACTGGTCAACGTCTCGCTTTCAACTGAACACTTTATTATCCTAAGGGCTCACTTATAAAAATCTCGCTATGTAATACATAGCCGATTTTTAACTATGTCGCAATTTAGGCATAGTAAATCGTGGTTTAAACCAGGTCTGGCACTTAAAACTCATTTTATAATAGCTGGGCTTGCGTTTAATCGGCCTTAGTAAGATAGTCCCGTTTTTACCTTTAGATATGTATTTATTTTTTGCAATCATCATCTACCGAAAGTAACTCTTAGGTACCCACTAAAAATAACAATGAAAATGTAACTCAAGCGGCCGCCATTCAATAAATTACATTTATATTGTAATGAATCAATCAGAGAAAGTTAGTACCGTCCGCAGCCGAAGCAAAGCACGCAAAGTGCATAATTTATTAGTAAATTTACTCGAAGTCATTTAGGTACTGCACTGGTTACGATTAAAGTTGGTATGCAGATAGGCTTCTTTTTAACCCGATAATCCCTCTTACGCGGGTGAAACCGCGGGGCGCAGCAAGTTGTATATAGATAGTTTTTGTAGGAACTTTCTAAGTTAATTAAGAACAATACTTGTGTCTAGAGATTCCTAAACAAAGGAATCATTACATAAATAAAATATACCTTGTATTTACTGGTAATAACTTTAAAGTTCAGTGATTTCTACGCTCCACAGAAACGTTCGATTTTACTTTATTAGTAGACTTAATAAATAGACTTTGTTGCTGACAATACATCGACAGCAACGCGGACAAGTCACGAACCTTATCTGCTATGTGGAGCGGAGTCGGCGGGGCGGGCGTATGATTGATAGTAGACCTTCGGTTGTCGATTGAAATGTTTCCTACTACATTAGATATGTATGTATCTACGGAGATAGGTAATTTAGATAAGTAGGTACCTACTAGAGATTAGCGACCTACGCTTGAAATTTAATTTCAACCTGCCAATTCAGTTCTGTTAGGTAGGTACTGTTGTCGTTCTATCAGCACTTAAAAAATCAGCCAAATTGCGCGCATTTCTTTTGCAGGTCTGCCTTTAAATTATTTTTACTTATTTTTTAAATATTGATCATGGTACAAATAAACAGTGCAATTTCGGTTCTGTTGTACGAGCTCGTAGTTACTCTTCTAAACTGAATTGCTCACTGGATCAAATGCATTCCATCACCGATTTACATGATTCCAATTGTCACCCAGTGCTGGATTCGATTAGTGAACTAGAATAATCTAAGACTTTTTTCAACCTTTACTAATTCTTTGTTCTCTTCTCTTCCAGACCAGTCTGCCGAAACTGCGTGGTGTCGCCTACATCATCACCGCCACCTCTCCACGAACAAGCGAGCTCCCCACCCCCACCCGCCCCTGCCTCCCCGCACTCCCCGCGCCACTCGCTCCCCTCTCCGCCCCACTCACAACCCGGCAGCTCCCAGCCGAGCCAGTCGGGCTCCCCACATCCGTACTCGTATCAGAACTTCAGGAGGAGCCAACCGACGGGGAACTACCCCAGTTATCCCGATTATAATCTGCAGCTGCATAGTCATAGCGTGTCGCAGTTGAACCAGGTTGGTTTTTTTAACATTTTTTATAATTTAGTTTAAAAAAACATTCGTACAAGTACAAAAGCATCATCAAAAATTCTCCAGTGTCAGGATTCGAACCCGTGCCCTTGCTTGCCAGGCGAGTGCGCTAACCATTACGCCCCAGGGACACATGCCACATTATGTTTCTAGTAGAATGCCTTGAGCAATAAAAAAAATATTATATGCGTTATGTTAAGCATTTGTGACGCACTTATTTTAACTTTTACGTTGCAATGAAGAAACTGGCCGTGATCGGACGGCTTTTAATGATCGGCGGTTTCAGCATACCTCAGGCTCCCGAAAATTATGCAACCAGGAACATCGCTCAGATGAAAAGAATGTTACTTCGTCTACTAAACCAATTGCAATTAAACTATGAATGTAGACAGCTGGAGTTCTGGAAAACACATAGTTTACTCTTCTCCCCACATTCTCTAGTGAGCTGGATTACACGGGCGAAACTATGAAGCTAGGAAATTACTATTATCTATGAACCATTAATTGAACTAATCATAATGCATAATCTTTAAAATAAAAATACATGTTTTTCTACCCAGGGTGTGGACCGAAGTTACCCCCAATCGCCCCAGTCCGGGATGTCGCTCTCCCCGCACCCTGTGCCGGCGGGGAAGTTCCGAGGGTTCCTGGAGCACGCCGAGCGGCTGATGAAGCCAGCAGACCCCCACCGGCACTCGCAGAGCGATGATGACTCGGGGTGTGCCCTGGAGGAGTATACCTGGGTGCCGCCTTGTCTTAGACCTGAACAGGTATGACGATCTTTTTTGATTTTAATTGTTTGTAAGTGTTTATTGCTGCCATCTACTTAACGTCTAGTACTGACAATGCAAGTAAGTGTGAGAACAAAAAGTTTTTGTCACCTGCTTTCAAACCGAACGACAAAATATATAGGCAATAAAGAAGTAGTACGTTTGTATAATAACGTTTCCTCTGTCGTCGCCAACAATGGGCAGTCTAAATACCTAGGTACCTAAGTAATGGTTAGTGCATGCATATAGAGGTAGAATACTTCTACAAACTCTAGTGTAAATTATTGAAAGGGAAGGTCTTCTTTTCTTTTCGTATAATGGTGTTAGAGTTTTCAGATCAGCCTAAAGCCTCTAACTTGACCTGGCGGCTGCTATCTTAGATAAAAACCGAATCCAACTGCTTAACTTAAGTGGTAAGAAAGTAAGTGCATGACCGGTTTAAGAGACTATCATCAACCATAAGCTGAATCTGCAATCGTAGCTATATCTTCACTAATATCTTGACAATTTTGCTATAATTTAGAAGGGGTTGCTTTGCGTACAGGCTGGGTAAAAATTAAACTTTCAGCGCTCAAGATTAGCTAATACGATATTTTTTGCATATGTTCTTTGATAGATATTCTTTGACACTATTATCACCGTGACCGTAGCCCCGGCATAGAATGGGTTACCTGGCTCTTCCTGAGGATATCGTAAAAGGCTACAAAGGGATCTGAGGGAGGCTAGCAAACCTTAAGTTCGGTGCGGTGGCCGATAAACTGCTTGCTCCCTAGGAGGGTTGGTGTCAGACAGTAGGCAATAAAAAATTAAATCTCTGTTTAGAGCCGGTGTGTCTCTTTTTGTAGCCATTCTGACAGCGACAGTGAGTCCGTTGCTGGTAATATTATGTCTATGAGGATGCACTTTAATTATTTTCTCACTCTATCAGATTTTGTGTTGTTACCTATCTTTTTATGTGTTTTATCTCTCCGCTAGTGCTTATTGTGCGGTCTACAGTCTAAGCTAGGTTTTCGAACGCAAATGGACATCGACAGACGCTTTGTCTCCATTGTGAGAGATTTGTTCGTTTTTCGGTCTTTTGTCGCGACATTTTATACTAAATAGAAATGTGGTTTTTGTTTTTTTTTCGCTATTAAATGGCGGGAGAAGAGTGCTGAGTTTCTATATTTAAATGCTATATTTTAGCTATCGGACAGAGTATCAGGGTAAAGTGTTTCCAACAAGGCGAATCTGAAGATAAGATCGACCCAAACGTTGTGAAATATCTGTTATCTAAGTTGTAAAACTTTACAAAATGGAGGACGCCAAGGAACTTTTAAACTTAACCCTAAACTTCGTTTTTTAATTGTGGACTACGATTTTACACATTTTCCTGAAAAAAAAAACATGTTAAATACATAGAACGAAAACGTCAGATTATAGTCTGAAATAAAAAACGTACCATAAATGGCGTATTGCATCAAACAAGAAATATATACCAGGAATATTTATACTGGTGTGACATCTTATATCGAATAAACATTTAAAAGGATTCAGCGATATTACCTACTTTGCGTATCTACTGCAAGGCAGGATATTTCCGCGAAAAATGCGGATTGTTCCCATACACCTATATTTTACAACTAACATTCCATAACTAATTAATAATGATCATCACTGGACGATGATGGTTTGTACAATTTCATTAAAAACGGCTTTGATGACTAAATAATGACGGTAAGGATGGTGCAGCTAATGACATGTGAATGATGTCGTCATCTCATACAACTTAATGTAGGTACAGGCCACGCATTCTATAACTATATCCTTTAAACATGACTTTAGCATTGTTAGATTTTTCTCGGAAACTGTTCAGCAATTTATGGGTAATTTAGCAAGACACTTCAAAAGCTCTGCTCTAGCAAATCTGCAAAATTCGCAAAAAATGTTGATCCGTGTCCGAGATAAATCTAATGTTACTGAAGCGACGTTGAGACGATTTAGTTATAGAATACAGGCCCACGTCTTATGAAATAATTAGTACCAAGAAATGAAGATAAACACAATGTAGTTAATATGCCATTCTACCACACAATGTGTTTCGGGATGGGTAACGTAATCAAAAACAAAAAATAGTTTTTCAGTAAACATAACCTAGAATTATCTTTAAAACAGTTCGAATTTGTAAAAGTCTTAGAATAGAAGTTGTTTGCCAGGATGTCTAGAATATCCCCTTTTACAATACGTTACCCAGGTTACCCTCCCCAAATCACATTGTAAAAAATGTACTAGAAAGGTAATTTTAAGACGTTTCTTAATCTATCTATTTTACAAAAAAATCTGAACCGATTGCGGTGAAACTCGGAATAAAGATGAATTTCCGAATATTATCCAAACTAGGGAATTTTTTACCTACGAACAAATTACATTTTTAGTCGTGCCACAGAATACGTCGTAATAGTACTATGGTCTTGCCAAACTACGCAATGAAAATATACAAGTAAATCATCCTGCTTTTCTCGGAAACCTCGAATAACAAACATGGCATTTATAATTACAGAAATAAAGATTGTTCGAGGCAAAGGCAGCGAAGCAAAAAATTAAAATGGTTCCCTCAAGGCACCCCAAAGCACCTACCCTAGCGTTTCGGAGGAAGTTTCACTATATACACAAGTATACGACTTCCAAATCTTCCAATATAACTTAAACAATTATTTGAAGAAGTAAAAACGGGCTTATGATTACCTTAGTATATCGAACTTTATACAAGATATAATCTATCTATCTATAATCTATAATCAGTGGGCCTTGAGACTTTGGGTTGTTGGGGCCCCAGTGCAAGATTGTTCCTAAAAGAGTTGTCGGGGCGTCTGATTGAGGCAACCGGTGATCCCAGAGCTGGTGGTTTTCTGTATCAGCGAGCTAGTCTCGCTATTCAGAGAGGGAATGCCGCCAGCATTTTGGGGACCATGTCTTGGGAGGGTGTCTTCGACGACGGGTTTTTTTCTTTTTAGATTTAAGTTTTAGTTTTAGTGTTGTTTGTATTATTTATTTATTTTTCACCTTTTATATTGTTTATCTATAATCTATCTATCTTTATCTATATCTATCTATACTATATACTATACTATACTATAATATTATAAAGAGATAACGTTGGTAACATGTATGTATGTATGTATGTATATTGGGGGTAAATTTCGAAACTACAGGATCGATTTCAAAAATTCTTTCACCATTAGAAAGCTACATTCACCCTGAGTAACATAGGCTACTTTTGATCCCGATATTCCCACGGGATCGGGACTTACGCGGGTGAAACCGCGGGAATCTGCTTACAAGATAAAATCACGGATGTGTTAAAAGAAGAGTTTAGAATGCTCCTTATATAAAAACTCAAGATATTTACCCCTAAATTAGGTACCTTTAGTTTGAAGCAAGATATATCTACTTAGGTCATTTAAAGTAAGAATTAAAGACAGATGTTGAACTAAAATCGAAAAAAAAAAAAAGTCTCGAAACGTTGAGCATTGAAACAATGCTAAAAATAATAAACCCCACGGCATTAAACCGAAAAATCTAACATCGCGACAACACAAGAAAAAACTTTGAATTTATTGTCAAAACTCTGACTTCGTTTCCCTTGTTGGAACAAGGCGCTTGTATGGTTACATTTTTTGAATCAAAAAACATAAACACAACATTTTTACCAAAAAAAAAGTTAAAATTTATAACATTTTTTTCTGAGCTCTATAATTCGCCAGAATTTCAACTGGCTTGAAACACGATAAATACTTACCCCGTTCCTTAATAATTATTTGTAACGTGTAGTGTAAATGTGCTTTCGTGTCAGCTCTTAGTAATTTGGCTAAATGGCGGGATTCAAGTAAGCAATTGTCACGTAAGACGCGTATATTATAATCTACAACAACAATAAATACAATGAACTATATTAAGCAAGTCAGTTAATATAATAGATCGGACATCGCCGCCCCCGCCTTGGGCTAATGAAAATCGTGCGTGCTCCGCATACCCGCCACCTCGGTTATATAAGTCTAGTCTAGGCGGTCACTGCATATCTTATCTTACTAAAATTATAAATGCGAAAGTAATGTCTCTCTGTCTGTTACACTTTCACGCCTAAATCGCTTAACTGATATTGATGAATTTTGGTTAACAGATAGATAGGACCTTGGAGAAAGACAAAGGCTACTTTTGATCCCGTAAATCCTGCGGGATCGGGACTTACGCGCGTGACACCGCGAGGCGCAGCTAGCTAGCTATATTATAAATATTTTTAAACACGATAGATGAGCGTTTGACCGCTAACTCACCTGATGGTACGTGAAGATAGGTCTAAGATGTAGCACGCTCATCCATAAGAAGGAAAACGGCAATGGAACAAGATCCGATCAGTTTTCTTTAGTGGTTGCACTGCTCTATAATTATATTTATTTTTTTAATTTCAAGCATATAAATACTTGTCCCGACGGGAATTCAACCCGCAACCTTCTGCGTAGCAGTCTGGTATTCGCCGAACGTGCCACTAAGGCTGGTAACATTACTTGCGTTGAACAAGTCAGAGTCAGTGTCCTCTCTTACTAGCCATATCTCTGCATCAGGCAATTATTACGTACTACCGCAATTAAAATAATAATAAAGGGACATCATACAAGAATTTATAGAGTAGATATACAACTTGGGGTTATGTAAAAATATATATCCTTCCTTACTAATATTATAAATGCGAAAGTAACTCTGTCTGTCCGTCTGACGGTCTGTTACGCTTTCACGCCTAAACCGCTGAACCGATTTTGATCCATTTTATCTGTTTTATTTTATTTTATTCTGAGAAATATTCGATGATACCTGTTACGTCTTATTTAAAAGATTATTTCATAAAGTGAAGTGTAGCGAAAAATAAAAAGGCGTAGGGCGTGCAAGGGCCGCCTTACAGTTTCAATGCAATTCAGTTAAATTTAAAGGTTATACAGATGAAATGATGCAATTCACGTAAACGACATCTTTCAGTTTGATCTGTGCATTAAATAAAAAAAACATTTAAAAAAACCGCGACGAATTGAAAACCTCCTCCTTTTTTGGAAGTCGGTTAAAAAGGGCCTTTCGCATGTTGAACGTTATCATAACGTTCCAGTATATATCCATATATATCCATTATATTAGTAGAATAAGTTATAATGAAACAGTAAGTAGGAGACGTAAAAGTAGGAAAGCGGATCCCGGGCTCTCGAGAGGGATGCAACCGGGAACATCGCTCGGAGGATGATGATGAGTTGGTTATAATGAAACAGTAAACTGGACATGTCATAATATCATGTCCTGTCAGATAAATTAATATCCTCCCTCCCTGTGAGGATCACCACAATGAATGGGTCGGACACTGCGAGGCGAGTGGCGAGATAAGTTTTATTAATGCTTAGCTTAATAAAATAGACGGAAATAATTCACAGTTTATTTAATATCCACATTACATCCTGTTATCAATTATGTAGTATCGAAAGATTTACTTATTTTCAATATCTTCCCAGTTGAACCATTACAAAAATTAGAAGTTACCTACCACTAACTAAGTACGAGTTTTTAAAACGTTTCAAAATAATCATGTATCGTGTATACCTATGTAGGTAGGTAGGTATATTTACTAGTTCTCAATGAATGCCGTATATCCCCGGCATAGAATAGGGTTACCCCATCTCTTCCCGTGGGTGTCGTAAAAGCCCACTAAGGAATCTGAGGGAGACTGGCAAACCTTAAGTTCTCCCCGCGCGGTGGCGGATAAACTGCTTGGTCCCTAGGAGGGTTTGTGTCAGGCGATCGGCCGGCCATCAAAATATTACCAAATCTATTTGCATAAGGTATGGTCAATGATGACTTACCTGCTGCGCCGACCCCAAATAATAAAAACAATTTGGGGTTCAGCGGACCCCGGGCTCCAGAGAGGGATGCAACCGGGAACATCGCTCGGATGAGAAGATACAATAGTTTTCAATGAATAAATTAACATGACCATGACTATCCTATTTATGCCCACTCATAAATGTTGATTAAACCTTTAATAGTTAAAGTATAATTAGCAATTAAGTTAGGAATTATAGTTCAGAATTACACGAATGCATGATCGAGTCTCACTAACTGTGCCTCTGCAGCGTTAATATAACGTTTTCATTCTCACGCTGATGTAAATTTACAGAGATGATTCTTTTATAAGTAAATTTTGTGTGACTTTGCACACAGCGCCATCTAGCCCTGAACTAAGGAACTAGACTTGTGTTATTATGAGTATTAGAAAACAGATACATCTACATTGCTTTTTTGTAAATGCGTACATACATAATAAATAATTATACACATAGAGAACAACTTGTACCAGTAACAAACATTTATAGGCAGCAAAAATACTTGTCCCCGGCGGGAATCGAACCCGTAACCTTCTGGCGTTGCAGCCCGGAGTTTGGCCGACGCCGCAGAGGGTGTCAACTCCTTATTGTATTAACTTACCTACACACTACAAAATTTACAACTATACAAAGAAATACTTTTCTTAGCTAGAATCTAGGGCGACCTTATCGCTTTAAGCGATATCTTCGCAAGATAGGACTTCAATCCATCTTCGCGAAAACAGAAGAATTATGTACATTTAATTAAAGCTTTCTGGCGTTGTTTCCAGGTGCACCTGTATTTCTCAGCGCTTCCAGAAGAGAAGGTCCCGTACGTGAACAGCGTCGGCGAGAAGTACAGAGTGAAGCAACTGCTGCATCAGCTGCCGCCACATGACAATGAGGTATACCTTTGGAGGCATTATTATGCCTGCTTATTAGGAGTGAATTAGATAGACAGGCATATCAAGTGCATTTAAGAAGTGAAGTAGATCTAGACTTACTTCCAGTTGTAAACACCCTTATTATATCCATTACCACGGTGTATGACTGGAAAAAACATTCGTACCATTCCAGCCACAGATGGGAAAATATCCCAATCGTACAATTAAGAAAAATTCCAGTTTCACCCCTTAGATGAAAACAAAAATAGGTAGATACGGTATATTCTAACATTGCGTATTCGAAAATTTAGCTAGAAACACCTACATGCATTTTCATATTTTTTTGTATTTAAAATCATTTGTCGTTAAGAATGATTCAGGCTGTGTAAATAAGCAAGATGGCATTCTGATGGATGTCAAAATGATAATCGCAGTGTGACAGCACGTGCTCACGCGGCAACGGTTCGACATACGACTGAGGCTAGTGCGTCAGCTAGACGCAGTTTTATTGTCTCATTTTCCGAGACTAGGTACCGTATCTTTAGTTTTAATCTAAGTTTCACCCCGACATTATATTAGGGTACCGATGTACCAGACAATCATAAAACGAAAAATGTAGATAGAGTAATACCGACATTGTTAATTGGGATTAAAATTTGGAAACGATAAAAATCAAGATTAATTTGCAAGATTATCACAAGAGTTATGATCTTGCAAATTGTTTAGTCAGGTCGTCGATGTAATCGTAAATTGTTTTTATTTTCTAGGCCCGGTACTGCCACGCGCTATCAGACGAGGAGCGAAAGGAGTTACGGGAGTTCAGCGTGCAAAGGAAGCGAGAGGCGCTGGGCAGAGGCCAGGTGCGACAACTGCACGCGGCCGCACCTTGCGAAAGGGTACGTACTTTGACATTACACTTACATACTCGGAGAAACACGAAGAAATGCTCTTGGCAAAGCGATCTAACGCGTTGCTTTAAATTACGAGTACTCGCCAATCTAAATTCTGCGGAATACAAATTGTTGGAAGCAATAACAAACCGCATGGCGCTGACCGAAAAAGCGGTTGCTTAGACCTGAAGGTATATTCAAAGAGCGAAGGTCTGATACCGTAGATCAGAAATTTATGCTTGTCTCGCTCAGTCCGACTCAATATGACAGTGGAATGGAATGGACCAATGAGTGCCAGGAACCTATAAAGCCTTAGTCTAGACCAGGGGGATTTCGCAGCCCCCGATCCGAAAGAACCGAATAGAAAAAAGAATGGCCCGTTTGGGCATAAGCCCCGAAATCGATAATGGAAATGCATTATTTTAGGGTTTCGTACTCAAAGGGTAAAAACGAGACCCTATTACTAAGACTCTGCTATCCGTCTGTCTGTCTGTCTGTTTGTCGCCAGGCTGTATCTCATAAACAGTGATAGCTAGACAGCTATTGATTACAGATTATATATTTCTGTTACCGCTATAATGACATTTAATAAAAACAGAGTAAAATAAATATTTAAGTGGGGCTCCAATAAATATAATATTTTTGTATCAATGGTACGGAACCCTTACCCTTGTGCGGGAGTCCAACTCGTACTTGGCCACTCACAGGTTCTATTCCTTAGTTGCACAATTGATATCATTTCATTTAATATCGTAATACTGAGACAACCCCTCGAGAGTGCAGTCAGGTCACGTAGAAGACATCTGTACCTACTCCCCCGTACTATCTACCTTCCTACTAATAAAGACATGATGTCTTCCAACTTAAGGCATTCATTAAAATGTTACTTTAGTTGGTTAAGTAAAACCTTAATAAACCGTACAATTAGTTGAATTAATATGTTTGGCTTTAATCTGACCCATCGGACATCTGTCATTTGCAAAATTGTTGTAAGAGCAAAAGACATTTTAAATGAAACAGGTTAAATAAACGTTTATTAATATGAGATTAGTCCTTAAGGTTCAAGTTGGCATCGGGCGACACGTCGTCGCCTCATGTCGCGGTTTCTATGTATTTCTATGAAATTCGCTACGCTCGACGCGCTCTCTCGACGATGCATCGCTAGCTTCGTGTCGCTGACTACGTAGGGAGTTTTATAGAATTACATAGAAACCAATAGTGTCGCCGCGCGCGACACGTGTCGTCCGCTGCCGCCTCATGTCGCCCGTTGCCAACTCGTACCTTTATTCTCTAAAATATTAGAGTAAAGGGCTTCAGCTATTATGTCCCAAATTTTCATAACAATCTCAAGTTTCATACAAGTTTCTCTCTACGACGAAAAATATTATTAGATAAGGTTAAAAAAAACACAAAGAAAACTGTCTCGTCCTTTAAAAACTCAAAGAAAACTTCTTCTGACTAAACAAATTCAAAATTAACAATCCAATTAAAAGTTTAAAAATGTGATTCAAAGTAATTGAGATGCCGGGAGTTGAACCCGCTACTGATTGCAGACGTTTAATTTTCCTTAATTTGTAGAGGGGAAGTAATAATTAAAATAACCTGCAGTTTTAGCAAATTGTTAAAAAGTTTTCATTGCTTTATCTTTTAGTGAATCTTTGAACTGATCTTTTGTGTTTGGGGTTCCGTACCCAAAAGGTAAAAACGGGACCCTACGTGCTATAACTAAGACTCCACTGTCCGTCTGTCTGTCACCAAGCCTGGTGTCTAGCTATCATGGTTAGCTAGACAGTTAATTTTTTTTTAAAGATGATGTATTTCTGTTGCCGCTATAACAAAAAACGAATAAAATAAATATTTAAGGGCTCCTATACAACAAACATATTTTTTTAACAAAGGTACGGAACCCTCACACATGGCAAGTTTTTTTTTAATTTGTGGTATTGATAAAATAGATGTAGGTACCTAGATTTACTGTGTAAGTACCTAATCAACTCACTACTCTTAAACTACGTTCTACCCTTAAAGTCTACTCTAGCAATTACAAATTTAAACTACCCTTTACAAACCTACAAGGGTTGCAAAATACCGATTGTTTTTGCCAACACATTGCGAAATAACAAACTGAAATTTAGGGACCGGCAAAAAATGGAGAATATCAATTGCAACTGACAGGAAGGGTTCCGTATGATTTATGTACTTTCAGATTAAAATGTCGGCTTCGGTCGGTTCGGGCGTGTTCTGGTTTTTTTCTCTATTTGTAACAAATGGCAGGTATTTTGTTTACATGGTTTGTTTAATTGGTTGTTTAGATCTTTATCCCCATATTTCTTATTTAGGTTCAGAAGTTTCAGAGCCTATTTGTTAAGAAAATACGCAGCTAGTATGTTATAGGACAGATGAGTTTGAAACCGCGGGATGCAGCTAGTTACTATATAGTTACCAGCTGCATCCCGCGGTTTCACCCGCGTAAGTCCTGATCCCGTGGAATCATAATGAGCCTATGTTACTCAGGGTGAATGTAGCTTTCTAATGGTGAAAGAATTTTTGAAATCGGCACAGTCATTTTTGAATTTCTATTACAAACATACTCACACACACACAAAATACCAATCTTTCCTCTTTATGATATTAGTGTAGATGTATTTATTTCAAAAATAAATATTATGTACCTACATAAATGAATATACCTACAATCTACATAAAAAAAAAACTATTTTAATAAAATAAAATAAATGATTACGAATAATAGTGTTATTGTTTGGTGTCATGTTGTCGCTTATTGCTGACAAATTCGACGTCAGCTCTAGTGTCTAGCTCAATGTTCAGTACATTGAGCTAGACACTATCTTTCCTTTAATTAAAAGTAATCCAATTTCGCGGGTCACTGAATAATATCTATTAATTTCATAATCACTATTCTCAAAAACGTAAGTCCTCCCTCGCCTCAGCCGGGGCTGTGCGTTGCAAATGTCATAAAGTCGCGGTTCAACCGCATAGAGATAAAATACCTACACATAAGAAAAAGGGGGGGAAAAAGCAAAAATAAGAAAATACCTAATGTAAAAGGAGTACAGTTGCATAGTAAGGTACAAAATTAGTTAAAGATACCTTCAAAATAAAGCAATAAAATCTAACTACCCCTTAGTCTGATTTTGAAGTTAGTGACTCGATTAAGACCACATCACTTTTATCCATGCCTTCAGCTACCTACATAACAAGTTTCATTGCAATCGGTTCTGCTGTATTTGCGTAAAGGAGCAACAAACACTACAACAACAAACTTTTATAAAAAACTAGCAGCGTCCCGCGATTTCACCCGCATTACTCCCGATCGGGAATTTTTAAAAACCCTATCTTACTAGATACCTGCATATGACATAGAACATGCTGTCCAAATTTCATGTCCCTGGGACATAAAATTTGTCCTAGGCCATGATATTTGTTATTTGCCCTTTGTGTTTGTAATTTATTTTTCATGTCCCAGTGATTTGAGCCCTGCGTGCGTTGTTATATACAGCTGCCTACTTCTTGTCATTCAGTCAATCAATCAATCAGGACTTATAATGTTTTATGTATAATATAGTGAGATAGGTAGTACGTAGTAGTGTATTATAACTAAGTATTTTATGTTTATGTTCGCGACCTCCCCCTAAAGAACGCCGCAGTAAAGATTCAGCGATAGAGCGATGACGATGAAACGGTTACATACAGTAGCTCCTAGCTTTATTATCATAGTTTCACTGTTTCCATTGATAAAGGCACCATGCTTACAGTTTACTTACTTTGTGATTTTACTTTATTATTAAATATTATTTTTTTCAAGTTCCGGTAGAATGTTAACAAATCGTGGGAATTTTAAAAAATTTAAAGAGAGTCAGTCAGAAAATCCCTTACAAAAATATGATGTTTTTAAACATAGAAATATTATCAAGGAAAAATGCATCATCAAAAAGCATCCCATGACAGCGTTCGAACTTCGAACCCTCGCCTGCGAGTGCTCCAACCACAAAGCCATACAAGACATTATTCAAGTAAATAAACATCGTGAGATATTGCATACAGCGCAGCGCCATCCTGTCATCCTTCCAATGTTGGTACAGGGGTTCCATTCCAGACTACTGCGATGTTGACGAAAAATATTCTTCAGGCATGCACTCTATAAGAAAGTTTTACAAATAATATATAAAAGTAAAAATACTTCTGCAAAAACAATCCAACCGTGCGCCCAATGCAGGCTTAAGCACTTTAAATAGAAAATTGAATAAGCAAGGTTTTATTGTTTTATTATAATTAGTTAGGTATATGTATTTTTTTTCAACGATATGTAAATTACATGTTTCCGTTTTACCATTTATAATAAGCTGCCTCGAGACAAACTGTCAACGGAAATGCACCCCCTTTTAAAAGATGAAAGAGTGCTGTGTCAATTGTTCAATGTTTCCACTACATTAGCCGGTAATTGGCGCGATTTGGGGAGGGAAAGGGCAGGGGAGGAGGGGAATCATTTCACGGTGTCTTGGAGACATGATAGAGCAATCATAACGGGGGTCATGCTCTATCGAATGGAGGTTTTTACTGTTAATTAACTTTTAGAATTCGGAACTGAGCGAATGTCGTCCATACAAAAATAATGAACATTATTACCTACACAGTACTTACAACAAAAATGAACATGTTTTTATATTTACATTTTCCCGGGTCTTTATCGCGTATTATTTATTTTGTAAAAAATGGAAAAATGGAAAATGTAAATATGATAGATAACAAATCGTGTAACATGTTTTTGTCAAAAATGATTGATACTTACAAAAAATGTCATAGGTACGTAGTAACCTAGGTGCTAGACTCTGACCCCGATCCAGGCAAGGCAACTAAACTATCATACTAAGTTTTTACTCGTGATTAGGGAATGCAAACTTGGAAGAAAAAAACCGTAAAAAAAACATTTAAAAATAAAAAAAAAAACCTTTAAGCCGATATTCAGTGTTTTCATGTTTGTTTTTTCGGGTTTCATGCGCTACTCGTGATCCATACTTAACTAACTACTTTTAACTAAACTGGTAGGTACACCTTGGCTAACTACACTAACACTTCACATAACACTGCAAAATCTCCAAAAAATGTTACTTAAAAACGATTTCGAAAAAAATCTAACTTTAGAATGTCTAAAAATAAACGTTACTTTTAGTTATTGATTAAGTATGTACATATTCAGTCACAATAATACAAAAGCCTTGTTTTTAATTGGGTATTGGATAACCCTACAACTCATTTTTTTTTTCGAATTATGAGTTCCAATCGTGTTAGTTTAAAAAGTTAAATACTTAGGTACCTATAGGTATTTTAGATTTCAAAACTAATTTCTTATTTTTTTTACGCCAAAATTACCTAGCCAATAGCAGTTTTTTTTATATAGGCTTCACAGAAGTGAAGCCTATAAAAATCCAATTGGCACGCAATCCCCTTTAACTTTTTCAATAAACGTAAACCGTTACAATATAACGCAGGTGTTCCTGCGATTCATCTTTCTGAAGCCCTCATAAACAGAATCTTTGCGAACTTTTACTCAACTTTGCTATACTAGAGACAAATTATTAAAGTTGGCGCCATCTATTATGACAGTTGTGATTTATTTGACAGAGTAATGAGCGCGCGTCGTCGGCAGATGTCGCCACTTGTGACTTGTTTATTGGAAGAGCTACGATTTATTGCTCGGCTGGGTTGGGATAAAATAGGGTAGAAGCTGTTTTTGTTTTGACAGGATGGAAAAACTTACTTTATTTACTACAAAATTACTGAATTTGAAGTATAGGTATCAACTTACTGACTATTTTAATGTTGACTTGACGAATTAAAACTTTTGCCGTGCTTGACGAATTGGAACCGAAATGTTCGACCAAAACGCGCTTGACCAATCGGAACTTTTTTTGCACGAGTTACCCAACTCCTAAAATCAATTTAGTATAGGTACTCCAAGTACCTAAACTAAATTGATTTTTTAATAAGGAAGTTTGTATTTTTAGGGTCTTCTTCTTCTTGTCGTCTCAATGGTTTAAAATTTGGGCAGTAGGTAAATCTAAATTTTGTGGACCAGTATCCCAGCCACATCCGGAGCGACCCCCGTGGCCTCCATTAGGTTTTCCTTGTGCATAAAGGGTTAGGAGAGTAACCCGTTAGAGAGTGCGACATGTCTTGACTCAAAGTCACAGTCCAGCCTCGAGGAGTATTCCCCACCGTACCTGGTTCGATCTACAATCCCCCGAGTGAAGTCTGTTGAGGGTTTGCCAGATAGGCCACGACTAGAACCTCTGCAAGGGGGATAAGGTCAGAGGGGGCCGGGTATTTTGTATTCCATAGGCGCTACTTCCATTGTAATGTCTGATATTGGGTCTGTGCTGCCTAAGTAGTTTTTCCTGCTCTTTAGGTGTTTTTATGACTGAGGATGTAATATAGCCATGACACATTTTTAATAACAACGCCCTCTATTGTATTCAATCCAAACTAATACCACAAGGATAAGGAAAATAGGCTGTGCTTACACAACAAGCAAAGACATAAAAAAGTTCATTGGTGTTTCGGTAGATGTCGTTATTACCTCAAAAAATAGAACCATTGAGTTCTGGTATAAAAACACAGATGGCGCTGTTTGAAGTAGTATCACATGACACTACTAGATGGCACTGTTTTAAAAAGTACACTATTACTGAACTAGATGTCGTTACGAGTCACAAACTACAAATCGTAGAAATGAAAGTTTTGTGAGTTTTTATAGAGCCATTATTATTTTACATTCGTAATAAAAACCCTTGCGTTAAGGTGTAAAAATAATTTTTGTTCTTATATTTTTGTTTAATTTAGTTAAGCCGTGGGAATGTTAGTGTGTAGAGACACAATGGTTGATAGATTCGAGTTATGGTTTCATTGTGTCAGTTTCGTAGGCGTAGGTTGGTGTTGCGTTGCATGCATGTTCACTTGTTGAGTATGCAACTTCATGCACTACGTAGAGCAAATTATTGAACTTATTTTAAAGTTTTTCTTGGTTAATTCGCAGGATTTTTTCATGCAGATACCTACCTGATTTAGTTAACTTATGTATACCAACACACAGGCGCAAGCAACTTTAATCCATGCTTTGCGCTGTAGTAGGTACCTACCGGGACATTCTATACGGGACGTTCCGTACGGAACCCATAGTGCGCGAGTACATAGACAATATTATAGTAGATACGTGGTGGTACTACCTACTTACGAAAGTTCCGTAACTACTTTACCACTTAATGTCACAAAAATATCACGTTTGTAAAATGGGGGGTCCACTTAAATATTTATTTCGTTTTATTTTTACTTATTTGTAGGTACCTACCAATTTCTCGTAATAGCGGCAACAGAAATACCTACATCATTATGTGAAAATTTCAACTGTCTAACTATCACGGTCTATGAGATACTACCCTTTGGGTACGGAACCCTAAAAAGGAAGGTTACCTACCACCTAAAACTACCTACTACCTAAACCTACTACCTAAAAGGTACTCGGAAATATTCCTAAGAGAGACTTTTGTTAGCTTTATCAAATACTAAACATTTTTACATCACTGACAGACAAGCATTACCTAACTAAAATAGTAACGTTTAACCCTTTACTGCATGCCGTTGAAAATATGGCACACTATAATGTATAGTCCGCCAGTCTGTCCGCGGCACTGGCTGTTAGGGCATAGGTAGTATTTTAAAATATGTAGGTATATATAAATGTAGGTAAGTAGGTATGTAAAAAATAGTTTAAATTTAAAAAAAAATCTAAACTATTAAATTTGTCATAATTCAGTCTTTCCTCGACCGTCAGTCATTAAAATCTCATCAGATTATCAGTCCAAATATTGGCACCGTGTCCGTCCAAACTAAACTTATGAATGGATGATATTTTTAGAATTTTATGGACACAGCGCAACATCAAAACGGTAGGTATGAGACGGCGCCATTCATACTCCTCCATTCATATTGTTCCTTGCATTCTTGGATAGGAGCGCACAACCAAGATTTTATTTTTAAAATGGAAAGATTTTAATGTTTTCATGCGATACTTTGTGTCACAGATAGTTTCGTAGACTGTAGGGAGAGTTGTAGAACTTTTGGTTAATTTTGTACCTGGCTGGAATACAAATTAACTAAATATTAGGTGAATCAATTAACATTTTAGGAACCAATACCTACAACAAAAAAATACCATAATTTGGGGGATATCACTTGGAGACCAAAAGAAATATTGAGTACTATGGAGTCTTAATTATTTAGATAAATAGTTACACCAGTGTTAATATCCTTAATATCAGCGACTCGAAACTTTATCTTTTACTCATTATTTTCTTAAAATACACCTTTAAAACCCAATTTTATTAGAGAAATCGACATATGGAGGGGTAGGGGGTATAAAAAACAATGACTCGTGTATTCTAGAGCCTCCACAAAAAAGGCTGTCCTCAATCGCAATGAAAAAAGGTTATTCAAATTTTGAAGGGAGGGTCTTTCCCTCTCGCACCTGCCGGCTTATATTAAAAGCTAGTTTTTGTAGTTGACTAACTGTGTCCCGTGATTCCACCCGCATCAAAGAAGTCAACCACGTCCGTCTCCATATTAGGAACTAGCGTTATAGGTACTTTGCCAAAACAATAAATTAAACGAAATGATTGAACATAGGTAAGATTTTTTAGATCTTTAAAAATGTTACAAAATTCCAATAAGTTGGTAACATATTAAGAAACCTATAGATTTTTAAGTGGGCTGCGTGTGTAGATGGTACATTTTAACAATTCTTTCAAAAGACGCCGCTCCCCGTCTAATTGAAGACTCATCTCGTGGATAACAAGCTTTATTTCCGAAATTGGACCAATTTTTATGCACAATCTCTGCTGATTATGTTTTATTTCATTTATTGCATGCTTTTATTAATTTACGATGCGGAGGTTAATGATAGTCATAATGTAAAGCTTTGGTATTTGTCTAGAATTCTGGACCTAACTCTAAGTAAAACTAACAATTGTGAGTTTTTTAATTGTGCCTAAAAAGCGAAGTTTCATTAGTGAAGAAAGACGGGTCAGAACTCGTGGCACTGACGCCGTCTTCTTTCTTCTAGATGTTCGTCCTACACATCATCACTTACCATCTGGTGAAATAGTGGTCATACGTTCATCTATCGAGTATAAAAAATTCCTTTGGTAAAATAAAAAGTCCCTTTAAAGGTATTTTTATATTGGATTGACTGTATTTCCGCATCCTTTAGTACCATTGAGGAGTGCAGTTAGCTTCGTCTATCTGGTAGGTCCTATTTGTTCTATCTCATTAACTACTCAAAATGATTAGCTTCGACGAGCGAAAGTAAAGTAAATTAATCTTTAATTTATGTTTATATTCGGCACGAGTGACAAAATATATATCTCGACAGATGTCTTGCACATACTGTTGCTGTGCGCACAGGGTTGACACGCTAAAGCTGTATGTTTAAAAAAAAAGTAATTTGAACATATAGGTACGCATGCACTTGCTTTTGCACGTCTTTTTATACGAAATGGGCTTGCACTTCATCTCACCTCACCTGATAGAAAGTGATAATGAAGTTGACAAAGTAACATTTGCCTAGAAAAATGGAATAAAATATGACTAGGTACAATTTATGTTCCATAGAAGTTTTATGAGTTTGTTGTTTTACTATTACGCAAACATACTATGGCGATGGCGCTAAAATCCAGAAGGCCAATATTCTGACAGCAAAACAGTGTTCTGACGCCGCCCCACCGCACATAATGTACATGGCTGATGAATATAAATATTTAATAATTTTACTAACATTGTAGACGAGAGTGGCAGCCCTGGTGACTAGCGCCTCATACCATCCTCTATTTAACCTCAAAATGAGCGCCGCTAAGTTTTTGCCCAAGTTTTTATTTTTACTTGCCTACTGCCGCCTACTAATATTATGCTTATGTTACAATTTTTTCTTATCTCCCTTTGGATGTTTGATGAATAAAAAAAGCTTTTTTCTATCTCGGCATATGGCGCGGCGCGTGCGCACATTGCGTCGGATTTTTTTCGCATCCGATTCGAAATTCAAATTCAAATATGGAAGCGCATGTGCTGCGAGCTGCGCGGGCGCTGATATTGTGTATTTTTTGTTTATTTTTTTCATTATTAGCGGTCGGTCGCAGTCTGTTCGACTTTATGAAAAAGCAATAATCAAATAAAACGCTTTTTAATCTTATTTGGTTAGTAGAAAGTTGATGGTCGTTCGTTTGTGTTATAGGTAACACTTTTTGTTAGTTTTTTATCTACCTACGGTAATTTATTATCTTAATATACATAATACATAACTACAGTAGGTAGTACCTACATTAAACACAGTGTAGGTATGATCTTAATATAAAAGCACATTAAAAACAAATCCTCTATAGCGACGTTTATTCCCTTTGATACATTTTCATATATTTTACATCTACTTGTAAAATAATTAAGTAGGAAAAACATGTTTTTTTAAAATGTGCCATTAAATTGGTCTCACCATACTTTAAAAATACCTATTTCAGTAAAGAAAATTTGTTTAAAGAACATATTGTTCAGTAATAATTAATATTAATAGGTAATTTAATTCATTACGTTTTTTCTTTCAAGTCGAAACAAAATTACTCAAACTGACACATCAACTTACATTTAATTTTATAAAAACTCAAAACAAACGGAACCGAAAAGTAACCGCAGAGAAGGGTTAACTTCTAATTAATATCTCATGGATTAGCACTTTTCAATTAGACTTTATAGATCGGTAACCGAAGGGTTGTTTTTTATTACAAAAATAGATTAGTCGGTTGTCAGTGTCGATTTATAGGAATGTGTGTTTAAAGGGTTTAGTTCGACTGTATAAATAAAGAGGTCTTTACGCTGAAAATATTTCTTGAAAGGGTGAATTTCACAGTTATTTTCACACTTTTTAAGAGCATTCCCACTCTCCCCCAATGGATCGCCTCCTAATGGGGAGAGTGGGAATCATATCGGTTTTTAATTACCTAAGAATTGAAATCGGGTGAAAATTTAAAATGAAGTTATGTTTTTGATTTAAGTAGCTTAGGTTAATAGCCCTGAAAGTTTCAAACTCGCACAAGGTATCATTATCACCCACGTTGAGAACCTGTGGTCTAGAACAATAGTCGTGTCGAATCCCTTGTCGGATTACTTTTTAGTCCTACCCTAGTCAAAACAATTTTGTATCCATAAGTTGTCCCAAATCCCATCAATTACGAGCTGTAAGTAGAGTTAGAAGGTGGCCCTGATCGGTTGGATCCAACACCCTCCGATTAACAATCAATATACATACTTACCTACGTTATGAATTAAAATGAATTATTTATTTAATCACCGATAATCACTACCATCTTATCAAATAATGTCCCGGTTTTATTAACCGAACGAAGGAACGTCTGTGCACCTTTAAATGCTGTCATAGTTTCTGATATGAATGAACCGATTTCAATGCAGTAGGTACCCTACCTTATACCTGTTTGTTGCCGGGAGGCGACTTTTTTGTATAGCAAACGCTTTAAAACTTATTATTACCTAATGTGTTTACATTTGCAAGAAAATTGAAAATTGCCCGTGTAGTGGACATAGGTAATGCCTACACTTACGTCCGCAATAGGCACTTTTCTAACCTATATACCTACGTAATGAAAAGCTGCAGTACCTATGTATAATATTACATTACCTATTTTTCACACACGATTTGACACGATAGACCACAATCTCACCTGATAGTAACTGAAGATATGGTCTTTGATGTAGCACGCTCATCTAAAAGAACAAGATCCGAATCGTCTTCCAAATTCAAATGATATTCGTCAATCAATAATTGATCGATTATTAGATCTATACGTCAATCGATGATCCAATGTTGCCCAAATGTGGTCAATTTGAGGCCGCCCACCCCATCGCTCGCTGGGCTGGTGGGCACCGACCTCAACGTTTACGAAAGATAAAAATGTTGGTATGGAATAAAAAAATAGTTGAACCTCGCTGAACCACCCATTAGTTGGATACCTACCATTCAAAATTCAGGATAAAATCTTACGTAGGTACCTATGTTATTTGTTTTTCGAGGTCCTACCAAAGGCTAACCTAACATCATCTATCATCAAGCTTCATCGTAATCAGTTCGGTAGTTTTTACCAAAGCGAAGAGAGTGATGTGAGGCCTGAATTATACAGAAAAGGCGTGGTGACGATACGGGCAAGATGCCGCCTCAAAACGTTTTTATATATTTCATTTATTTATTTATTATCTATAATCAAATCGCGTTTTAAAGCAAACTGTTAAATAGTTCTTACAGCCAATTAGAGATTCACACTGTATTAACCAAAAGCTATACCTACCTAAGTAAACGAATAGTTTGTCGTTAAGACTGTGGAAAATTTAACAGAGCTGAAGCATAGTTAGTATATTGAAATATTACATTTTTTTGGGCTCAGCGTGCATTTGTCAGAGGACGCAATTTTATTTTTTAGATATCAAGGGGGGGTTAGTTTAAAGTTAAATAATAGTTTGTGGGGTTGTGGCTCTTGTCCCAAGGCCGCCATCTTGGAAAAACGGGTTCAAATGGTTTTTATGGTTTATTTGACGAACTATAGGTCTCACAAAAAAAATAATTACCATTTTGTATTGCAAATAAGATTATCTACAACTTTTGGTAAGTAACTTTTAGTCGTAGAACTAAAAATAAAAAGTTATAAGCAAAAATCCATGAAAATTTGAGAAACAAATTCTATTGGTCATTTATGCACCGATTTTGATGATTATTTTTTTATTCGTAAGGTAGAAGTCCCAAGGTGACTCCATAAATGATAAGGTGGTTCCAGGTGCTTCATCAATCCCTAACCAGTAGTACAAGGTCTGATTCTACTGGTAAAAGTCCAAAAGTAAGTAATTTAGTACTTTCTGAGGAACTATTCTGCTCATCACTCCGAAGATCCTCATCCGATCCATATAATTTTTTTATGGAGTCACCTTGGGACTTCTACCTTACGAATAAAAAAATAATCATCAAAATCGGTGCATAAATGACCAATAGAATTTGTTTCTCAAATTTTCATGGATTTTTGCTTATAACTTTTTATTTTTAGTTCTACGACTAAAAGTTACTTACCAAAAGTTGTAGATAATCTTATTAGCAATACAAAATGGTAATTATTTTTTTTGTGAGACCTATAGTTCGTCAAATAAACCATAAAAACCATTTGAACCCGTTTTTCCAAGATGGCGGCCGTGGGACAAGAGCCACAACCCCACAAACTATTATTTAACTTTAAACTAACCCCCCCCTTGATATCTAAAAAATAAAATTGCGTCCTCTGACAAATGCACACTTAAATGTAACATTTCAGTGTACTAAGTTTAGACTTTAACTAAACGCTCCAAACTATGCTTCAGCTCTGTTCAATTTTTAGGGTTCCATACCCAAAGCACAGAATATATGAAAGGGCGAAAATCCGCTGTCCGGATAAATTAAGACTCCGCAGTCCGTCTATCTGATCCCGGAGCGATCGCTACTGGGAGTGGCCTGATGGTACAACGGACCCCGGCTGCAAGCAGAGGCTGGAGGTCTAAATGTTGGTCGCCAAGTGTCGATTCTATAACATCTAATGTTAGTTCAGTTGTATTAGGGGCATTAGGGGTTGTCCGTCTGTCTAATTTTTACCCATCACAGTTATAATTCGAATATAACCTAATCATTAAGTCGCAAATTAAATACTTACTTCCTACTTCATAATCCAAAGGTCAACGGCCGAAGACGCGATAAGGGCGCAATCGATGACGTCATCTATTTCATATGAGTTCCTTGACCCCGTAATAACTATAGCACATGGCATAAAGAATGTGTATTTTGGCAACGTCCCGCCTAGTTACAAGACTAGTCCGTTTTTTTCGCTTTTCCCTTATGAACGTTATAAATTACTTTAAACGACACTGCGTAAGGGAATAGGGATGGACATATTGTACGATACACGTTACTTATCGATAAAAGCTAGCTACTTCGTGTCTACATTTTTAAACGATTTACTAAACCCTACAAATATAAATATCAAAGTTTGTGTGTAAACGAGTATATTTGTTACTTCTTCAGGCCAAAACTGCTGAACCGATTGCAATGAGAGTTGGTATGCAGATAGCTAGTCAAGAGATCTAGATAAACACATAGGTAGGCTATGATAACGATTCACAGTTACAATTTTAAGATTTTATAAACCATTTAAACCATTTAAACCATTTATTTTCCATAGACACATAGAGATACAATAAGTTAATTTAACTTAGGGAAAAAAAAAACAAAAATAATTTGTATTAATATAGTAAGTACAAAGAAAACGATCAGATTTATCGATTTATAACAATTTTATCCCGATATTACCACGGAACCCAGTTATTCGAAAAGGTACAAAAGATCTGAAAACAAAGTACAAAATCGAGCTTTGGGTAAATGCTGAGAAAATTCTAAAAGCTGTCGGTTTTAAAATCAAGAATATTTAGGAATTTTTTTTTTTAAGTCAATATGTCGACATCGGCAACGGCCCATGCCTCGGCCGCAGACTGCAAGCCGGAATCTGGACCATTCCCAAAGACCCCACAAGGTCAGGGATCGCACTACGACATACAAATCGTAGAAGCAATCCCCCATATTGCCTTTTACCATGCCTTTTTAGTATAACATGAATTCTGCTATCAACATTATATTTATAGTCCATTTCAAAACTAGAGAGAAACTGTAAGGAGATAAAGTGTCACGCACGTTACATACATGAAAATAAAATGGTACCTTTATCGTACTTATTCATTCAAAAAGCGCTGCAGCGCTGACTATATTGGGACATACATCGTAAAAATGATGAATATCGTTGCAGGCGCTAAGAAGCAGTCGATAAATACCTAACAATTAAAACATCAAAATCATCATTAAATTCGTAGTTACGTTACCACAGTTGCTGCTTACAACTTCCTTCTGATGTCATATCTACTGTTAAGGTGGTCAATCGGGCTAACAAGATTTTTCTCCCTAGTTTTGAACCAGACTATAAACGTTTTGGAAAGTATCCAATTTGTTTGTGACTGTCAAGGCTACTCAGATAGGCTTGGTTTAGGGTTTAGATGTAAACTGTTGTTCTAGGACGTGATTTGATTGTATCGAATCCATCCTTAGGACCGAGACGTGATACGATTATGAAATGATTGAGGGACAAATTGAGATTTGATAATCCATTGTCGGAACTCTATAAATTATGCAAGATCATACCTCATTTAAAGCCAATGGCATTTTATACTTAGAAATAGATTAATGTTTTAATGTTTAAAACATTAATCTATTTTATTTATTTGACTGATAGATCGACGCACAGCTTTAAAACCGCTGGTAGTAGATATCTGAAATTTGGAGAGTCTGTTCTGTTCTAAAGTTCTGTGATGTAAGAAAGGAGTTTTCAAAATGTTCACTAGATCGGGACTTACGCGGGTATAACCGCGGGATATTATAATAGTTTTGTGTTAGGTAGGTATGGAAAACTTATCCGCAAATTTTAAAGTCAACAAAGTTAAAAAAAATGCATTTTGCCAAATAAAAGTGAAACAAAATAACGATGTGTGCAACATCGGTCAATTAATTAGAAAACAACAATATTTTTATTCGTTGATTAAAAAGAGTGCAATATGCATCCGATCCGCGTGCATAAACTAGTCTACTGCAGCTGAAATACAGTCTAAATATATCGAGAGACGAAGTAGCGGACCGAGATCGATGTACAGACAGACGGAATTTATTCGACAACTCGACCATTGTTCCAGTATGGAATAAAGATATACAATTATAAAACTCAATAGAGTGAACATCAGATGTGTTCGAAAATCAGGATCCCAGCGGAAGACCAGCGCTAGTCGAAAGACTAGCATTAGCTTAGCTTAGCAGACTTAGCTGAGTTGAGGATCGTTTTGCAACAAATCATGTTTCTTTTATAATATTTTATTTATATATTTAATATTTATCAAATATTGACGTGTAATTTATAATTATCAATGAATGATTTGTATTTTTAAGCATTTTCTTTTGCGAATAAACAGTTGTTCTATTCTATAAAATGAAGCGCGTACTTGCGTGTTTTTTTTTTCATTTTTTCATCTTTGTGACAAGCCATAAAGCCCGATGCCCGAGCAATCCTGATTATTTTAATAATCGGGAGATGCCCCCGCTAATAAAAAAAGATGAAGATTTAATTCATACATAGTAGTACCTACGTCAGTATGTTACATACTTGTTCTATTTGTTATCTGGTACTCAACATCGCGGAAACAGAAGAAAACACAAAGTTTTTCCTCTATTGCGTATATATATGACATATCTTTAGCTTGGCACCATTGAAAAATGTTACTTTATTTCAGCCTGAATCTGGAGCCAGGATTTGTAGATTTTTTTACTGTCTTTTACATCTGTTTTCCCGTCAAAGAAAGATTTATGAACTGCATTTTCAATTCTCAATTAGATTCCTTTTTTCTTCAGTATAAAAATAAATTTGTTTTTCCGACATTCGAATGTTTTTGAAGTACCTTCAATTTGTTACAAAATTACTATCAATTTAGATAAACCGTTTTCGAGAAAAATCTAACGATATCGAGACTATTTAGTTACAGAATACCTACGTGCCGCCGTGCACAGTTTAATTAAAAAAAAACTACACACGCCCTAATAAACATAACATTTTAACAATCAATTTACAGCTAAGTACTTTATATTTAAAATTCAATTTTAACCCTTTAATGGCTGGTCCCCCAACCGACCCCTCGCAAAAATTAATTGTCCCGTATAAAATACTAAGCACGTACCTCAATTTGTTCAAACAAACGACGTATTCATTGAAATAAACAATCAAATACATGATAAGATCACTTCACACAATTAAAATGAAATTATTTTTGTCGCAAATGTCTGCTTTCAAATGAAAACGTCAAAAGAAATGTAAAGTAAAGTTTATCTTAATGAGGATCGAGTTAATGGCTGTTTAATTTATTTATTTTGCCGTTTTATTTGCATGTTTATCAATTGAGGGCTGTGAAAAAACTTACAATAATTATGGTATAAGTATTTAAAACTTGTCTGATTTACCTAAAAGCCTTGATTTTGATAATTTCTATTCATTTTTTTAGGTTTCGTATCCAAAGAGTAAAATCGGGACCCTTTTACTCAGATTCTACTGTCCGTTAGTATGTCTGTCTATCTATCTGTACCTATGTCACCAGGTACAGATAGATAGACAGCTAGATTGTGTATCTCATGCATGATCCATTATAGTTAGATAAATAATTGAAGTAAAAACAATAACATTTTTTATTTTAACGTTTACTTAAATTACCAAAAAACCAATTTTACCTAACTTGTCAAGGATTTGCCGATTCCTAGATTCAATTTCCATAGTTATTTTAAATCTGAACAATAGAAATGGCAGTTTCCGTCCATCTGTGGCGTTTAACTAAACGCAGCTTTTAACTGTGGATTGCAAATAAAACGCGGCGCGCGCGCACGGCCCCCAACAGACTGCGCCGGTAAAGATCTAAGAAAAGGATAGACTTGACATCGTTTTTTGAAGTTCTTTATAGATCGGCTTGCCGTAGAATTGAATTAGCAGAAATCGTAACGTGTGCTGTGTTGCCATAGGACTCTAGGTAAATAACAGTCTCTTGCTATATGTTTAGTCTTACGAGTAAAGCAACGTCCGACATAATAGCATCGACGGGTGACCGATCTAAATAGATCAAATAGTAAATAACTATCAACCCTCTTCGTACTTTGGAAAGCACGTTAGGGTGTTTCGGTCCATCTTTCAAAAGTCTTTGAATAAAGCTAAAGTTCCATAACAACAACGTAGCTCCGTAGCTTGTCAGACACTTTGTTCGATATAAAAAACAAACTGAACCTAGAATTTAAAAAAATCATTTTATGAACGTAGCCTATGGTGTCTGTGATAAATAACAGCACTCCAGCTGTCTATATTCTATCTTTCAACGCAATCGGTTTAGAAGTGTTACGTTTAATAATTAGTAGGATGTAAATTAGAAGCTCTGTAACTTTCGAAGTACTATTTTCTTGGATTTTCTCTACGTAAATGTTGAGATGAAAGCGTCGCGTCGGGATGCGCAGACGACGTCTCGACGCCTCCCCCTCCCCCCTCCCCCGCCCTGCGGCCGCGCCGTCCCCCGCGCAAAGACCGCTCCCGGCGGCCGCGGCGCCGGCGACTCATATTGCCCATATCATAGAGATAAACTAGATAAATTATGAAGCAGAAGGTTGCAGATTCCAGGGGTGATTCCTGTCGAGGACAAGCATGTGCTCAAAATATTTTAATATTTGTTTCTGGTTTGGGTGGTTGAATATGAATGTATTTACAAAAGATAAGTATTAGAATTTTATGTAGTCTAATAAATAACCATAAAACAAGCTTATTCGCATAACATTAATGAAACAAAATAAGACGTACCCCGTCTACAAATATGAACTTTGTTTTTCTTAATTAGGTAATTATTGAAAATTTTCAATGGGTCAAATGGGACCTAAAACAAATTAAAACGTATAATTTCCAACAATGAGAAAATAAAAAGGACAAATGGAAAGTACTTAAGTACCCTTTGTTTCTACTATCTATCATAGCACCTCAGAATATCTATTATACCTCTACGCACTCTCGATTTAATTAGATCGTTTGATAGTGCAGTTCGTTACGATACAGAAATGATTTATTTTAACAGATTTATGGACACGTGACGTGTAGTGGAATATGTACCGCTAATTATTTTACATTGAACAATTAGTTTGGCGAAATAATCTTCTTGTTTTCCCTAATAGTTTATGGTTTGAACTAAAGAAAACCATAAAGGCTCAACTGAGAGGTTGTGAGAGCGGCGAGGCGGTATTGTCCTAAAGTTTTGTATTTCGTATGAATAGAAAAAATGTTCCAATTGTAGATGGTGATGATGAAGGCAAATATCTCAGGTTTCGGAGCATGTATCCTCCGTCAAAATCGGAGCATACGTTTCAGAATCATTATGAATTCAGTCAAAGAACTCCTAACAGCTAGGGGCCTATGGGAATATTAAAATAGTAAGTACTAAATTTAAAATGAAAAAAAAAACGAATATTAAAGACAAGGTGCTTCTGTTTTCGACTACTTACCTATTCAATAACTAACATTACAAAATTACAATAAAACTAAACAGATTTGATAAAACCGCTGCACATGCATGTGTAACACAAAAACATCGGTGACATCTCGAATTCGTCTAGTGCGCCATCTGGTACCTTAGCGAAATATGCATGTTACTTCTTTTACATGAAGTCAAGCAAAAATTAACCTTTTCCTCTAATAAACACGAAACAAATTCAAACTAAAGACAGAATCTTGAAAATTATCCTGATGAAAATAAAATTTATGCCTTAAAAGTTGTAGAATAGAGTTTGGTTTTGAACCCCCATTCAAGATGAAGATGAAGTTTTTTCGGAAGCAGAGAATAATTCATAAGTTGTGAGCAGATCAGGTTTCGCGGCAGATGCAAGGTATGTAATGCAGCGCACGCGCCGCCTGCCTCTGTGACAGCAATAATAATATCTAGATGATTGCTACTGTCATGAAAATAAAAATATATTACTAGCAACCCGTCACGGTTTCGCACTTTTAAGTTTTAGGTAAAAATAGATATACTTAATTTTAAATTCCCTAAATGGTGGTCAAACAAAACAGCTATGTACAAATTATTTTTCCCATTTGTACCCGACTATATGACATGTATATGTATGAAATTCCCATTTGTGCCCCAAAACCTATACCAATTTAATCTTATAATATTCCCATTCGTACTCGACTACGTCTAAAATTCCCATTCGTACCCCTAAAGCTATAAACCCAGTCAAAATCAAATAGGTTTAATTTAAGAACGTGGCGACTGTTACCATTTCCATACAAACTTAATACCAAAATAAATTATGAAAAATTTAGTTGTTCGATAATATTCGGTTTAAGATTTTACTTTTAAAGGGTCCCCACCGCAAGGTTTTCCAAAATATTCATTCACATTCAAATAAAACGGAGAAACATTTTTCAATGAAAAAAATGTTTCCGTTTTATTTCATTTCGAATGAATATTTTGGAGACCCTTTAAAAGTAAAATCTTAATCCGAATCAGGAAACAACGCCATAGGTATATATTCCTGTTATGTGATACTCTTTCGTGTCAAATTATCATCAACACTTTCCCTGAAACGAAGCATAATAGTCACTTTGACCTGGTAAACTTTTTGGACAGAAATATTAGATAGATAATATTTTTAACACGTAAGGAAATGAAATAATACAGACAAAAACTTAAAAATAAAGTGGCCGAATGGGCAGCCTTTTCGCCTAAAGGCGATGTCTTCCAGACCAACAATATTCTATAGTTCAGGAAGGAACAGAAACTTTTCCTTTTCTTTTCTTGGTATTTTTCACCTCTTTCCTTGAACGGTATCTCCCCATGATTATACCTTACTAAACACTAACTAAGTGTTTTTATAAATATTCGCGCAAAGACACCAGCACATGACATTTTCACGCGACTAACATTTGCACGAGATCTTAGGGTTTCATGTGTCAAATGACGCAAAAACCCTCTACAAAATACGAATTGCGAATTTGTCCGTCAAAATATTGGGATAACTACGGAGGAAACATATGTAAGGACATCATACCTACATATTATACTGCCAAAATCATTACCATTTATTTTGGCTTCGCCGTAGTCGGGTTAGCCTGTATTATTTAAGTTACCAACTATGCAATATTTTACACACCTATCTTTAATTATTCGACTTTAAAAGAGGATCTCCTATCAAAAGTCCTAAAATCTCATCCATCCCACTGATTTCTAGAACATAGCCACGTGCCGGAATCAAAAAGCAGATAAAAGAGTCACGAATACCTACCACAATCGTCTCTGTACAAAGCAGAGTCCCGAAAGCCATCAGGTGTCGTTTACATTGTCTTATCTAGAGAGTACTGTGCGTGGCACGGACGGGCGGACGAGACCTGCCAGCTGCCAGCAGATGCGTAACTGTATCGCACAGATGTTGCTATTACCTGTGACGTTCGTCTTTACCTACCTACTCGAACTTTAGCGGTACCGTAGTGGTACCGTTGCTTGCCGAACGCCTGTACGGGATATACATTTACTAAACTACTTTTTTTTAAGATTTGGATTGACGGATTTGGCTAAGACTGAGTATGAACTCGAAACCCACTAATGCCGAAGTTAAACCTAAAGTAACCTAAGTAAGGCCGTAAACCAGATGACCGAACAAATCAGGTCTTTGCGAGTTTACGACATCTACATATTTTTACCAATCACCAACCATTGTATAATTTAATTACTTACTATTCTCTAAAGTACAGTCGATTTTTAAAAACGAGTCCATTAACGACGACAACGAGTCTTTCATTCGCTACCCTAGACGACGCGACGACTTAACTAAAGACTTTAATTTTGAAATAATATTATAATTTAATTTATTTTTTCATGATCATTAACCCTTGTTTTGCCGTATTCGGGTAAAAACTTTAAGTAGCCCGTTTTCAAAAAACAGGTAGGTAAGCTTGCATAAAATTAATGAGAGCCTAATGTCGGTAAAATGCGGATTCCAGTAAATCAACGGCTAGGTAGGTAGGTAAAACATATTATTGGCAATTTGCTTGCAAACCTAAACACAAGGAACGCGAAAAAGCTGTTTTTTGTAAATTCTTCAAAACAGTAACCATCTGAATCAGAATTCTCGAATCACGCGAGTACAATCATCCTAATTGCGATGATTTGGGTTGATCTTCCTTGTCAGTCTGTCTGTATATCTGTAGGTATACTCATAGCGTGCGCTTACGCAATCCTTCACACGCAACGCATACCCCGCGGGTTCGCTTGCGATACGCAAATTGCAGATATTACACCGTTCTTAAGAATTCTATCAAAACAAACGATTATCTTGTGTTATGTTTAAAATTTGTTTTGTTATGGCGCAGAGATTGTAGTAGGTACTTATGCAAAACCAGTCAAATTTAGGAAAAACCTTTTTAAAATCTTTATTATAATAAAACATATTTATTTTGTTATTCGAGATAACAAAAAGCGAACATGGGCTCTAAGCGGACCCCGGGCTCTCGAGAGGGATGCAACTGGGAACATCGCTCGGATGATGATGATGATTTTGTTATTCGAGATCAATGGATAATGTGTACCTAGCTAACAGCAACCTTCACCTTTCCTCTACTTTACTTACCTACTTATTAAGAACATTTAGATAAAGATGAAATTATAATAGATCGAATAATCAACACTAAGGCACTAATTACTATGCAACTATTCTTATTTCAATATACCTATGCATCTGTCCCGAACCTACTCATTAGGAGAAACGCAGTATGTAGACTTGAAATCGGTTGATAGTAAAATTGGCAGTGATCATATTTGGCGACTGAGAACTAAACAAATAAACAAACTGAAAAATGTCTATCTATGATCAAAAACTGACAAAGTCGGTTGCGCTTGCTTAATTTACCTAGAGTCTATGTAAATCAAGCAGGAATAAAGCGATTTATTTTTACTGAACAACTAAATAAAGCAATTTATTTTTAGTTTTGATCCAAGTTCAAATATGAGGATTTTCTCAATTCAGTTGTCGCTGTTTTTTGTTGCTTTGATGTTTAGGCTACGACACGGATTTATTCATTAAATAGATCAAAATCTGTAACTTTTAATTATTAGTTTTTATGCGTTCAAATATGTCGTACTTATGTCGGTCTCCTCGCGACCAAGACTATTGTAAGTTCGTTGGATCTATCAGGCGATCGTTTTGTTGGTAGCATGCGAATGTCAAATTGAGGGTGTAAAGGACACGGCACGCACCGCGCGCGAGTCACCGGACATTGTCGCAAAAAGTAAGATAATCAGCGGTTTTACAAATAGACCCGCGCCGTACCTACACCTACAGTATAATTGTTGTGTTCACCTGTCTGGTTCCCTTTATGTACAACTCTTGTCTCAACTAAGAGCTACAGCAACAGCCTTAGCATATTTTCGATACTAAATATCCGTAAAAAGTTTGTAATTTTCAAGATGAACTCGATTCCCCGTAACGTAATCGATCGAAGGTTATAATAACGAAATTACTCTGTTGAATTGGGTTCACTGTTGTTTTGTAATTAGGTTACAGTCCTATTATATATAAAATCTTAGGCATTTGCAGGAGGACGCCCTGTGGTAGTTACTAATCCTATCATTTAACTGAATTTGAACCTTATGTGGTAGAAAATTAGTTAGTTTTCTTCGACATTCAGAAAAATCTTTGTAAAGCTTTATTTTGTTCGTTACAGTTTTATACTGTATCTGCCTTCTTAATTCATAATTGCGTTGTTTTGATGTTAGATTTTTTATTTTGCATGGTTATAACATTTGGTATTTATGCCAACTCTAATCTTCATTGGATAGGAATTTAATTATTGACTCTTCCATAACGTTACATTTCAAATGATTCGTTTTCAGCTATTGGTTATTCTAGGATAAAAAACCGGCCAACTGCGGGACGAACTCGCGCACTGAGGGTTCCGTACCTAACTACCTACCCATTATGGGTCAGTCAGGAAAAAACATTTTATAGATATGGATTGTAAGAGCTAATGTAATATGTTTATACAAATAATTTAGAAAATGTCCTTTGTTAAGTCACTTTACTGTTACATTGACTGTTATTTAAAATATTGGTGAAGAAATTCACCCTCCAGAGGCTACCATTTAATTTAAGGAAAATTTTGACATTAAGATTAGGCAGATACAATTTTGTAGTAATTTCCATCATCAAAACAGATGGACGTTTGAACCGTGCGTGTAGGTACGCAACAAAGCACTTATCATAAACCATAATGATTCAAAAAAGCAAGCTTTTTAAAAAAGTTAATAAAAAGCGGATCACTTAGCTCACCACAAAAGATCTACTTAACCAATATAAAGTTGTTGCACTTTATTTTCTTTATTTTAAAACCGCATTTAAGGGTCGCGATTTCGTAAAAAAACGCATTTAAGAAGTCGTTGAACCCAGCGCCATCTGGCGTGCGCTCGCGCCGTGCCTCGCGTCGACTGGCGGAACAAAAAAGCAAGGATTTTTGTTAAAACAGCCCCCTGGCAACTACAACTGTATTGATCGAGTAATGTCCCTCTGAATCCTGTTAAGAAGGAATGTAGGTTACTTGTTTATGTATTTTGAAAAATAACCGAATTAAACACAAGTAAGACATTGAAATATTACCTCAACTAGGTAGCTGTCGCTTACGATAGAACTTGATAACCATAATAGAGTACATTATGGTTATCAAGAACTGGTGCGTGGTGACCTATTTCTTAAGACACCGTTGATTTCTGACAAAATCTTTCTAAACTAGTCTGTAAGACGTTTACCTACTTCAAAATCTAAGGAATTTTTTAACATAAAATTTACGTGAATTATGCATAAATAAAAAGAATCTTATAGTGCGTCCAATCTAAAATCTATCACTTATCTTAAGACACTCGCGATTAACGAGCGGATTACGGTGTTTTGTTAATGTCTAGGATGATCCCTCTTTGTCTTTAAAAGTGTTTTGAAAGTCAATGTGGAAAAATGAGGTTGCGCGCCCGCGATACTTGCCCGCAGGTAGGTAGGTACCCGCGGCGGCGCGGGGGCGTAGCCGTCGCGTACACACAGCGGGTCCGCAGCGTGCACGCAACGGCCAAGACGCGGGCCCGTCCCGCGGGTCACCCGCTAGTATGAGATAAGGCATTAATTTACAACATTTTCTCACCAAACGTAAAGAAAATTTACTATAGGTATTTTCCCCTCATGCCAACGCGAACGACCCAAAAGAAGGGCAATCAGAAATCATAAATCTACGCTTTGATTCCACATCAGTAACCGTGCAATCGTCCGATTTAACCCCACGGGGGTGTAATTCCATCGATTGTGACATTCTTACACGCAACAACATTTTCCATCAAAGTTTATCACCAAATCAGTGGAACTGTGGAACTTGGTCACACATTTACTCGCGTGCGCTTTCCTCCTTAAATATTTAGGGGTCATTTAATTTAATTGGCTATATAAATTGGGACACGATTACCTTGTTTTACGAGATTAATAAAAAATAACAAACATTGATCGTAAAGTTTTAGGGAAATTATTTTAATTATTTTACTTACTAAATAGTTGCGTGTTTTAATAAAAATATTTGGTTAAGTAAAGAAAATTACTAATAAACAGCTTTACAATACAATATTGCTATGTTGTACCTACTACCTACTTACGTTCCAACATTTCTGTCTCCCTTCACGCCCTATTTACGTTGTAAATCAAAACCCTCATCTCGTTTTAAAATAACATCGTATTGATCCTAAGTTAAAATTTGGCAAACCACTCAAGTGGCTCACTAAACCAGCAATACACGTCCTCCAAACCGGAAAAACATTATAGAATTCTAATTCTGTTTATATTTGTGCCTTACGGAAGTTGAAAGCTGGCTAGTTTTTCTGCGAGCACACCCCAATCCACGTGGCTAAAGATTGTGAATCTATTCTAAGAGCGCGCGGGCCTACGAGCGACCCTTGAGGCACACCTGCCAGGTTTACCGCAACACAGACACCTTTGTTAGACTAAACTAGCTCTTATCGTCTCTCCTATAACACTGATCGGTATGCATGACTCTCTGGTGATCCGAGAGTACATATTTGGCAGGAAAGAGGGTGTACATTGAAGTATATTTAGTCGAAAGCTCCCTTATGGCCATGATTGAACAAACGATATGTGGCAAGGTGTGCGAGACACGCTTCTGTATATTTTGATAATAAATTCATAATGGATCCTTATTTAAATACGGGATTACGGTACCATAAGAACATAACAGTTAATTCGACAAAATATGCCACTAAAACAATATCGTTTAAAATTACTTGCTTATAAGATCGTAAGATAACTAAAAGTGTTTTGAAGGCGCTTGAAGTCAGCTTTGTGCCTCAAATATGAAAAGGCATTTAATACTAGATGTTTGTAATATCCCAGTGATATAGTACCTAAATTGCAAACCTAGGCAACTTAACAAACTAACTTTATGGTGCCTATTAAAGTTGTAGGTAAATCATATCTGTATCAAAGAAAGATTCTCTACTTCTATAAAAAGCAAGCAAATTTTATCTGCTCTAAATATCGGTACCGAAAGGTAATTATAAAAAATAGCACCTGAATTATTTCTACACCGACACGACGACGACGCTGCCCCTTCAAATTTGACATCTTGCATTACTATTACTACCGTTAACCATCTGTTCACGCTAACATCTTGAAAATTATCAGCATTTATATCTATAGCAGTAAAGTTTAATTTCCCTTCGCGAATTGGCGGATTCATGTAATCGAATGATACAGTTGGTGTTTCCCTTTCAATCGATTTTGCACCTTTTATATCAAAAACCAATTTTATAGATCAACCATCTGGTAGGTGGTCGACCTTTTCTATAGTTTCTATTGTGTTTGTGTCTAATGGGTTTTTTTTCTTTCTAGGTAAGTTTGCAAAGTTCTGGCAAAAAGTTGAGTGAATTGAACCAGCACGTGAGTATTAGGATAAATGTTGGATTTATTTGATACCTATTATTATCTGCATCCATATTTGAATTCTTGCAATAAATATAATGTCTTTTAAAATATTTTAATACATTTAAGAATTTGGAAAGATTCGCAAAACCGAATAGAATGAATTGCATAGATATATGTTATGACTTTATGAAGGTCTTTGTCCAGCAGTAGGACAACGTAGTCTAACAAAAAAGAATAAGTATGCAACATTCTTAAGCAAGATGAAGATTTAACTACACAGTTTCGTAATAAGGTAGATGTAAAACAATTGCCGATGTAAAGACGGCAATCATCAGACGAAGCATGACCCGTGATCGATGACAGGTGTCGGCAGCAACCCTCGGTCAAATCAGCTGTGAAATGATACCATGTCGGAGTGATGACTTGATGACTGCAGGGTTGGATAATTGATTTCAGTTCAAGAACCTTTGATTGCGGTGGTTACATACTAAACTGCAGGCTAGGCTTATGAGATTTGTATTAAAATTTTGAGTCCAATTGGAAAATTACGAATAATTTTCTTACATATCTACTGAAAATAATCGTATGCCTATGTATTTCCAAGCGGCAAGTCAAGTCATGTGTCGAGCTTTATTAGTTACTAGCTGCATCACCGAAGTCCCGATTCCATGTTTACCTCCCTGTTTATATTCCAAGTTCCATCGTTATCGGTTCAGTAGTATAACATTTTACATTACAAACATCGTCACAAACTTTCTTGATATGCATAGCGTTGCGCAAAGCCATACAGAATACTGCAGATTAGACTCCGCCAAGACTTTGTAGCAAACTTAACTTTATCAGTAAATTTCCAATTCAATAAACAACGATTAAGGCGGGTAGGTACAGCCTATTCGGTAGACGGTAATGTCCAACTAATGTGTAATTTGGACCAATATTCAGCCGAAACGCGAAGGTCACGCCGAGGTGATTGCTACGGTCACAACACGCTATTCGGCACACCTTCCCTTCCAGTTTAGTGCTAGGTTGAAAAGTCTAGCCTAAATATTTATACCTAATATAAAGTTTATATCTACCTAACACTGCGCTGTTATGTATCAACATTTAAGTAAGCCAATGGATACCCCATTGGCTTGCGTAGATTCTTGTTCCGTGGCAAATTCAATAAACTCCTTTTAAAAGAGCTTACTTTTCCACTATTGTCTGGCAAAATCAATTAATATTTCATCTTCTAACCTACCCTTCATGACCTAACTGCAATCGTAAAGCATAGCACAATGCGTCACATGCTTGATTATAAATGTTTGCCACATTACTTGTAATCAATTACATATCGAGATAATGATTTCCCTGAACGTGTCCCTTGGGTTGCGAACCCTAAACGAACCCTTAGCTGCTCTACTGTCGTATCTTAATACGACCTTACAGCACTCCAGTATATCTACCTATCATTTCCTCTATTATTCTTATTATGATCTTGTAGTGTCAGTGTCCCACATAGGTCCTAGGCTCCTCTTCCACATTCCACTGTTCGTAGTCTTGTGCGATGATTCGCAGTCTGTCAAGAACTCATTTATTACATTTAATTTCTATTTACGTATTTCCTTTCATTATTATTCCATTACTAATAATAATGGACAGAAATCTTGTAGGTTTTAAAAAGTGTGTCAAAAACTTTTCTTAGTCGTCTCGCCATTTTACTCACAAAATTCTGATGTGGCGTCCCGTCGTCTGTTTCGTTTTTAATAAAAACGATAAGCATTATTAACTAATCAGAGTTTAGTTAATGTAAAGTAGTTGTACAAGGCAACCTCATTATTTTGGTTCCTAGATCGCGTGAGTTAAATGGTAGACTCCACGGAAAGGCTAAATATTTGGTAAAAGCTATTAAATTCATTAAAGAAAGTAAGGCGTAAATAAAATAAAATGGGTTGCGTTGTACTTTACGATATAATTAAGGGCGATTAGGGTTCAATATTCTAGTTTTCTGGTTTGGAAAACTTGCTGTGTTTTACTGTTTTGTTTGTATAATTTTGTTCGTGAAAAAATGTCTTGAAATAACTAGACTTGACTGTATTTTTCGCCGTTAAGCTGGTTTTCTACATTAACGAAATGGGCCCTAAAATGTTTTAGGCATATTTGCAGAATTACTTGAATTACAGAATTAATTTAAAAAGCCTTATATATGATTTTTGTGATACTAAAATTTAATTCAACGACATCAGTCGTATAATAAAACTAGCTGTTTCCTACGGTATCACCCGCGCAAGTCCCGAAATTTTCAAAAATCCTTTCTTATACTTACACTTACTACTTACATCACATAAAAACACACTTGCCAAATTTCAGCTCTCTACTCTCAGCGGTTTAGACTGTACCTACGTTGATCAGTCAGAAGTTCAGGACAAAGCTTTTTATAGATATAGATTTAAAATGACACTAGCACCTTCTTATTCCACCGTGCCTTATCCCAACTCAAGTTTGTGTCGGCTTCCATATCTGTTTAGTGCTAAATAAATTGTCACATTCTGTATCTTGATACCAGTATCGCGCCGAGACAGGACAAGTCGCCTCGAGACTGTGAGAGGTGACCACCGTGTGATAAGGGATGATGGCGCCTGACACCACGCCGCACAGATCTATGAGTCACTAGATGCGACGACACTTGATAATAGTACCTACTTATATTTAAACAAATCTTGTGTGATAATTTAAAAAAATGCTTTTCAAAACTCAATGCTCCCGATTGTTAGCGCTCATCGAACCGTAGTCGTATCGCGCAACGAGTGATAATTAAATGATAATTAAACTAAAACAATTCATCTTAATCAATTAAATTGTACTGATACACAATTAAACTAAAACAAATCGACTAAAATGTCTAACTGGTTAAAAAAAAGAACTTCGACAATGTTAAAACAACAGTTTTTTTTTTGGACTTTACTGTTTTAATATTAGGTAAATGAGAGGTATTATAATATTTATAATATTGGTACTATCCGAGTCAGATCTAGTAATGTATACGGTAGATCTTTGACCGCGGCGCCTCCACATTTCGTTGCGTTGATTTTGTTCGTTTTGGGCGGAGAGTGGTGGACCGCGATGGACCTACCAGTCGGTGATGCTAAGCGATAATCAATGTATTGTGTTCTCAGAACAGGTTGCTACATTCACCACGTAAGCGCATGGGTGAGGTGGATGCGGTATCAAAGTTAACAGAGTTAAGGAAAATATGGTAGGGACAAGGTATGGGCTATAGACATGTAATAAGGAGAGAAGACTTCCATTAAACTAGATGTAAATATTTTCGGTGTTTTATGACCACAACTAAAAATTAACACTTCTACAATAATTGACTATGTCTGGACATGACTACTTCTACAATTCACCATTTCTATATATGACCACTTCTGCAATTGGCTATTTCTGGATATTATGATCATTTTTTTCGATTTTATTTTTCTGAAATAAAAATGAATGACGAACGATACGAAAACACCTAATCAGAACCTATCGTCTCTCGTATAGTTTTAACCGAAAAATAATTAACTTTAAGAATTTTGACTGTAACTCATCATATTGTTATCTTATTGTTATTTCGATAATTTGGCTTGGTAAGCAAATGTGACGAAAGGAACTTCAGAGATGTTTATAAAGTTATCAGGTAAACGTAGAAGTCATATTGCCACATCCATATCCTTGACCAGTTCGTACTCTGCGTCAATATCCCTTGGAATGTGCCCTCATCGAGAAAAATAAAGAAAAAAATAAATATATAACGATCCTTTATCAGATCGGTACAAAGATAATGGATTGACCCATTTAGTGTGTGAATCATTTAATGCCTTACGACAAATTTAAATCACGCACGTGAAAATACAGCAGCCTCGAAAGAATTGTTCTTAAATTAGATCGAAGCACCCGCAAATACAAGTTTGTAGATAATTCCTGACTCTACCTCAGCATCTTCGTGTTTGTTTTGATAATAACACTTTGAATGATACGTAGTAATAATAAATTTTGGTAATTTTTTTGGTACTTAATGTGTCCTTTTCTTACAAATTTTTGGTAAGAATTTCTCATAAATTATCATTTCCCACATACTTGTAGTTTTTTTTTTCAAAGTCACAATGTTTGAACATTATTGCCTCTTTCAAAATCCTTTCTGAAGTAGCTAGACGGAGTCATTGCATAGCGTCTGTTACTTAAAATCTAATTAAAATTCCTTAAATATCTAACGAAATGGGTAAACAGACAATAGACAATAAAAATATGAATATCTCATCTGACAACAATTCCTTTTGTGATATTGTAACAATAACTAGGCTCGCGTCCCCATTGTCAACGACGTACGAGTATATAATAATGTCTTGAATCGTCGCGTCTCTCTGTGTATTGTACAATAAAATTATTTTCGATTGACATCCTAATTATAACCCTGACAATCTTCACCTATTTCAATGAACTGCAAACTGCAAAATGGAGCAAAAGCCAGCAGAAATGCCCTTTGCTCCATTTTTAGGGTTCTGTACTAAAACCAGTTTTGTCCGTTTTCGAGTTTTAACTGCAATTAGTAGTTGTCACTGAAAAAGGTAATGTAGGAATCTTACTCTACTCATACTCTATTCCTTCACCCGGAATAATATTGTTTTAGACGAACTATTTTAGTCGAATTGTTTGTAAATTCTTAGACCACATAATATCTTATCGTCTGGTAATAAGGCAGGGCATCAAACACCTATTATCAAAAAATAGCCACGTGTAAAATCGGTAAGAAAAGTTAATCGATTCCAATAAGAAACTAAGCTTAGCGCCATTTACACCCAATTTAATCAACTCCGCTTCTTATATGAACGCCAGAAAACTTCTTATAGATATACCTTAATTATAGTACCTACGGTTATCTTTAATACCTACACCTACTAAACCGACTTTGATAAAATCGAGATACCTTGACTCTAAAACCACCTGTCTTGAACACAAACAAACATAATAAGATTAGATTATGCTAATCCAAGGATAGCTTTTTACAGATATCCAATGTTTGTACCAGTATCAGGGACACGTGCGACCTTATCGCTAACTTGTTTGTCCTCCAGACAATACGGTGGTTCTTATTTTATCGCTTAGTCTTTTTTCTAAAAAGTTTTTAGTTTGATAAGCTTAATTATCGGCATTTGTCCACCTTTTGTCGTCCGTAATTGATAACTGTTTCAAAAAAGACATCGCTCTTACGGTGAAGGAAAACATCATGAGGAAACCGACATGTCCTAGGACTCATCACATTTCGAAAGCATGAGACATTAGCCAATCCAGACTAGGCTACAGTGGCGTGTCTTGCTGCCTAACCCCTCTAAGAAGAGGCCCTTGCTTTACAGCGGGAAAATTAACGTGACAAACAAACAAACTTAAACTAAGTAATGGCAAGGTGTTCGCAGATTCGTACTCTGACACTATAAATAATTGATAACGTCTCTAACTGTTTTCCAAAATTTAATTCGAAATCATATCTGTGCACTTGCTTCGAAATTAAGTTACATTTGGAACGAGTCGTAAAGAGCACGGACTTAATAAAGTATCCTATAATCGTACACCGATCTCAGATTATGAGATAATAAAAATACAATTTTAACGCTTTAAATGCTAATTTCGTAAGTGTAGATTTGAAATGTGCACTCGTTTCTGCAGTTTGAGAATAAAAAGGAATTTGAACTTTGTTAGTACAGAAATTAGGTTTGATTTTAATTTGAAAATAAATTTAAGATGATTGTGATAGGTCGGATTATGAAATTTGGCTTTAAGTACAGATGCGTTTTGTGTGTTGTGTGATGCGAAAACTTAAAATCTACTCTTAATTTAATGATGCGACCTCAATTTCTGGTAGTTACCACAAACTATAGCACAAACTGTTTTTCGCTTAGGCAGACCCAAAGGCTCAGGGTTCCTTAGGTCTATGTAATTTGAATTGTGATTTTTTTTTTATTTTGTCTTCTTTGCTTTTTCAGTGTTATTCATTCGGTTTCTGATAGTTTTACAATATATAAAATGTTATTTATATTTACTAAGTACCTACTTCTTTTTATGACTAACCAACTGCGCCTCGCGGTTTGACTCGCGAAGTTCCGATCCCGCGGGAATATCGATATCAAAAGTAGTCAATGCTTCTCTCCAAGATACATCTATCTCTATATCAAAACTAATCAAAATCGGTTCAGCGATTTCGGTGTGAAAACGTAACATACAGGCAGAATTACTTTCGCATAAATTAGTATAGATTAACAGACAGAGGTAGCAGCAGAGATAAACTACTGATTACTTGGTATATCTTTTTTTTAAGATTTTTTTTAAGACCCTTATTCTCGCAGATCTGAAATCAGTATTCTCTACACGTGTGCGACGTGACATGGCCGCGCGCCTCCTACGGACATTTGCATCGGTTTCCGTTAGTCTACTACAGGTGGAAGTTGAGATTAGTCAGAGGAAGACACTATTAGTACAAGTGCCGACTCGTCCAACTACCTAAGTGTGATGTATATTTATATCTACTTCGATAGTCTTAAATACATAGGTACGTATAACCTAGACTACAAAATGAATTGCGAGAAACGCTCATATAATTTACTGAATCTGTATTTCATAGGGGTTTAGTGGTCAAAATCAATTTAATTGGCTAATACTTTTCTTGTATTCAATGCCAATTAATTTGGCTAATATTCGATTCGTAAGTTATCAAGTATTTTCATGTGAAAATTGTTCTAAGATTTCCCGGGCAGTCTACGCGTGATCCCTCCCTCCCTCGGGCGTATAAAAATGATGAAATACTAATTGCATTTCAAAATTAAAACTTTCTTGGTATTGACCAATTTTATATATATTTATTTGTTTGGTGTTTGTGATACTTACTAAACTACTTTGTGTAATTTCAGACAATGCGATATTACTAACGTCTTATGCAAGCGTGTTGTAAAACAATTAAAAATCATTAAACCGTTTCGTTCGCAGATTTGCAATTGGCTGAACACATACAATACTATAACTGTTAAGAAACGGAATAGTAAAACATTCTTAACACCCCGGTGGGCCATTGTCATCCCTTATTATTGAATTTACACCTCCCTTTACGACATGGTAAATGAAAACCTTTCTTCCATATTACAATACATTTTACAATTTCGTAGCAATTCTTGGACTCTTCATTCTTAATTTTATGAATGAAATCATTTCAAGACCCACCTAGTCGATGCTGATTCATAAGTTGCTCTGGGGGATTATTGATTATCTATTAGACAAGACTGATTTTATATGTACCTATAGATTAATTTGCAGTCGTAAGATGGTACTCGGAAAATTTGGCTTAGTCAATGGAAAATTATCATTTAAAAAAAAGATGAAACAAATCAAAATAAAGCTTAAATTAAAGACATTTTTCGGTTTGAATCGCGTGGTGTTTATTACTTTTAGCATTGTTACAACGCTCAACGTTTCGAGACCTTTCCAGGTCTCTTCTTTAGGGTAGACAACACAACATCGCGAAACCAGAAGAAAAACCAAAATAAAGCTTTTCGAAAATAAAAATTATGATAAAAGCAAAATTATAAATTCCGATAACTAGTAGGTATTTTTTTCTGCCAAAAATGTAGTTAATCTTTTATTTCTTACTGCCTCATTTATCTTCTATTATGTGCTTAATCTTACGTTATATTTTTATTTAAAGAGATGTTAATAAATATTGGTCTAAGCATATCTATTATGTTTTAATCGAAGCTTTGAATAAACAGGAGAATAAGTTGAGACCATTATAATACCATTAATATAATCTACAGTTAGTTGAGCAAGATACGTAAATTATTGTAAATACCGCATGACATAATTATAAATAATATACCGAATTTTATGCCCATTTCACTATAATAGAGGATCCCTAAGCCTGACAAACACGCTTGATGGATGAGGCGGCATCACAAAGCCTTCAACGTCCATTGACAGCGCCCAACCTAAGCCCAATTATGTCCGAGATATCCCGAATCTGTCCATCGAACAAAAAATACCGTTTCCAAATTGTGTTGATAAATAAAACCGTCGTACAGTGAAAGATTTATTGTAAATACCGACAACGACAGATTGAGACATTTTGGTAAACGAAAAAGATAGATAAACTGAACGACCTAAAAAATAGTGCTGTTTTTAAATTAAATCAAAATAAAAGCATGTTCAAAAATATCATGACTTATCTGAAACGAAAATGGCAAACTGTTGATAAATGTAAGTTTGAGTTATTAAATACTGCTACTCCAATATAGGTTCTCACGTACCTGTTTCCACTCTTAAGTTAGCAACACCAAGCTGGAAGTTTTATCCTTCGGGATGCCTAGCTGCCTGGCGCAGTCCTGTTCGTGTAGCTCCTTGCAGTATGCTCTTGTAAAGCACTGCCCACAATGTTGACACTTGAAGAGGTTACAGCGCTGCTGTTTCGCATCCAAAACGTGGCGGCAGACGCAGCAGTCCCTGAAGATAAAAAGGAAGAGTTATTGGACCTAAAAATATCAAAAGGTCATTTGGTAATGTGTTGAACAACCTGAACTTGTCAAATTACTATTAAATAAAGACGATCAAATAAATAAAGACGCATCAAATTCGCCAAATATACGCATAAAGATACAAAATTCAGTGCATTACGTACCTCGTTTTACCTAAATTATGTTTTTGAATGTGACTGCTGAGCTGCGAAGGCTTACTAAACGCCGCTCCGCAAATATTACATATGAAGTTAGATAGAGTGTTTGCTCGAGGGAACTGCAGCCTCGATAGGTACGAATAATAGTCTATCCGCGGCATAAACCATAGCATACGCTTTAAGGTCTCACCAGATACTCTTATCAATGCTAGAAGACCAAGCGGGTCCGTATTCACAGCTATAGTCATCTTTTTATCATCTTTAGGAACAAACACTTCAAAATTTAATTGCGGATTAAATACATTTCTACTGAAAGAATTCGTTAATTCCGTAGACCTTTCTTTTGTTGGAATATCAAACTGTAAATGAGCAGAACATGAATGGTCAGACGTGGTAAGTATTTTTTCAATATCTTTTTTAACTTGATCGCTTTTATTCATTTCTTCAAACAATATATCCTCTATTGTGTCTCGAGTATTATCGGAAAATCCCATTGAGTTTGTTTTCTCGTGAACGACGCCACACAAGAATTGACCTTTCAAGAATTTTACGTGTTCATTATTTTCTTGAAATGATGTTTTTTGGGACCCGAGTGAGTCACACGAAACTGCGCGCGACCTTAACTCCGTTGCCATCAGTTTTTTAGACTTTATCTCACTTATGAAATTGTTAAATGAATTGAGTAAAATGTCTATTTTGTTTTCAATATTACTAAGTACATTAATCTTATCATTACTCTTTTTATGTACCAACTTTTGTTTTAGTCTCATCACGTTACTTGAAACTAAATTATATTTTTCTTTCAAAATTTGTTTCTCTCTCTCATCCGTATTGCTGTCTAAAATGTTTATAAAGTCTGTCTGTACGGCCAGACTGTTTATCGTATTGACTTCTTTATTTAGGGTCAATTGTTTTTTAAGCAACGGTGTTTTATTGGTTTGTTGATTACATGAAAGTGGTCTCCCATAATCTTTATTCACTGTTATAGTGTTTCCACGGTAACTCCTGTTGGACTGAGGAGATTCCCAAGTCCCGTGTCGATTATTTTGCCTTTCTCGATGTAATGCCAGCAGCCGTCCTTGAGATGAAGTGGGGTAGCAGTGACTGTTATTTTCGAAAATATAGGGTCTGTGATTTGTGGGTCTTGATCTTGAACTTTGGTCATAATCATTTGAGTTAGTTTCGTTAGATGTAATATAAAACTCGTTAAGTAGATTTTGACACGGGTTCGATTGCTGCCACGAGAATTTTGTATTGTAATAATCAATAATATCAGTGTTTTCGTCTTGTACATAGTTCGGAATGTGACATACTTCTGCGTATCTGTGTTTATTTCTTAGTTCATTGATGTAGTTGTTCCATGCTTCTTTTTGTTTCTCTTTTTCTCTTGCTTCGACCAGCCTTTTAGCTAAGTTTTGTAGTCTAGTGTTTCGTTCCTTTGTTTTATACATAAATGCACGGTTATAAACGTTTAAAACAGGACGGCAATAAGTAGTTTTTTCTGCATATTGTGGACTGTTCATTTCTTTCTTTGTATAAAACCATGACGGTTTAGTATTATTATCTGTTGCTGGTGAGTTTGAGCCAAAAGAGAAAAATTTCGACGAAGATTCGTTTGATTCAGAATCTATGTTAGTGTAGAATTCAAATTTGTGAAGCGATGGTAGCACGCGCTTCTCGGGTGGCTTTTGTGGCGTCCTATTTGAACTGCCTTTATCGTCGTTTATGAATATTATGTTTCGGTTGATTTCAGGCTCCTTTTTAATGAATTTCGCAGGTCTTTGTATATGGCTCGGACCTGGCTCAGAATCGTAGTTTTTCGAATATGAAGAGTGAACTTTTACGTGATAATCAGTATAGTTTGACTCAAGTCTATTAACTATAAAACTATGATATGTATCGGGTTCGCTTGTTATATCCATTATATTCTACATAAATTTATAAAAGTTAGTTTTTGTAGAAGCCAAAATATGTTATAAATTGTCATGTTGCAGGTATGACGGACCTGACATGAGAATAATCTATCACCGAAGCACGTCAATTTTCAAAGAGTTTCATTGTTTCGTGATTCAATACTTCATGAAGGTCTTCTCCAGTTTTTACTTCAAACCAAGAAGATAGGACCCAGAGTTAATGGCCTTTTATGTCTTTGGCAATAGTCTAACTAAGGTATTCTGGGGTACAAAGCTGTACAGTCGTAAAACCAAACCATCTAAAATTACAACCGTACACTATTGTGCATATAAAGAGGAGTACGGGTTTGCAATCCCCCGAAAAAACGTACTTCCTCCAATGACTCCGTCCTCATTTTTTGTAGTTGATCGTGGAAATGTATAAAAGAATACTAAATTTTCGCCAGTTCAAATCAATCAAAAGTCAAATCGGCTTCGACCCTAAAAATTTAACTTGCTATTTTGCAAAACTTTATAAAATAAACTAAACATCTGCAATAAACTAACGAGTTTAAGGGTCTTAATGCAAATAAAGACATTTTAAATATTGATAAGGATACAATATAACGGAGTACCGCGAGTCGAGGTGTGTGGCCTCACAATTGAATCGATGACTGTAATCACGACCACCCAAATGTGAACGAAAATTATCCTACACAGTCTAAAACTGACTTATTTTCGTTTAAGTACTTATTACAGTTTTCAGGTCGCAAATACTTCTAATTTATCCGTCAAAGTAAATAGTTCAATACCTAATAATTAAAAATAATAATGAAGCCTTGATTTTCTTATTATTTCATGTCTAAAGGTGGTTGTTCCAGAAGTACTATCTATACTATCTATATCTATGTGTACTATCTGTACTAGATATAGTATCTAGATACTATTGTGTGTATTTGTCACTACCTATAAAACCATATACTACTTCATATTATATACTACACAAACATAGTAGGTCGGTAAATAAGACAACTACCTACCTATATACTTACACCATTCATCATATAATTAACAACATTTTATAGTTTCTAGTTTAGTGTTAATAAAAACCGAATTAGTCTCCGATTGTCTAATAAAGTATGGTGACGCAAGGATTAACGATGTATCTCGTAAAAGCCTACTTTTAGGTTTCGTTCAGGTTTAATTAAAATTATGAGAGTTCGAGAAATTGACGGACAGACAGCGAAGTCTCAGTAACAGGGTCCCGTTTTTACCTTTTATGTAGGGAACCCTAAAAAAGAGTAATGCGTTCCGTATATTCAGCGCTTAAGCCTACGTAGCGCAGTTGGCAGCGCGCCCGGCTAGAGAACGGGAGGGCGTAGGTTCAAGTCCCATCGCATTTAATTTTGGACCAAATATGTAAATAATACACAACACAAATGAAACACATATCTACAAATATTATTATTTTTAAACTATTAAAATATTTAGGGCGTGTTTTCAATTCAAGGAAGTATCTACCGATTTAAGAAAAAAACATTATAATATTATTATCATCAGCTACATTTCAGATAAGGAATCATGCATCAAGTCGTTGTTATTTTTTAAAAACTATGAATTTATATTAGTTATTTTAACTAGCGCCCCGCCCCTGGCTCGTTCGCAGGTTGTCGACTGATTATGATAATCACACAATAGAATATGCATTCAAACTTACCCTTGTTATCGTTCCTGTTACTGTTTTATTTGGTTTTATTTGACATTCATGTCGTGTGTCAGTCTATAAGTCATCGGTCGTCATTCTCGTCTTTTTATTATATTTCATTATGCACCTACATAATATTATAATTATTAATGCCATACCTAATTTTGACCGTTGTATTACCTATCACCGGGCTAGTTTCAATACTTACCACAAGTGTACCTATAAATATTTTCATCGTGATCACGATCTATTTAGTGAAGATTTGTTGATAGTCTGTTACTAATACAATTTAGTCTTTCCACTTAATCTAGGAAAATAAACTAATATTTCTTTTTTATGTTCGACGTCTCCTTTACAATAATATTTGCTCCGTACGATGTTGTTTTTGTCTGAATAATTTCTTTAACCTTTAACAGAACCTTATACAACATGAAGTAAATTGGCCACTTCACTATAACTACCTACCTCGCAATACTAAAGATGTCCTTCAGAGGGTCAAATGCTAGCGGGCCCGAAACATACCCCTGTGGGACGCCACGTTATACACCCTGTTACCATACCACCAGCCGTCGAGACTCGTCCAATTAAGTATGAATTCCATTGCGTGCTCGTAACAGATAAATTCTCTAACCATAACAGTTACTATGTAATGTATTACCCGTTGGAGTGACATTGTCGACGTTATCAGAGGTTTTAGTAAAAACTACGTTCCAGACGGTACTATTAGAGCAAGGTGAAGGTCGAACGCGCAAAGGAGTTCCCATGGGGATGATTACGGGGAATTGCCAATCATTGAGTATTGTTCACAATTTGCAAATTATTGGAAATTACTTCTTGATAAAATGTATTTCCTATTATGTTTTACTTCTGAACTACGTAGTAAAATTAATTATAATATAATTTTAAAGAAACTCATAGGTGAAATGTCAGAGACTTAAGGGTCATGAAATATATCAATGACCGCTGATACTATTTCGTGCCAAGAGATAGATAGGTGAGTGGTGTTATTATAACTTCAGTATGGACTATATTACTTTATCTGTCTTTCTATATATCGGAAGTAGAAAAATAAACAATTTGAACAGAATCGTTAAAACTTAAACAATTCAATCAAACCCAATTATTATAAAAATCTTATTAAAAAAGGTTTATCTGTAAATTAGTCTCGCCATCGCCAGCTTTGTGGTCCGATCTAATTCAAGTGACAGAGACGAAAAAGGCTTCTTTGTCAAAGCTAAGGAGTAAGAAAGAGACGGTGGTACTTCATTGTGTTCATATAATGGTTTGTCTACATGCTTGTTCGAATGTATTTTAGTCACACGATTTTTTTTTATATTTTATTTGATCTTATTATTCATAGGTACGCATTATTGTACGGCGACCAGTTTTTGGGTACCGTGAGTCGGAAAATTAGGGTTCTTTCTATATGGTACACGATCGTAAAAGTTAACGATAATGTTCTCTTTTATTTAGACGGTAAAATATTTATATATTTTCTACGACCTTTTGTGGAACAGAGTTTGGTTTACGACGAATGTAGTTAGTTGTTCACTAATACACTTTTTTATTGTTAACGATACATACATAAAATTCTGAAAATAACAGGTAGTTATTAAAAAAAACTGCCTACTGTAAAAATTTAAATTTCTCTGTAAATGAACATTAAATAATAGGTAGGTAGTTCTGGAGTATTATAAAAAAAGGCTTTGTCATGTGAATAAATACATAATAAACCATTTGATAGACCTTTTTTTACCGAAAATAAGTATAATTTATGTACTGAACCGTTCCAAATATTGATTTTATTTGTCGTATTTTTTTGACACCAGTCCTATGTGAGGAATGCGCGGTCCAAGAGATTACGGCGGGCGGCAGACAGACAGACAGACCCTGCCTAGTATATTGTTGTCACTACTCACTATGCCCATTTCCATACATCGCTCTATGATTTGTCAATATTTATGAGTGATTGAGTGTTTTCTCTTTTACAGACAATATTTAAACAATGATACAGCGCCGCGAGGTTCACCAACTTTTAGGTACAATGTGATAATACTGTAAGAAAATCTACCCTAGTTCTTAGATATAATAAGTTTTCGCTGAATTAACTAAATCGACTAAAAGATTAACCCCCTTACTTATAAAGAGCAGCATAAACTATTTACCTATCATTTGTCTTTTATTGTGACATGAAGTTTCAAAGTTTACAAACAAAGACATAAACGTTACATATACTTGATCATTGTTTATAAATTAGGGGGACAATGTTTAAAATGTACAAAAACCATTTAGATACTCACTGTCCTACTTCACCTTTGCATTAATTTAGCTTATTCCCGACCGTGCCAAAAAATACCAAATTCATGTATCTGATACCATTTTATTTCCCTATTTTACACAAATGAGCGATTTGATTTCTCGTAGTATAATTTACGATTCAACGAGCTTATAACTTTCTAGCAGAAAATTACTATTGCTTCCATTTTAATATTGCTTATTGCAATCATTATAATTAACAATCACCTTATAATTAAAGCACAGGTATTTATACCTACCTACCTACCACACTTATTTACCCTCTCGTACATTGACATTAGAATATATAATAGTATATATAGTTTGAAGTGTCGTCATAGCCGTGGGAACGTTTGTATTCCGTTATTTGTTATCTGAATGATAACTTCGTTTGCTATCCTAGCCTTTTGTTTCTAATGTTATGAAATACTCGCTGAAATATTGTAGGTATGTCCAGTTGACTCATTCAAGAGGAATCTTTATGTGTTCATTACAAAATAATATTAATACCACTTCGTTACACTTGAAGGTGGCGAAATATAATATTGAATTTAAAGTTTTTTTCTATTTTGACAATGCCGCCGTCAACAAAATTTTGGTCAAACCAAACAATAAAACTACAGAATCAAATAATAGGTACCTAGTTCTATTTCGTTCTACTACCATAATATACCCCATGAATTTCTTGTGGGTTTCACCCTTCAAATTATAATTTTAAGTTAGCGTTATAAAATGATCATGTATTTGTATTATTTTGTATACCTACAAGTTCTTAATAAAATAAAGAATTTTGACTCTTGTCTATAAACGCGAAAGTTTGCGAGAATGGTTAGTTGTTAAGCCGACTGCAAACTTAAATAAGTAAGTTTAGCTTAGTTCGCCAGTTTTTCAAGCAATTGAACATAGCTGGCATAGTTAGCCGTGAACGCACATGCTTAAAAAACTGGTTCGACTTAAATCAATTTAGTTTAGTCAACAGTGGACGTTTTCGGCTTTAGTCTTATTCCATCTATCATGCTAAAATTACTAAGCCTATTGCGATAAAACTGGATTGGAATATAGACAGTTGTACTTCTGGAATAACACACACACTAATGCAATATTTGTGGGTTCGGAACACACGCGAGCGAAACCGCGGGGCACATTAGTAGACAGAATTGGGTTGGGTTTATTCAAATCGAATAAAAATCTAGACTTACTTTAGTGTAGGATCGTTCACACGTAACAATACTTAGGAATTTCGGAGTGGTCCATATTTTATGTTATGAACATGGAATTTGGGGCGTGGTTGAACGAAACTTCATTTACAATACATCAACATTCGAAACGCCTTCTAAGGAAAGAACGAAAGATTTTCGAAATTAAAATCTGGAGCTCGTAAGTACGTATGTAGAGCATTTTTGATAGTATGAACGAAAATAAATTGATTGTGAAGTAATCAATATTAACTTATATTCCTATGTAATTAATTAATCACATATCAGATTACTGACCCTATGCCTTAACGACACTTCCTTGCCTATCAACACAATTTATACCAAACAGATCATTTAAAATATATTAAACACTTTCTTTTCTTTACACACTGAATATAACTTCCCTTACCCTTTGGTTTCAAAAATTGGTGATTTTTTGACGAAGAGGGTAAAATTCTATTTTAGATTCTGATAACATCATGTAGATTGAAGTCAATAGGGTCAATACAATAATATAGTGTCAACGGACCACGGCCATATAATGTAGGTAGGTATAGCCAGACGTGGATTCCTAGTGTCGTCTACCTATTTAAATTCCGACCAAAATTTGTATATTGCTATACTTATTAAAATACTTGACAAATTTGAAGCAAATTTGTACAACAAGTAGACCATAATATACTTAGTATTTATTTATGGGTTAGTATCGAATCGTCTAAATCTCAGGTAGTCTAACGTAATAACTCGTCTAATTGGTTGGTGGTCTAAAGCTGATGTCGTCATAAAAGCAAGTAGTCTAAAACTCAATTTCGTCTAACTAAGAGGTCGTCTAAACAAGGTTTTCGTCATCAATCACATATCGCATATTATACACAATCCAATCGCGAAGTTTGACACTTCTTTGAACATGACTTGTTAAAGCCCGTTTTCAGAAAACAGGTAAGGTCATATACTAAGACTTCTTCCTACTATAATAAAGAAAGAGGTCTGTAATCTCTAATGGTGTTTAACCTACATAGGTTAGTTATCATAGACCATTTTATTAGAAGAAAATATGATGGCAGCTGTTAGATCGATTTCGATTTTTTTGTCTGTTTCCTCTAATGCGCACAATAAGAAAATTTGGGTCTATTCAGAATTTAGCATCCGTATAGTGTATAGTTTGTGTTCAGAATGGATTACGATGGAGGAGCAAGTACTGTTGATGATGATGAAAATATGTGTGAGCCAAAATGAGACTATATTGACAGTCAATGGGGGAAACAATAGCTTTTATAACCTGAAATCTGCTAATAAAAAAAGAAAAAACAAGGTATTCAATACGAAGTACAAAAGGAATTTAGAGGATTTGGAAGAAGGAATTATAACTCCTTTTGATTTTTTGAAAAAGAATATCAGAAATAAGAAGATTGTTTAATTTAAGTTAAGTCACAGTCACCTAGCATAACATTCAGAAGTTGATTTTTATTTAAATATATTAAAAGTATTACAAAAACATTGTTTCTTATTTTTATTTCATGACAACTAAACATTAGAAAATATGGCTTTTGCAGAAAAGCTTTTTGTAGTATACCCGGCGGGACTCCAACCCGCGAATACTGGTAATACAGCCGATACAGGTGTACTTTACAGTTCAAACTCAGCTCGTCATTATCTTTAGTACATAGAAAACGCGCCAGTAAGCGCCAGAAGTCGCGGCTTTAGAGTCCCGCCGGGTACTAATTAATTTTAAAGCATTTATTCAAAAGCAGTTTAGAAAAATTGATGTTTAAATCAATTGCAGCGGTCTAAGTGACATTTTAGACTACTTTGCAAGTTAGACGAGTTACGAGTTGCGATTTAGACGAGTTGCTACGTTAGACAACCTGTGACTTAGACGAAGTGATTTTTAGACGAGTTACGAGTTGCGATTTAGACGAGTTGCCACGTTAGACTACCTGAGATTTAGACGATTCGATACTAACCCTTTCTTAAAGACATCGAGAGATGGACCCGCCCGAACCTCATGTGGAAGATTGTTCCATAGCCGCACTGCGTTAATTGTGAAAGAGCCATTATATTTGGTAGAAGTGTGGGACGGACATTTAAGCATAAGATGTAAGCTTAGTATAATGATATAGTGTACTTTTCCTGCAATGACTACCGTATTGGAACTTTTACAGCATAATAAATAACACAAAGAGTAGACCCAGACAGTACTTTAATAACCAAAAACTAGTGCCGATGCTGAAAACAGCAGAAGAAAGGTGATTTTTGTAAGTTATTAGCGTTGCCGAACTATCGATAGTTTTACAATCGATAGCTAATGTCAAAAATCGAACGACAACACTACAAGTTATGCTTTGATACCTACTAAAATCGCAACAAAACATTAAAAAAAAGGAATAAAACAACATAATTGATACATATTTCCCAAAAGTCGGACGCCTAACTCAATCAACGAAACAAAAAGTCAATCATAAAGTAAACGCGTTCTGTGTTTTTTTAATCACTCCGTAGATCACAAACAGGCACCAACAGCCTCCAACAGGTAGGTATCGATTCACGAAGATAAAACAAAACACAACGCAATCAATTATCGAGTGAGAACTCTCGAACACCCGACAAAAACGACACACAAAAACTTGACCATCTTTTAATTAAAGTTATCGACGAAGGATTAACAAAAAACACCAGACAGGGGTTTAACAGGCGTTTGTTCTGTCGTTAATTGTACAAATGTTTTATGAACTATGTTCGTCAAACTCTAGGGCTTTGAACAAAAAGCTACAGTATTTGTCAACTAATAGACAGATTACGGCAAACAAATTTAAGTAAATTTATCTTTATCCAAAATTGACCGTTTTCGAGGGCTTTTTAAGATTTCAATGATTTTACTCGTATTTCGAATAGACTCCTACAAGTCCCTTCTTAGAATATTTTTGGTTTGGAATTGCATTTTAAAAGCAAAGTTAATAGAGTTGTCACAGGAATTCTTTACAGGATTGTGATAATTTAGAGTTATGTTAACCTCTCAGCGGTTCAACATAACTCTAATCTAAGGTGGCTGAGATATATTGTTGGGTCTTTGAATCAGACGATATTTAAAAGTACCCAGTTTCTTTCAAGATATTATTATCTACGTTTAGTTACGAACAGTGGGTACGTAGAGCATAGTAATTTCAACTGTTGGAAACGTTTTGAGATGACATTCTACAACTGGTTTCCCACCGCGAACGGAGTGGAGTCATTAAAGTGTCAAGGATTTCATAGTCCTACGACTCTTTCAGACTCTTTTGCCGCTATGAAAATTATCGTTGGATGTTATAAACTGACCCATTAATAACTTAGCTTCATAAAAAGTGAGTGTCACAACGTTCCGCAACATTTATAACAATTTCCAAAAAATAAAAGTATGCCTTGGTGCTGTCCTGAACAAAAGAAATCGTATTCTGAAGAACAGAAGCCTAGATATCAATGGGTTCGTTCACAACGACTCTCCGACTTGTCGACGGTAAGTTGTCGCGTCGCTCGGCCAATCGCAGTACTAGGAACTGGTACCGAGTTAGGTGAGCATTGAGCAAACAAACAGGGCACGCACTCCCACACTCCTCAACTACAAATATTTGGGATGGGTTTATACAACAAAGATCATAGAAGATCGCAGTTTAATTCCACAAGGTTTCTTTTACTTCATTTAAAATGTCATGAGGTATTGTAGGATTTGCTCAATATTTTATTGTTTCCCTACTGGTGAGATTCAAGCAGAGTTCGAAGTATATACTTTCTCCAATTTGCAACTCGTGTATTATATGAAGGTTTTGTGTTATAATTTTTTTTTTAAATTATTTGATACTGTGTCCCAGGGTTTTACCTGCGTAAGTCCCGGCCCCGGGAAATATTGGATTAAAAAATATGTGTAAATCTGACTGTGTGATAAAATCAGATCTCCAGCTATCTGCTTACCAGGTTCTTATTCAAAAAATCATAAAAAATCTTTAGTCTTTGGAAAATTAGATAAAAAATGATAATTAAACTGATTCCCTCATTCAGCATAACATTTTCCAAACAGGGAAGTTTGGTAAACAGTATCAATAACAGTGTTTTGAATGTTTTTGTTGTGATCTCTGAATATTTCTCTTGTTTGAACAAAGTACTAAGTACATTTCATCTATTTTAATTTAATAAATCCAATTGGTATAAGTTGTCAAATGAATGTCACGTAAAACTAGTAGATAAACTGCAATTCGTCACAGATACGACAAATACAACAAACAATTAACCAAATTCCGGATTTCAAACGATAATTTTACCATAGCAAATAAAATATCCCTAAAAATACAATAACCATCGCTCTCTAGAAACATTTCTCTTGTCTCTTCACTCCTAAAAACGCAGTATTGTACGCCGATGGACCGTATTTTTTAGATTCAATACGCGATGTTCAAAATGTCGGCGCAGGGGGTCTCGGCAGGTACATTTGGACAAAAAAACATAAAAATCCATAGGTATAGCGAGCGACAAGTGCGTGAGATTGACTTCGTGCTGGTGAGAGACGGTATTGACCAGTATTTGGTCACGGTGCAGTGCACGGTGTGACTGCACAAGGAATTTAAGATATTTAGACATTTTCAATGGTCAAATTTCTTCTAAGAATGTTGACCTGTCTGTCTCACGTCTATCTTAATGCGGAAAATTTAAATTAACGCCATTAATATAAAATTGTTAACTGGATAACTGACATAATTAACTATTGCCGTTATTAATTTAATTAACTTCACGAACGAACGTTGGAACGCAACAATTCTTCAATTGCTTTCGTATATTTTCATTTATTACTTTCGTAATCGCCATCAAGACAGAACAAAGCAATATCGTACCTACTTTCAGCTTCTGACCCTTCCGAAACGACTCTTCACTCGTACATCATCCGTAACTATCTTCTAATTCACCTGCCGCCGCTAAAGACCACACAAAAACGACCGCAACGGCTCAATCATCACCAGAAACCAATTTTACAACCAAAATATCATAATAGAAATTGTTAATTTGTTAAAAAACACGCGGTTCTGTTCAAACAGTGGTGACCCGCCCCTCGACAAATTGTCCATTCGACATGAAAGACACCGGTCAGACAAACAACGATATCTCATAGCGTCAACTCACTTACTTTTATTCAAATATCATCCCTAAAGCCTAAACAATACGGTTGTATGATTTTTATCGGGTGTGATGTGGTTAGATTGTAATCAAATAGCAAATTTTCGGCAAAATAATGACAAGGTGTGGATACGGGACGATTGGATAAATTATTGCTCAAATATTAGCATTGTTCTTCTGATGGCGGACCACCTATGGTGTTTATAGGATCTTTCTCAGGTTGTAAATTTTGATTTCTTCGTGGTTCTGGCTTATTTTTATAAAGAAAAATACTAAATAATAATATATTTTTACGATGTTTTATTAAGTTCATTAAGAAATCCATATTTTGAAAGGAAATAGTGTACAGTCAGAGTTCATTTTCAACATCTTGATATCATAATTAACAACATTGACATAATTTTAAAGTGTTTCCCGGTTTAAACATTGATGTCGGATGCAGAATATTGGAAAGCACTTAGTTAAATACCCAGTCTGGCGTCTATCCACTGTAAAGGAGTAACAAAGTAACATATAGGATAGGAAGTCTCTTATGTCTCTGAGCGCTAAAGCCCGACCAAAAATATGAAACGTCAATTATTTGACACATTCTTTATGTTTTAATACCAGTTTTAGTTAGGACAAGGGCCATTACAAAGGGTCGGGTTCACATAGTCACAATTATGCCTTCCCATTGAGGAACACAACGTATGGAGGAAGTTATATGGATAAAGTTTATGATATTTAATTATTCGTATAACCATGACTAATACTCATACTTTCACTAGTTGTACGTGACAGACAGACAGACATCAGCTGGACGGAACCGGAGCTGACGTTACAGGATGTTGCCGTAGGCTCCTGGCGGTAGACATACAGCGACAAACAAAACGTCGGCTCAAGATACGTAAGAAGTGATTCTCGGATAATAAACGACACATTAAATACATTATACCGCGCAGAGCATTTCATAAATCGCTAAGCTGCACTTGCGCTAGCCAGATTCAATCCCTTATCCTGGGTTTAGACACAGTTTTACAAAATAATGAAAATAAAGCTACGAGAAATCTATTCCAAGTTCGTTAAATGACAGTGAAAAATTGGCCAAAATACCTTTCTACTTAGCAGACATTTTCGTCCGTATAAGGCCAATAATTCGTTCACCGTTCACACGTCTCCTCGTCACCCAATAGGTACGCGTAAGATCAGACACACCGAACAGACAATAAAACCTTCTGAGAAGGCTCCCCGTACGTGCTTAGCGCTACGTTACCCAATTCTGTTTGCGCGAATTCTACTACCTACTGTAAAAACTGAGGCTTTTATTGTGGACATTCCAGCATTGATATGGGTGGTACAATTCGGCTTTAGCAAACATATACTTTACAGGATCGTTTTAAAATAAATTAAGACCATCAAACATTAAGCCGATTGTCGACTGCCAATTAAACTTAGTTGGTTTAGCTTAGCTTCGCAAAGTTGAGTCAGTTTTACATACATACATGTGCGTCCTTCGCAACCTATGTCGGGAGCTAAGATAAACTAACTTAGTTTGGATTATTCTCTACTTTCCCAAATACTCTGTGAACCTAAATATGTTTATCGAAACTTTTGCTAACTAAATGGAATAATTAAATCTAAGACCAATGAAACGAGTCAATCTAAAACAATACAAGTAAAGAGAGGTGCTAAAAATAAACATGTCTGATAGTCCACGTTTCTATTACAAATGTATGAATCAGTCGCCAACAATTAGAGCGGAGAGATTCTTGTCCTATGAAACATAATACTAATTCTACAACCATTCCATTTATAGAAAGTCCCTACTTAAATTAAAAAGTTTAATTAACGTGAAAAAAAAAAAGGAAAGTAAGAAAATAATTAGTTTATGTTCACAATTACACACCAACAAATATTTTTATAAAAAAACAGAAAAATGACACAAAAGTAACTTTAACAAAATAAAGTTACAAATGTCACAACTTAAAATCCTGAGAAAGTTGAACGCTATGGAAAATAATCTGTTCTAAGACCTGTTAATCTGTTTTAAGTTTTTTTTTATATCTATGAAATAGTGGGAAAATCTGAGAACTCCCGAGTACCTACCTAAACCCTCATAAAGGTGACAAAAACAGAAAGAGGTGGACACACATCTTCTTACCATTTTCGGAGTTTGACAAGACACTTGAATAGAACAAAATGACTGTACCCTGTAGGTTGTTTGGGAAATTCATGTCGCACCTTTTATACAAAGTCAGTTTGTTTCATCGATATATTTAGAAACTGAAATCTTAGAGGAATCAATAACCTCTGACTGGAATGATACGACGTAGACCTACCTGTCAATCTCATTTTATCGAATTTGAAAAAAAAAAATAGATTTCACCCATCAAAAGTAGCAACAGAAATACCTACATCAGCTAATGCATCAGCTGGGAAAATTTCAACAGACGGCCAGTGGAGTCTTAGTAGATGGGTCTCGTTTTTACCCTTTGGTTACGGGACCTTAAAATTCACCGATCACCATGTGACCATTATAAGTTGCGTCTAATCTATTATTTCATTGTTTCCAAATCGACAGAAGCGATATGCTTTGTGTTTGCGAATTCGTTGCGCGTACGCAGTCATTCATAGCCTAACGTTCGACCGTTGACTCCTGCGCGTTAAGACCGACCTTGCTTTGAAGGTCGATGGTTGTCCCCGATTAGGAGCCGAAGGGTTGATTAGAATTGCTCAAACTTACAAACAAACTAGGTAGTAGCTAGTAGTCAAATAATAAGCGCACCCGCGTAAGTCTCGATCCCGTGGGAATTTCCGAAAATCCTTACTTATCGGATCCCAGCCTACATCATAAAAAGAACACATTCTACTTTCATGTCTTTACTTACTATCTATCAACAGTTTAGGCTGTGTGATCCAACAGTCAGTCAGGACAAAACCTTTAATAAATAAAAGTATGTAGATGAAAACACACTGATTAGGTAAACTATGCTAATATGCTGTTCCAATTGTCAACAGTGTGAAGAGATGATGTCAGCGGGGGACATGTGCGTGGGCGCGGGGCGCGCTGGTCCCGCCGCGCGCTGGCACCCCGCCTGCTTCGTGTGTTCCACCTGTCAGGAGCTGCTGGTGGACCTAGTCTACTTCTGGAAGGACCGCCTCTACTGCGGGAGGCATCACGCCGAGACCATGAAGCCGAGGTGCTCTGCTTGTGATGAGGTTGGTACTGATGTCTGCAAACTTTTGTTATTTGGTATCAACAGTAAGGCACATTATAAAAGCTAATACAGAAAATAACATTTTTTGAAAGATGGACAAGTATGCTTACTAATTAACGATGTTCCCAAGTCTGTAATTTTTCAAGTTGTCAATAAAATTGTCATTCATTCAACATTTAACTAATGGACACGGAAATGTAAAATCTTTGTGATCTGTGTGGTTGGTGGTTAACATTTTGATGGTTTACTACCATCTAAATTGAAATTTTGCTGGAACTAGAATTTTAGAAAAACATTAGACTTCCACGGTAGGTAGGTATAATCGAGATCGTTTAAAAATATAGTAGTAGGTATAGGTAGTTTACCAGCCAGACAACCTTCTATTGAGGGTAACGATATTCCACCCTATTAGGGTCCCCTTTATGGCTCTCCGCATAATGACATACTTTTCAACCTTTGTTCATGCCATTTAGACAAATGACGAAGGTCAAATCTAGATTGAATTCCTTCCCCTTGCTAGACGCAGTATTTCTTTTTAAATTGTCCAAAGTCCCACAAATTCATTTCAAATTGACTTTGTAAATCAAAGCCCTTCTGTTTAATGTTTACTTGCTGATTTGTGGCTAATATTGAAGACGTTTATAGCATCGGAATAAAGTGTTCGTTGTTTTGAAAGATAATTATCTTAGGAAAGAAATTATACCTAAAAATAAAAACTTGAAGTCAGAATTAAAAAAAAATACGGATACTTAACTTATTACAAATTATATCGAACCAATATCATTATACAAGACTTTTGATGCAGTCTCTTTTGCGCAAGTCTGGCTGGGTGGACATGCACATGAAGTGACGCTTTCCTCGGGAAAATATTTTATGTAGAATTTAATGGAAATTGAATGGAATCAGAACCTAAACCTGTGACTTTTAAGCTCCGTAATAAAAATCAGCACTTTATCAACCTTCTTAATCTGCGTTGTTACTCCCATACTTACTACCTCCTCCTTACTAACGGCACCAACACCTGCTGGAAAGCATTCCTCATTCCTTTAACTTCCTTAAAAATTGCATGTTTCAACATTTATGCAAAGCCAATCGCCCGAGGAGTGGAGGGTTGAACGACCCCTATTCGGTGGTCAATAAATCAAACCTTAAGGCCGGAAACAGTCTATAGTGGATGTATACAGCTCGAGGGGTGCTTTTCTCTACAGCCAAATACTCGTATACAAAAATTAGGTACGCGGTGGAAAATTATTTGGGTCGCATACACAATTTTTTTACTCGGGCACCTCCTATTTTTCTCGATGAGTGCTCGTGTGAAAATTCGTTGTGAGTAGGTACGTTTACGTTTGTTTACGCTCCTAAACCCGTGAGTTTTTCCAAAAAAGCCTAAGTAGATTATTGACTATTAAAATGGCTATATCTATATGTATGCCAAATTTAAGCCCCATTCATCCATTAGCTAGACCTGTGCATTGATACTTTGTAAGGACAAATATCTTAGCGTCAAGAATAACTACTAATAAACACATAATAACACAAACGAAGAACCTCTCACCCTAAATGCCTCTTTCCATCGTGAGTATATTACTAAAATTATTAACTTTTATTATGAATGAATCCATAAGTAACAGAGAAAAAGTCTGACAAGCATTTTAAAAACAAAAAATTCATTTTCTCCTGCTTTTCCTAAGTGAACCAGACTAATTTTTTTTTTCTTTTTGCGTCCAAGTACACACTATTCCCCCCTCTTCCCTTATTATAAACTTGTATGGACATGATCCTAATCCAGTGGTCGTGGAGTGCAATAGGCATGATAGTGCTTTAGCCACATGTCTGTAACGGAACTGCAGTTGTAATTGAAGATATTTATGCGATGGCGATGTTCGCTCAGCCTTGAAATTGGGCAAAACAATTCTCCTAAAGGGTAAAAGTAAGCCTTTAAGCCGCGTTCCAGCAAGCAGAGCGGATTCATTAATGGGTCAGTTTAACATCCAAAGATCGTTTTCATAGCACGAAAATGTCCTATGACCACGAAAATGATGGTTGGTTTGACTGTGTCCACTCCACTGGCGATGTCGGTGCGAAGGAACACGTTTTTTTTATTCTAAGCTGTTGCTCCACTGAACCGATTCGTTTTTACCATTGGTAAGTAAAACACAAACGTTTATTGTTTACAATACTTGGTAAGTTGGTAAGTTACAAAATATGACTTTATTGTAAACGTTTCGCTTTTCCGGCATTTTCTGCTTTAATTATTCGGTTTTGATCTTGTTTTGTGCATTGCGTGTCAAAATGGATACCCTCAAAAATATTCGTGTAATATTTTGTAACTGGATACTTAAATTATACTGTAGAAAAAAGTCAAAAGTCGTTAACCAGTCTGGAATCCGGAACGGTTGCAGAAAGGGGTAGAGAGAAAATCTATGCTAATATTATACAAAATATTTCAAGGAAGGAATTATGATTCAATCGACTTTCATAGACGTCTAGGCGAAAAACTTTTGAACTCTTTTTACCGCCACTTACCACGGAACCGCCACTGAGAAGGTATAAGGTATAAGCGTTTGGGCTGAGATAAGAGATGTGTGTGTGTGTGTGTGTCTCTCTTACCGTTTATCTCAGAAACGGCTGAGCCAATTTTGAAACGGTTTTTGGGTTTTATGGGCCTTGTTCCGTGTTTTGTAGCGTGTTCTTAGCTAAGTTTTAAGGTTTCAGACCATTAGGCGCTACGGTAGACATGTTTTTTACGAAACTACTAATGGTGGATTTGGGGAAATCAGCTAGTCGATCAATAAAAATCCCATTTAATTAACCTTACTCTAAAAATGTTTATTAGGTAAATAAACATTGTAATATCAAGTAAGAAAACGTTTTGATATTGTAAGTCATGTACAAATTAATGCAGCTCTTACACGGGCAAGTAAAATAAGCAATTCGACACAGGACCTACTACTGGTTGTACGAATTGTTCTGTGTGAAGTTAGAACAGGGCGTTTCCAATATTATAATCTAACTAGTTCGTCTTGTGCGTTCACCCGCGTAACTTGCTGGATACCAACGGATACATGTTGTAAGTTGATTTTTAGGGTTCCGTGCCCAAAGGGTAAAAACAGGACCCTATTACTGAGACTTTGCTGTCTGTCCGTCTGTTTCTTCTGTTTTCGCGACGTTGGATTGAAATTAAACTCATTTTTCGGTTTTAATCGCGTGTATTTATAACTTTTAGCATTGTTTCAACACACAACATCTCTTCTTTGATTGACTGAGTTCTCAGTCATATTCTATGTGCGAGTTCTATAACTCTGTGTAATGTTATAAGTTTAGAAAAGATTCTTCAGTTTAAATCGCCCGTGTGAGATGACTCTAATGTTGACTTAATTGGATACATTTTAAGGCTAAGTAACACCGTGCCAAAAGGAATTATACGGAGATTTTATCACTGCGGTATAAAGTTTTAGCATGTCGATTCTTTGATAAAATATAGTAAAATGTTTACGTTTGTTTGTCACGCGACTACGACCGTCCAATTTTATGTTACTCAAAAAATACCTAAGTAAAATCAAAGTTTTTTATTTACATGTATGGAGCCTTTGATGTGAGAGTCCGATTCGACCTTGATTGATTTTCTTCCGTCTACGGTAAATTCGAATAGTAACAACTCGTCTAAAAACAATTCGACTAAAACTTACGAGATTAAACTATAACGAAAAAAAGCATCCCGACCGTATAGTTTAGGTTAGGTTAATGTTAGTTCATGATTACACGCAGCGTCTAATGGATTTTTAAAAATACGTATAACTTAACTTATTCGGAATAATTTTTGCAGTCGATTTCTGTGAAAATTTTATACTTCAAAAACGAACTTAGTCTACGTATAATAGTGTCTCTATACATATATTTATACATATATTTATAATCCTATTTTCCTAATAATATTATTTCCAAGTATGTATGTGTATGTGTACTATATGTGTATATGTGTAGTACGTGACTTTGTTACTCCTTCACGCAAAAACTACTGAACTGATTGCTATGAAATTGCTATGACTTGAAATTTTGAAATATAGACTTCTGGGGACCCAGGAATAACACAAAGGCTACTTTTTATCTCGATATTCTCGCGGGGACGGGACTTACGGGAGCAAAACCACGGGTCGCTTCTAGTTTTGTAATAATTATATTTAGGGATTTTATTTTCACGAAATATAAACCTAATTTTCGCATTAATAAAAAAACAGCTTCTTTAAAAACCTTATAAATAGGTGCATTACTTAACTATACTAAAATAACACTTTCAGAATTTTCTATTTGTTATGTAAATAAATTACAGTTAAAACATGAAACTCGTGTCCTTAATATTGAATCGCCAAATGTCAGAATATCAGCAATGCAGTGCACGATAACGAATACTACCTCGACAACGTGGTTCTGTCTGAAATATACTAAAATTCAGTGCTTACAAACACCACCGAGGATTATAAATGATAATGAACCTAAATTACTGATGTGAACTGGACAAACTCTCATTTGTAAGCTAACTTACATATAAACCTAATAAAATTAAAAACTTATATTTTTTCAGAAACCAAATTCATGAATCAAATTATTTTTTATTTCACCCGCGTAAGTCCCGATCCCGTGGGAATATCGGGATCAAAAGTAGCCTATGTATAATATATGTAATCCCTAATAATGTAGCTTTCTATTGGTAAAAGAAGTTTTGAAATCGGTCCAGTGGTTTCGGTGATTACCCCCAATATATATACATACACGTAACCAACGTTACCTCTTTATAATATTACTATAGATTGATTCACGAATTTAAGTTAGTAGTTATCAGTAGACGGATTCCCTCTACAACGTAGGCCAGTGACCACAATCACATACGACGACTATTTGATATTTACGCGTCACGTTGCCTCGGTTGTCGTTCACATAGGACAACGGGTTAATAACGACCAAAGATATCTGATAACGACGGACGGACTTCCCCATAGTCTTCATTATGAATTAGTAATGTTTCACCTAGCCTCGGCTGTCAAGTTTCAGGGCAGTAAACTGGGTACCTGTTCATTTTCATGTCGTATCAGGCATGCACAACCTTAATACGCTGCCAACTTTTATATGTAAACTTTAAGGTCAAAAGGCGTTTTATTTAATTAGATCGCTATATGATGCAAATGTTAGTAATTTTATATTTATAGTAATACCTTTATCATTCGGGGTATTTGTTTTACTATTTTTCGACTCTTTAATTTTTTACATGATTTTTCTATACATTGCCAAATAAAAAATATTCTTAGTCATTTTTGACATTAACTTTTTAGGTGATTTTCGACATTAGGTATGTCAATTCAACATTTTGGAAGTGGTCCCTGTTTTGGGATTCCACATTATGAGAATTCAATATTTTAGGAATTTCATCTTTCTGGTCCAAAAGAGTCAAACTTACTAAATTATATGCAACTAGAGGGAGGTCCTCATTTTTTTTTGCGTGTTGTTTTATTGTTTTACTCCAACTTGTCTTGTCATTGGGTGAACCAGCGATTTCAGCGAACCAGCCCTGCTATTCCATAAACTATAAAAATATTTTTTATATCTTTCGTCATAAGTCAGTAAAGGAAAATATCGCGTTACATGTCGCTACGTGAAACGTCCAGCGAAATCTGTCTTATTTTTTTAAGGTTTTTTTATTGAGTTTCAAAGTAATAGGTATACGAGGAATTGTAGAAGCAAATGGTGTTAACATCTACCTATTCTACCTGTAGCCTTCCAGTGATGTAAGCTAACAATATGCCAAGCAAAATCAGGTGACATAACAGCACGTGCACGTGATCGTGGATTCCACATGAGTCACCTTGTGTCGATGCATACTGCACACGTTTATATCATTGTTGATATCTTTACCTACACGAGGATTTTTATTAATTAATTTATTACTTTAGAATCAACGAGCTTATTTAGCACGCGCAGTTTTACACGCGTAAGTCCCGATTAGGGCTTGCATTATCCGTTAACTTTTGGCTATCCGGATAATCCGGATATTAAAATTACACTATCCGGATATCCGGATAATTCGGATAATTCGGATAATTTTTGAAATTTAATAAAATTAAGCAAAAAAGCTTTACTACAAAGTTTTAATTAATAAAAACAAAGGCCTTTAATAGATATATACGCATATTTCAATAGTTTTATAAGTTTTCTCGAGATCTCTGTGGGCAATTTTGATTTTTATTTCGATTTAAACTGTTAAAGCAGTTGCTGTAATTCTCGAAAAATAAATGCTTTCCTCTGCGCTGTATCGAAGCTGCTGAAGCTTCTCTCGAGAACTCAGTGTGATTCTTGTAGGAACCCTCAATAATACATAAATCTTTAAAAAAACCTACGTACATAGTTCGTGTTATTCTTTAAAAATATTTGAAGTGCAGCCAATTTTTGCAGTATTTATTGTATATGTGCATATGCTCCTGCTTAGGATCGTTAAAAGAAAGTCGATATAATGACCCTTACATAATGTGTGTTATAGTTTTTTGGGTGAGAAAATTAATCATGCTAAAGAATCTTGGAGCACAAGCAATAGTAGAAAAAAGTAATTCGAAACTTCTAAATCTGACAATTTAAACTATTAATTAATTTACATTCACGTTGACCTATTCTTGAGCCAGATCTAATTTTTACAAGCCAGTTACCAGGTTGTAAGAAATTCTGTATCTATTTGACAAATGTTTTGGGTACTGCTATCGGTTCAACCGTTTCTATTCGGAAAGTCAATAAGATGTTGTCTTAGAAGAATATGAGGTAGATGTTAAAGTAAACATAAAAATCGTGAACAATTTAAGATATGCCGATGACACTTCACTTGTAGCCTCGTCAGAGCTGGACCTACAGATGTTATTAGACAGAGTTGATGAGTGCAGATTGAAAGCAGGGTTGAGTATGAACGTGTCTAAGACTAAATTTCTGGTAGTAACAAGGAACTACTTCAATCCCAGAATCACTGTCGCAGCAAGTTCAGATATAGTGCGGGTTCCAAAGGTTACATCAAAGGTATTTATACTTTTGCATGGGTTTATGTAAAATGGGATAGCGAACAAGAAATTCGTACTCGGATTGAAATTGCCCAAGCCACCCTAAAGTAAATGGGTAATGTTTTATGCAGTCGCCAACTATCCATAAAGCTCAGAGTTAGAATACGCCAGTGTTATGTGTGGCCAGTAGTAATCTACGGTAGTGAAGCCTGGACTGCGACACAAGGGTTCTTGAAGCTTTCGAGATGTGGTGCTACCGTAGAATGCTACGTGTTAGCTAAACACAGAAAGTCTCCAACGTGCGGGTACTCCAACGTGTCGGCAATAGACGCGAGTGGCATACTTGGGTCAAGTTTTGCGACACGAGAAATACCAGCTTCACCAAATAATAATGATGGGCAAAGTCGCAGGCAAGAGACCCGTTGGACGAAGAAAGAAGTCGTGGTTGAGAAACATCCAAAAGTGGACGAACTTTTCGAGCGTGGAACAACTTTTTCGCTTGGCACAAGACCGGAACAAATTCGCTGAGCTGACGGCCAATCTCCAGTTGTGGGGTGGCACCAGAAGAAGAAGAAGAATGGATATATTTAAGTGGATTTTCGAAACAAATGGATACACGACACCGATAAAATAACTAAAAACTAAGATACTAATGAATTGCAATAATTGTCAACTTTGGATTATTCTTGCTATGTCTGTGATTAAGCGAGCGAGCGAAGCGTCTCTGTTTCAAGTCTGGCAATATTTGTTTTCTGTTTCAGTTGGTTAGTTTGTTACTTCTCCTCAACAGGGAGGATTTTCTAACCGACTTCGATGAAACTTGATATACAGATTCTATGAGCCTATACATTTTTTTGCGGGGATTTAAAATTGGTGGAGTATTTCTCCCACAAAGGGGGCTCCTTGATATCTCCCCACTATGAGATGCGTTTTCAAAGATTCTGTTCATTTATAAGGTATTTTATTTATATCCCTTAAAATTAGTCCCAGATTTTTTTTTATGAATTTCTAATTAGGATCTTCGGAATGATGAACAGGATAGGAGCTCATCCAAAATACAATAGATTGCTCACTTATCAACTTCTACCTCTAGAATGAACCCTTTATCCACAAGAACAACAAGGTACTACATAGAAGTCGCTCCTGGTACTACTTTTTCATCACAAACTCTCCATGTTTTCATCTTCTATCACTTGTTATTTTAAGGTGTCTTTGTAAAACCAATGAAAGTACTCCTAATAAAGTGCTCGCGAGGTCTACTGTGCACAGAACTACTAGTTTGTATTTGTTTGTACATGCAAAGTAATTATCCGAAAAATCCGAATTATCCGGATAAAAAAGTCAACTAAATCCGGATATTAATTTCGACGGATATCCGGATAATATGGATATCCGTTATCCGGATTACAAGCCCTAGTCCCGATCCTGTAGATATTGGGATAAAAATTTGCCTGGAAGATGTTTACTTCCAAACATGTTTGAAATTATTGTGGTCTAAGGTGTGCTTAATCTGGTTTTAGAATTATAATAAATTACATACATTTTCGCATTTATTGCTTAAGAATTGGTATTTAACCCGCGAAAAGTGTTGCCCGTGGGAAAAAATTAAAAAGATACTCAATTCAAAAAATTAAATATCTTAGTCTAGGCTAGGTAACATAGATGATGCTGCCGTAATGAAACCTACATGATTGTTTTGCAGTTCTTCCTCGAGATGGAAGTACCAAGAGTAAAACAATCAAAGAAAGCATTAGATACCTGATCTAGGTCTCGCGGCACTATTACGCAAAATGCGATAATGACCGAGATAGTGGCGCTCTCAGACAACGAAGTTGGCTCTCTCTGCCTTCCTGCATGCACAAGACGACTGATGGTCGTGTAACTGAATCCTTTACAAAGGATGCTGTTTACGATACAACTGATTCTAGTGGTATCTCCGGATAACAATACAATGTACCTACCTAAAATTGTTATTCTGCTCTATTTGTTTGCCCTACAAAAACAAGGAAAAATCACTTGTGAACTGTGACCGAAGCGTCTACGACGTCTCCCGATTCACTCAAATGCATAACTTGACACAGAATACCGTTTCTGAAATATTAATAACGAGCGAACAGTCCACTAACTAACAAAACATTCGTCCGCGGTCCGTGGGACCCGTTCCCAGGGCCCCATTGTTGCGGCGACTTTCCTGGGGTCACCGCCACTGCCTCGCCAATCGCGCTAGATGAATAATAATGCCTAATTAAACCATGTTTATACTGGTAATTAATTTGAACATAACCGGTTGCCATGCACTGCATAACCATTCCAGATTAGACTATATAATATTTGAACATTCTTATAAAACAATCTACTTCGAACAACCCATTTTTTTCGGAGTTGCATAAGAAGGTCACGGTATCGAAACGCGATTAGTCGGTGTAGGCTCATGATCTGCCGTTATTCGGGCCGTAACGTCTTCAGTGAATAATTTAATGTTGTTTCTGTGCAGATAATCCTGGCGGACGAGTGTACAGAAGCGGAAGGTCGCGCGTGGCACATGAAGCACTTCGCGTGTGCAGAATGCGCGCGTCAACTGGGCGGGCAGCGGTACATAATGCGGGAAGCTCGGCCATACTGCTTGCCCTGCTTCGATACCTGTTTCGCGGAGTACTGCGACGCTTGCGGCGAGCCCGTCGGGGTAGATCAGGCTCAGATGACGCACGAGGGCCAGCACTGGCACGCCACCGAGCGCTGCTTTGCCTGCCACACCTGCCGCGTCAGCCTTCTCGGTCGCCCATTTCTCCCGCGACGGGGAGCGATATTCTGCAGCATCGCTTGCTCGAAAGGCGAGCCGCCGACGCCGTCGGACTCGTCCGGCCCGGGTCCATCGGGGATACGTCCGCCTCGCGCCCCGCGACCTCGCCGGGTTCCTTCCCCTCGGTCTCCACCGCACAGCCCGCAGCGCGGATCTTCACCGCCAATAGACGCAGACTCGGAGCCGAGCGCGTCCCTCGCGGCTCCAGAGACACCTCCGCCTCCTCCACCGCCGCCTCCACCTCATGCCTGCCTCAGTCTAGATCGCGCGCTCGCTGACCTACGTCTTGAACAGACAGCCCCAGAGCCTCGGGTACCTCCGACGCCCGCCTCGACGGACGAGATTGAAGGCCCGAGTTCAACATCAGATCAGTGGCGACCGCCGCCACCGGTCGAAGCACAAGCTGTCGTCACGCCGGGACACTCGACCTCGATGCCGGAGCTGACCCTGGTGGAGGGTACAAAGACGCCCGTGCGGAAGGCGCGCGGCGGACGCACGGTGAGGTTTAGTGGCGATGACAACGAGGCGTTTGAACCGGACGAGGTTCCGAGCAAGCACCACACGAGGAGAGACCGAGAACGAGCGAAAGACGATGACGATGCTAGCAGCTACTGCAGCACGTGCAGCTCCTCGTCATCCTCGGCGGAATCGTACTCTCTTCCGACAAGACGTGCGTATGGAGGCGTGCGAATTTCGTACGTGCCCAACGACGCAGTAGCTTGCGCGCGGCGCGAGCGACAACGGAAGAACCCCCAACAAGACAAGAACTGCATCATCTCATGATGATGTCGCATGCCTCGATAATAGAACCCAAGTGACTTGACCTCCGATGAAAAGACTGACTTTTTGATAGTTTTTTATAGCGCTGGTACCGTAACGCCATAGTATTTATTGTAAGATAGAAGTCTTCCCTGTTTAACTATCGACTAGAATCCTATTGCCATTACACTGGTGGATTGGAGCTTAGCACGCCAGGTGCTCGGCGGTGTCACACTAATCATGTTGTGACGCGCACACGAGCGGAATAATAGCTATCAGTTATTGTCAAAGGATTGACTATAAAACGACCATACTTACAATGGGATTTTGGACAAATTTATATCCAGACGTATAATTTGGAATTAATCGCGCCTAAATGCGAGGCTATTCATTCGAGTACACCTTTGCCGACCGTCAAAGGGTTGCAATGAATCGCTCGCCTTTTTTAAATCACATATATATTCCTTTAGCCAAAAGCAAGATCGATCGATTAACGATTTAATGTGAATTATTTATTTTTATATGTATGGAACACAAACATAAAGTATGAAATGTAAAATCAGCTTTAATTTATTTTGGAGTTTAATATAATTATAGCTATTGCTTAACCGTACATATCTAAGCGTTTGTAATGTATTTTCATAAAATGACTATAATATTAGGACATATCCCAATTTGCCACTTAGTGTAAGGTGTAAAAGTTAATTCAATTTAGCAATAAATTTAGGTACCAACATTGTAAAATGAATGTAAAAGTACAAATACCTGTCTGTATTACTTTGTAGGTACAGTTTCTGTTATGTTATATACGGTTTTTGTAAATAAGTAGGTACCTAAGTAAAGCAGCTGGAAATTATTATACTGACTAATTGAAATGGAATACTTAACTACAAAGTTATTATTTTAAACTAACGTTGATATTTTCACTAATTTGTAAAGTTATTTAAAACGGGATCTCAAATACGCAGTGTTGGTTTATGGTTTCGATGATCTACTTCGAAAAATCGACGTAATATTATCAAGAACAGGGTTATATTACCAATCCTGACCCAATCAAAAATATAATTCTGAATTTGCATGCATTCATATACCTAAACCTGTAAATAATACGAATAATATTAGGAATACCACTAAAAATAAAGGTTAAAGTTTTCCATAGGTAAATCAAGAATCTTAATAAAACTCATTATTAAGAAAAAAAAATCTAGGTCAAAGGTCAAAATTTTGGTTTATTTTTTTCATTTTTCAGCAAATAGGTACTCAATAATAATTTATGAGACCACAATTGTAGACGTTGTATTGCCAAAATTGTGACATTTGGGATTCAAAAAGCGCGATCTACAATGTTGTATCAATTATCAATTATTATCAATTAATTATTATAATAATATTTGGCTGAAAATGCAAACTTTAACTTTTTTATCAGAAATGGTATTTAATGTGGACTGTCACTGTTGTTTATCTTGACCAGTTATATCCCGTTTTAAAGTAGTATCAATATTTACTCAAGTAAAGTAAATATTGATCTGACATTGTTTTAGATTTAATTTCATTGGTGTATATTGTACCTGTGAACAACAGATTTACAGAAACTACAGTTGCGTCAGTTTTCATTCTCTCTCGTACGATTTCCAATTACAATAAACTGCCGTGTTTATTTGTTGCAATTTCATAACTTGTCCATCATTTTAACCTCGAAATTAATTTAATAGAGGAGTGTTTTCAGTATTTGACTCTAATTTTGAATTGAGACTTCTTACGACAATCGAGTTTCGAAATATGAGTCAAAAGAATAAACCAATTTGAAAGCACTTCCATTTATTTTAAAATTGAAGTTTTCGTTATAGTCACGGATACAAGGTCAAAATGATAAGTGACTGTCTGATCTGTGATCGAATGATTGAAAATGGTCAAGGGGATTCCCGTTTACCCCTTCATAACTTTCCCCCTCCCAGTGACACCATTGTTTTCTCATGCCACAAATGGGGGAAGAGAGGGGGATAAGGCTGAACACCCTTGACCATTTTCCATCACTCGCAAATCGATAGCTATCTATTGAGTATTTTGGCCTTTGGGTCCCTGACTATTTCGTATTCAAGATAATTCCAATCTGTATTCCTATTGATTTTCATGAAAAACTGTTAAGCATTTCAGCATTTTTATCATTTTTAATTGTTGTCAAATAATTTGGCTTCTTACAGAAACATTGTAACAATTTGTAACCAACCTGAGATAGATTTGCCACGATGATTGTACAAAATACCTATGTTAGAGTGTAAATTAAGTACCTACCTACTAATTAATTAAGTTTTTAAGTTATTTTGTATTAAAAGGAGATGAATAAAATGTTTTATACAGTATGTTGATTTTTTATTTATTACTTACTACCTAGTATACCTACGTAACTTGGACCTGATTCGACCAAACTGGAATAAGCAATAAGTACATACAATTTTCAGCATAAATCGCATTTTTTTCTATTAGACAGTTTTAGAGTCTCTCTAACAAAACACGATTTTTGCGTAGAATTGCTATTCGTTGATATTTCCAGTTTGGACAAATCGACCATTAGAAGATATAAAGTATGTAGGTAATATTAAAGACAGACGGACAGACAGCGAAGTCTCAGTAATAGGGTCCCGTTTTAACCCTTTGGGTACGGAACTCTAAAAATGTATAAAATAAAAATAACAACTTGCTTTTTTTTAACAACAAATCACTACTTACATCGATAATTTTTCAAAGTTTCAATAATTTCGACGTTAGAAAATTTAAAGTTTGAAACCATACTTCATACTTCAATCAAAATCTAGGGTTATAAATAAGCTAACTGTGACCACCGCGAGTGGGGCTTACAAAATTTAACTGTTTCTTCGAAAATAATTAGGTAGGTAGGTATACCTACCTAGTTTATTTCTCTAAAAAATAGAAACAATTTTTTAATTGAGCTCGTGTACGTTTCGTAAACTCGTGCAATTTGCGTCCCGCATACATAACTCAATGTATTTTGACAATAGAGGCTCCCACTAATTAGTGTTCGAGTAAAAATGCGCTTTGTTCGAGCTATTTTATCAAACAAAGACAACGCTTGAGTACCACGTGTTATCAGTGAAAGTGGGTGAAGTCGGGACGATTTGTATGTATCTATCGATACTGTGGGAATCATTCATACTTCTTCTAAGTACCTGTAACTGTACCATAGTAGAAAGAAGTAATGGTATGCAAGCTTGCCTGTTTTCTGAAATGTGTCAAATTTCCTATATTTCCTACAACTTATGTGACTTTCCTACAGCTTATGTGACCGGTACCGGGAAACAAATTTGTATGAAAGCTGGGCAACTATATGGAGTAACAACTAGGTAAACTGTGGCCATAAATACCAAGTTTTATTTTCATCTGAGCGATGTTCCCAGTTACAACCTTCTCGGGTTAGTTCCACCTCCAGGGAGGTGGGTGCTGCGGCGACGGCGCGGGCGGCAGAGATTGCAAAACGGCGGAAATATGCTTCCATTGGCGATGGATACATATTTCTGCCGTTTGCAGTCGAGACGTTGGGGCCGTGGGGAACCGAGGCTTTAGATTTTTATAAAAATGTTTCAAAATTATTAGTATTAATATCTTTCTCGGGTTCCCGGGGTCCGCATAAACCTCAAATTATTTGGGGTCGGCACAGTTGGTAAGTCATCATATCACTGTCCAAATCTGCTGCAAATATATTGGCAATTAATTATTTCAAATTAATATATAGATTTGATTCTTCACCAAATAGAAAAGACTTGAAAATAACGATACCTTTTAAAGAAATCCATCAAGTGCTTTGAAAGAATATAACGAACACATATTCTATACCTACCTATAAGATTGGCGCGAAAACATACCTAACCCTTTCCTTGCAGCCGAGTAAAAAATCACTTAAAAATTACATGGTATTTTCAAAGTCGATAAAATGAACTAATTTCAGCATTTAGCAATGTTTGCGTTAGCCCACACAGATGGCTTTCACGCAGTGATCCGCAAAAAGACAGCTTCCTTGTGCAGCAGATTGCGGGGCAGCCAGAACAGCATCCTGAAAACTGTGGCTAAGAGGTTTGAGTCGCCGATCCAGAGGCACTTTCGTGACATCCTTATCACGGGAAATAATCTGGTGTACGACTAAATTGTAAATTAAATTATTATGACATTTTTCAATATATTTTTAAATGCTACTAACTTTAATTTTTAAGTTTCTTACTAACAAATGGAATGTAATTAATATTCTGAAATAAATGGCTTATTATTATATTATTATTATTTAATTTTTTCACTAACTCAAATACTTGGTCCCTAAAAAGAATTCCAATACAGAATATGTAGATAGAAAAAAAAATTAATACAGCTACTGGCTGCTACGGCTACTACGGCTGGCATGTAAAGGCTGGCTGGTGGCGGCTGGCTGGCTGGCCAGGCTGTGTTTTATTGTAATTTATTTTTGGTGAGAACAATAAAGCGTTCTATCTATCTATCTACAGGAAAGTCTGGTAGACAAAGCCGAGTACCAACCGTGGTCTGATAAAGTACCTACCTACCTAAAGCTGAAGTTTATATCGTCGATCACTGAAACTTGAATCATAAAACTGTTGAAACGTAAAATCTTAACCGAAACGAGAGACGCGACGAAATTTCACTATTTCGGATATTATATTACAGGGCGTTTCACGAACAAATTATAAATATGTATTAAACCTAGAATATTTAATTTGATTAATATTATAATATTATGGTACCACCATACCTACATAATTATTCAATTATTCACTTTATGGCTAACATAATGTACCTATTTACGATCTACTTACCTATCTACATAAGTAATTAATAATTCAACTAATTAGTTACAAAAGGCGAAAGTTTTATTATAAGTGAGATGTGTATGTATACTATAAATATATAATTAATTACTTTATATATAATTTTTATCTTCAACTTTTTTTATTGTAAAGCGCGGAATCTAAAACTATAAACCGGGATTGTTTTGCAGGAGGTTTTTGTAAACACTTGTACACTTTTACGAAACTAAATTGATTAATATAATATGCCACCGATATTAAACAATTTACCTACACGCATTTTAGCTAGGTCTCATGGAAATGAGAAATTTCCCTAACACGATCCCTCTAAAACTAATAAAGTAGGTTGTAGGCATGTTGTAGGCATTGATCCAGATATGGTATCAGAAAGAAGACAGTTGAAACTCGAAACACACCTCAAAAGTAAAGTTACCTACCTCAAATTAACGATTTATGAGTCATTAAGCGACTACATTTTAGTACCCTCAGCGATTGCCATTTCAATTTTTAGGACACACTAACATTATTGTCAGCGCTGCAGCGACGGAAGTTTTATGTTATTTATTTCGCGTAAAGGAACATGACATTTTTAAGACATCCCCCTAGCACCTACTTGAACCACAGAATATATAAATAGTATAAATAAGTATAGTAACATAATATCTCAATGTTTGTAGTGTGACAGTAGTAGTGTGGTGTCTAGTGTCCTCATAACGCCCGCGCTTAGAATCACCCTGTGCAATAAATAAATGATATTATGGCGTGACATAACGTCGAGGCAGTGATGGCTGGCGGCCAGCTCCTACTTCCAGACATTAAAGCGGCTAGACTTCATCAAGACGACTATCTATAGTTACTCATGTTGACTATTATACGTTGTTTCTACTTTTTTTACATTTTATATTAGTCCAATAACTTCACCCCTCGATTTTTCTCGCGAGGTACCTAATACCACAGTAGGTAGGTATACACTCTATACCGCAATAAACAGCCTAGGTGACCTATCGAGTTTCATCGCATTCGGTGTAATAAAATAAAGTCTAATAATAATAAAGTAAGTAGGTACTCTAATAGAAGAGTTCTTTGATGAAAATGAAGATGTTTTCAGGTGCTCCATTAATCTGTACCTAGTTCTTTAGGAACCGATTCTATAGGTAAAAAACAAAAAAATGCAATTTACTGTAAACTCATCATTATCAAGGTTCTCATCAGATCTTCAACAAATTTTCAACTAGAAGCTAATATTTTTCTAATAAAAAAACCTCAGACCTTGGAAATCGGTTAAACAGTAGGTAGGTAGATGAACATTATGGTATGTTTGTGTTTGGGCTAGGGTGGTCTAGGTATGTAGGTAAGTATATGAGGTAATAAACTAAACTACCTAATGTAAATCCATATAATTGTAAGCAGGAAGTAGAAATAGGTAATTACTTGACGCCAGTTGACGCACATAATGTGGTCAGTGAACTTCAGATACTTAAGTATTAGTTAAACAGAATAATATGAAGCCAGAGATAAGTAAATTAACTAATGCGGGGTCATTTCAACAACAACTTCTCGTTTCTTGCTAGAGCACCTTTTGACAACCTCTGTGGCGGGTTGTGCGAATGCCCGACTGTAATGCAGAACGTTGCGGGTTCGATTGCCGCCGGGTACAAGTATATATTTATGATTAAAAATAAATATTTGTTTCTGGTCTGGGTGTCGCTCTATGTATAATGTGTATGTATTTACAAAAGAACAATAAATTTAAGTATGAAGTATATCCGTTGTCTAGTCACCGTAACACAAGCTTAGTAGCTTACCATGGGGCTGGTAGCGCTGGGTGTTGTTCACAGAATTTATATATTACTAGCTGTGTCCCGCGGTTTTACTCGCATAAGTCCCGATCCCGTAGGAAATTACAAAAATCCTTTCTTATCGGATGCTTACATCACATAAAGAACACACTCTCCAAATTTCAGCTCTCTACTACCAGCGGTTTAGGCTGTGCGATGACCAGTCAGTCAGTCAGCCAGTCAGGACAAAGCATTTTATAGATATTGATTTATTTTAATTTATATAACAGAATTATTACTACAGCCCGAGGGCATAGGTAGGTATACTTTGTTTTGACGAAAAATGCGCGTAAAAATACAAGTCTGAAACTATTTCAATAAAACATAACTTAAAAAATGCTCTGAAAGGAGATCTTTCAAAATCAGCTAAGCAGTTTCTGAGAAAAATGGTGACAGACAAGCACACAAACACATTTCTCACCCCAAACGCATATACCGTCTCCGTGGCTGTCGAGGGAAAATGTGTCCGGCCGTTCTCATAAGCAAACATTTAGGCATTCAAAACCTAATATCAATTAAATAACCATAAGTTAAAAATATACCACATTGAATATAAAAACCTTGAAATTGACCCTTAGCGAAAATTCAATTAAAATCAACCCCTTCAGTGGTGCGCGGCCCGAGGGTGACGCGTCACGAGCGTTATTAAGTCATTAAGGGTTTATTACCTAGTGATTAATGAGTTAATGACAAAACGTAACGGAGTACAACCATATGAAAGGGTTAATTGCCCGATAGAGTAAGGGGCGACTTAGCCACAGATTATACATTTAAATATAACTCTGTGCCTCGCGGTTTCACCCATAAAACTGCTCTTACACTACGGGAATATCGGGATATAAAGTAGTCTATGTGTTAATACAGATTTCACGGTATCTGCACACCAAATTTCTCCGCTTTCGGTTCAGTAGTTTTTGTGTGGTTGATACACAAACATCTGAAGAAACAAACAACTAAACTTTCGCATTCATAATATTAGTGAAATTACAGTCGTTGTAAAGTTTTTAAGTGAAAAACGTAGAAGACTTAAAAATAAATCTTCCATAGAAACACACATAAAAAGTAGATAAACAAAATTCTAGACTTTAGTAACGACTTTAGTCTAGATGGTGCGGAAAATAACCCTAAAAGTGTTTTTATGTTTTGTACCAAATAGTATACCTAACATCCGACCATCATTAAAATATCAAATTTAACTAAGTGGATTGGACACTAAAATTTAGATGCTGAATAAACCGTCTCGGGACTTCAATTCAAACCTAGCGTTGTGTAAAATATCTGAATATATTTTATGAGTACCTATCTAATACCTACTAAGGAAAGATTTCAATACACTAAAATGTAGACAGATCAGGATTTCGAAGAGTGGGCAAATATCTATAATTTGTTAAAAGTGGACAATTTGTGGACGCGAAAGGGGCCAATATGAGAGAGTGCGAGAGTTGTTTCGGATTTTGTCTATCCATTTAAAACACTCAAAATAATGCGGCGATCCATCGCTCGCTGGCAAACCCCCAGGCTGGTTTCTGTAAATGTCTCAAAGACCATGTCGGTGAATATCAACCCCATAGGTCCTCCATAGGTAGGACTGGAAGTATGCACGTGAAGGGGTTAAGTATTCTTCTTGAGGCAAAGCTGAAGGTTGCCCAGGGCTGCCTTTCATCAAGTCGCCCATTTTGATCTATTAAAATAAATAAATAAAATAAATGTTATTTTTTTAGAACCATTCATCTCGTATAGGTTTAGTACCAGACTAATATTTTATAACATACTTGCCTTTTTCCCTATAAATGACAGCGCGACCGGATCGGGTAAGTACCTATCAAGTCGGGTAGTGATTCCCAGGTGACAGCACGGCACGGCCACGAGTGGACCGACCCGTGACGTACAGGTGCCGTCATGCTGGTTGACCGCACCTGATCGAACCTTGGTACCTATTGGTACTTACCACTCGTTTTAACTCATCATTTTTGTATTGTTTTGATTGAATTATAAGTGTAAGTAATATTTCTCATTTTTTTATGGCTCAAGGCATTCCACCTACACTTAACATTTTACAAGAAGCAATGCATAATGGTTAACACACTCGCCTGACAAGTGAGAGGCATGGGTTCGAATCTGCCACGTTAATATTTTTGATGATGCATTTCAACCTGTAAAATATTTCAGATTGTGTGTAGCTACCTCACTAGTTATGGGCACAATTTTCCTAAAATAATGTCAAGAAAGTATACAGGTATAGTAATCGTCTTTTGTGTTTATGTAGTCCATGTTGTTTAACTACAAAAAAAAAACAACGGACATAATATAAACACTTGAGGGTGCTACGGGTCTAAATCCAAGTTCCTATGACACCCCCGGGGGTGTCCTCCAAAGGTGGCATCGGCGTCGGTAGGTACAGAACGGAATTTACACCTGCTGATTTATTCGCTTATACTGAAAATTCGAGTATAATTTGGACAGAATCAAACCATGTTTTTAAAAGACATCCTTTCACTACTTAGGTATAATTTCAGGCATAGAAACAAAAACAACCCTTCAATAAAGTACAAATCGACTCAAGGTAGTCGCTTAATCAATTATGTAAATGTTGGTTGGTAGATGGTAGAGGTACATACAAGTCTTAAGTAGGTATTTTAAGTTTGAAATCCGGCTGTTCAACCTCGGCGGCATGGCACGTCGATAGCGGAACCAATTGGGGTTTCCCAGCCACGTTTCCCATGGGGTTTTCCCAATTTCAGGACATGTAGATGATCAAGCATTTTTGAACGCATATAGGGTTCAAAATGTCCTGCTGAGAAGTTACCCACGTTTCGTTAATCCGTCGTTAAAACAGTAAGTTTTTTCTCAAGGCTTTTAATCTACCCGATTAAAAGCCCTGAGAAAAAACTTACTGTTTCAGTTCAGTTTCATGCGGTTTCTTCTCTTCAGACGGTGCGTTCCGAAACCACACATCGTAACTAACTACCTACAAGTCATAAGACGATTCAAAATGGTCATATTAGGTATATTTGTATTATCTACATTTTCTCAATGAAATTAATTAAAATATTTGATGAGGATTACAAAAGAAATAAGAAATAACCATAGTCCAGATTGACCACAATTATGTATTATAGGTATATCGATTCGTCGAAGATACGATAGCAGCTTCCAGGTTTCCAGGCAATAAAATACCAATCAGCATTTTATTCATTATAGCATTTGGGCCCAACTTGCACTATGAATACTGTGAGTAGGTATATAATAGCTATATTTTTGTATTTATACCTCGAAAAGAATACGTAATTTACGTGATATCCCGTCAAAATACTGAGAATTATGGTTTATTGCCCCGTACGCGATACGGCATCAGATTTATATGCCGTAGTTTTTATACCAATAGTTTACAGTCACGAAACTTGTCAACAATTGCTGGAACAGTACCCCGCGTACCACTGTGAATAAATTACAGGCTACGGTAACTAAATTAAGATACAAAAAACGAAATTTGGTATGAAATTGACGTCGTTTTGCTACGAAAATAGTTTTTTGGGAAATAAAATGACAACGAACTGCAACAAACTCGAAAATGTAATACCTACCTACTTCTAAGTCCTCCGTGTTTCTGGAGACATGTTAACCAGTTAGTTACGGTTGGTGTCTCTTAAAGGCGTCGTTAGGTCAAGTTAGAGGCCCTAGGGCGACCTGAAAACTCTGACACTAGTTGAGCCACACCACTATTCAAAGATAGATACTTAGATAGATAAATTCTGTATTATAATCATCAAAATAAAATAACAATTAAATTCAAACTTAAATGTACCTACAAAAGGTAAATCAATTTATTACTCTGGCAACACAATCATAATGTTGGTTAAAAACACCGCTGGGAGCGCTCCGATCTCGTCTCTGTCACTTTCTGTACTTCCGCATGGCAATATGGTCTCCATTTTCCACATTAATCAAATTGTATTATAAGTTTACTGCCTATCTTTTCTCTAGACCTCACCACTCCCTGTATCAAGAAGATACACTAGGGTGGCACAATGGGCGGACTCTTTCAGGCAATCTCTGGATGGAAGATGAAAGATAGTGTGTAAAAAGGAGATGTCTTAGAAACTAACTGTGCAAAAATACTTCTTAACAGACTGTTGACTGTACAAATCACCAAAATATATAGGTACCTATACTAAATATTTATCGGGGAGAATCGACACAGGGGGAAACGACATTGGGGGGAATCGCAACGAACCCTGTTAATATTAATATAACATAATTTACTAAACAACATCAGTAAAAGTGTCAATAAAAGTAACCTAAAAACCTACCTTGATTGTATAAGGAAAATCGTTAAAGATTATTCATTATTTACCTGTGACAAACATATTACTTTACCTACTCTATTGATAATTTACATGCGTCAATATAACCTTGACTCACAATGAGACAATTAAAAAACAATTAAGTACATAGCTGCTAACAGGGCCCCTCAGTTTCACCCGCGTAAGGTCCGATCCCGTGTGAATTCGGGATAAAAAGTAGTCTTTGTGATAATATCCAGCTACTTTCACATTAAAACCATTAGTAGGATTTTAACAAACTATACTAGATTAGTGCATGTGCATGTGTATATCGTTCCGTCATACATAACACACGAAATTCTCTGTGTGGCGTTTTTTATATTTCGAGGACATGACTTGGGCTACAAATTACAACAAAGGTTAGGTAGGTACTTTTATAAATTTTCTATTAATAGATATTTATAGCGTTGTGCGTGCAACATCTTAGCTACCGATATGCAATAATTTAATAAAATCAATTTGCACAGTGGTAGGTGTACGAACAACGCGGACTTCGCGGGCACAGCTAGTAAATAAATAAGGGGATAAATAGATATCGACTCTGATTTATTTCTTTAGGTTAAATTAAACTTAGCTCTTTGGTTCTTGTAGGCTAAGCTACGAACTTACAAATCTTAACAAAATATAAGGGTAAATATATAAACTTTCTTCTCAATCAAAGATTTCAATAAGGCTATACAATATTTTACCCTATATGTACTAGAACACTATCTTAATGTCTATCTATGCCTCATTTAAATATCTATATTAACGTCAGGCAATTATAATCGACTGTTTGGTCACAACGAAACTACGGTTATTGGTTATACAATAATAATCGATAGGTAAGGCATTACCCTTCGTAACTCGATCGCTGCGGTCTCCTGCTGAACTGCCACAGATGTGCGACTATCTGTAGCCCGACTGTGTATATTGTATAAGCCACCGCAGACTATACCACTCTCTCTCTCTCTCTCGCTTCATCTGAGCGATATTCCCGGATGCATTTTTCTCTCCTAATTATTTGGGGTGCAGTCGATACATACAGCAAGTCAACATTAACCACACCTCAGTAGGTAGGTAGATATAAATTGGCAAATGTTATTAGGTATAGCCGGACGCCTGCCTGACACCTACCTCCTTGGGACCAAGCAGTTTACCAGCGACCGCGAGGTGACTCCTGGCACGCTAGTCTCCTCCAGGTCTCCTATTACTACACCCGCGGAAAGTGACGGGGTAGCCCTATTATATGCTGGGGCTACACGGCCAATGCCAGGCCACAAGTTTGTGGTCTAGTGAGTTACATCTACTGATATCCGTCGGAAGCTAACTTAACGCATTATTACAGGCAAAGTTTACGTGGCACAAATAAAGGGTAAAACGTGGCTTACATCTAGAGACTTTGTTTGGATAAAAGCTGATTTTCGAGGACAATGATGGTCTTCGAAAACTCAGTTTTTTGCCTAAATTTTAGTCGCTCACAGACAGGCCAAACGTAGTCGACTGTTTCGTCCCTAAATTAAGACACTACAGCACATCATTTGCATGTAGGTAATAAAACCTTATCTGCCACGACCCCATGCCCCTATGCTTTGATTTTCTACCTATTCAAATTTTTCTAAATATTCTTTGTATTCTAATTAGAAAATGAAAAACAAAGCTCTGATATCTTTAAAACACGGAAAAAATAGCGGAAACATAGTCGACTACATTTTCCTTTCCTAAAAAAATCTATTCATCAATAAAACTTCAAAGTTAAGATTCACAAGTTTTTCAAGTGGTAAAAAATGTTCTGTAGGTATCTTGTAAGGTAGGTATTATACCTACTACCATTGAAAGATTATCCCGGAACAATAAGATTCCACATGGATCGACTACTGTAAAATTAGATTACCCGCCTCTTTTTGTCTCAACCAAACCGGATGAATGGAAGACACAACGACCTCATTGATAAACCTTCTTGTAAAAAACCTGGTCATTCTTAAAACAAAAGCGAGCAAGGACGCTACAAAATGAACCGTGAAACATCACTGTATCTGGAAATCTGGCGGGATTACCGCGAAATTCGTAGCGTATGGGAATGTGACTCATGCCATTCAGCAGCGTCGGTATGCGGTGAGGTACGAGTGTTTTGGTATTTTCTAAATGTGTGACCTATTGAGGACATTACCTCTGATTCAATAGTCTGCGACCTTCGAGGATGATCAAGCAATTTTGTAATAAGTAGCTAAGTAGCTGTGGTACATTCATAAACCAACGATGGGAAATCACTCAGTTTATACGTAGTGCAGGCTTAGACCACGTACGTAAAGCTATAGACGTTAAATCTTTATCTACCTTTTGAAGTCGGTTCAAAATGCTTTGTCCTGGCTGATTGACTGTTGTAGCAATGCACAGCCTTAATCCCTGATAGTAGAGAGCTGAAATTTGTAAAGTGTGTTCTTATATCCCGTGGGATATCTATCCCACGGGATATGGATTTAGGTGGGTGAAACCGTGGGGCACAGCTAGTTTTAAATAAAACACAACAAAGGCAGACAACACACTAAACCTAATTATATAAAGGTCGTTTTTAATCACATAGTCTCTGCGCACGCGTCACTACATCTGCCGAACTAGATCTCTAGGTCTCCTAATTATATATGAGACAGAAGTGGAGTGGGTAGCTGGCGAGTGACCTATGTTACTACTTATTTAAATAGGTGACTATTAAGATAATTATAGTAGTAAACTTCGTTCTTAAAATGTAGACTAAGATCTGACGTTTTGGTCCTTTGTTTTTGAAATTATTTCTTCAGGAAGATTTGTCCAATTGGAGTCTACTATTAAAAGACGAACTGAGGTATTGGACGTGATATGTATTGGATGCAGGGTCTTCTCGTATCAGGTTTCATTTCTAACATCAAAATAGGTCCAGCAGTTTTAGAGTCCGAAAAATTCTTGCTCTTATTATTTAGTTAAGTTGGAAGGTGAATGTCGTATGCACTTACATAATTATCAAAAGGATATTGTAATCGACGTCACGTGGGTCCAGTTAAAACCACTAATATATTCGAGATTTTTTACAAAAAGAAAGAAAGAAAGCCCCGTTATCGAAGAGTATCAATACCTAAATACAAGAAAGTGATCTTAGAATATATAAGGGTTTCTTATTTTACCTTTTAAGAAACGGAAGCCTATAATTATGATGTAACTATTTAATTAATACTGCAAACCGGATCTGGGGAAAACGCATTCACAGACAATCACACATTTTCTAGGGTGATAAAAAAACATCCCCTAAATACCTAATGTAATATATAGGTACCTAATGGTACCTAATGTAATATATAACTCACACGGTCATCGCACTAGGACAATGGCGTCTGACACTCAAGGACATCGAGAGAAAACAAGTTTCATCGAATTACATTATCAATGAGTAATCTTGCGTAACAATATCTAACGTTAGGAAATGAATAATCCTACGACTAATCTCGAGGCTCGACTCACTCGACTCCACTTTGGCAATCCACGTAACTGTTTACACAGTCATATCTTTGGGAAAATGGAATTTTCCGGTTGACGCACGATGGACTACTTGAGACCAGACATGGGTACTATTGAGTTTTGCAAGAGAGAGACTCTGGTCCATTCACAAGATGACAATTTTAAAGCCAGGCAACAAAACAAACCAAACCAGTAAAAATATCGTCCGTTTACATGAAGTTTTTTTTCACTAGCTTACTGGATTGGCCCAGAATTGTTTAGAACGTTATTCAATGAATGTAGTGTGAATGGTCCTTCACACTTTTTAAACTTACATGATTTCCAAACGGGTTACAACGGCCGTGCTCGCCAGAAGACCCGTGGCCGTGGCGCGTAGTCGAATCGAAATTTAATAAAAAAGGTCTTCGCTGGGCGTCTTTCGTACGTAGCCCTATAATTGCGCCATTGTACGTGATTTTCAGACGCTGCGCTGGTTTGCTGCGCAAATGCTGCGCAAATGCTGCGTTATGACTATGACCGAACTTATATACCACTGATTTGCCACGGTAAGACACGATCCCGTGGGAAAGGCGGGATAAAAATGTAATTCAAGGGCTTCAGTTTTTTAGGTGCATACGTACGTTATATTTACTATTTATAAAGGAGTGCCAAACACACTATCAGAAAAACTCCCACTTTATTTGTACTACCTTCACTTTTCACTACATCTTCATCATCGTGAAAACCTTAAAAAACAGACAGATTTACTTACGCATTCATAATTGGAAGGGATGATGTCTCAGAGTTCTCAGACGGCATATTTTGTCGCATCAAAATGAAAATCAAAGTACGTTTATTCATTCGGATATTAGCAAGATATCTCTTAGAAACGTCGCTTATTAAGCTTATCACAATATAATTTACTGTATCTTCGGAAAGCGACCTCCAATGAGAAGAAGACACAAGAAACTCATGGGGTTTTTCATACTTTTTTTTGCAATAATCATGTGATTTACACAATCGCATATTCAAGACCATCCTTGCCAGGCTGTCAGTTCAGTCAGTACGGTAGGTACTATACTATACTGCTCGAATGGCATAATCGCGCGTGTTCCTGATAAGGATGTGTTGTCACTCCAATCATGCAATCAGCTACAATCAAATGGTCAGTCGGTAGGTACTTATGTCTTTCCTAAATGAACTGTCGTGCCACTTGACGCTTGAGGCTTTTACAAACTGCTTGTGACTCGGCTACGTACGGCAAAGATACGTCGCCGTAGCGTCGCGAATTCTTTTGACAATAACATAGAATAGACGACGACGCGCCTCCGCCGCGACTTATCAAAGTTTCAAACCAACAACAGTATCGATTTACATCTGTGTAGTAAAAAGCACATAGGTACGTCGACTCCTTGCAAAGCAAAATAGGAAAACTCCCAAAATGAATGTGTACTACAGGTCTTAATAGAGTGATTTTTTTGAGTCTCCTTGCGACCAAGACAGTCCACTGCAAGCTAAGCTTAGCTGAGCGTACCTTGCCAACAAACTGTTTTGCAGTTTGGCAAGAAATCTAATAATTAAATATTGTACTAAACATTTTTATTAAATAAATTAAAAAAAAAAAAAAAAAAAAAAAAAAAAAAAAAGGACAGTGGAACAGTCAAGGTAAGAAAATAAATAATAAAACACCCGGGTTGTTCTAATTGTACTTGTTAGTCTACTACCTACAGTTACCACAGACAGACACTTTTACGTCACTTTGTAAAGAAAAGATAGAACCAGGAAAATCATCAATGACGCCATTGGACGAGGCGACAATGTTTGAGCGCCGCTAACATGAGACGTGACTTATCACTAGCTAAGTAAATACCTAATAAAATATCTATTATACTTACCTACTACTAGAGGAAACACTAAGTTTTAGGTAGATACAGTATAAAGAAATGAAGAGCGGGCGCGTTCGTAGAACGGATGGTAGACTTTCAACTGTCTAGCTATTGTGGTTCATGAGCCTAGTCACAGACAGTTAGACAAAAAAGCATAACCAAAGTTTGCTTAAAAATCGTTAACCTTATTTTGAAATTAAAATAAAGGAAACGTTTTTTTGTACATAGAGATTAAAGGCTACATTTCGGACTACCTACCCAAATCTTATCTGAAAATGACTATTTTAGGATTTAGGACTATGAATTTTAGATGTGCTAGCCAATAATTAAAAAACTCAGTAAATTATAAAATCACTGTATCGATTTCAATGAATTTTGGTATATTATTGGTTGCAATTCAAGCATTATGTTCTCATATAATAGTGAATGCATTAAGTAGAGGCTAACTGTGGTAGGTAGTAGGTACAAAGAGTCAAGTTTGTAAATGAACCGAACAATAGATTCAAAGGTATTTATTACACTATCTATTCCGTAAACTTCACTAATTATTTTGTTGTCATCTGCTGGTTACAAACAACAAAAAGCTATAGTAAGGTGTTCAGAGCTTTCTTATCGGTTTATCTGTTTATCCTAAACAGATGGTGTAATAGATGAACAAAACCTTATCTGTACACGTGTAGTTTTTGAACCAGGTACAAAGCTAGGTAAGTTCCTGTAATTTAGACAGAACACTCAGAAGATAAGCAATGAGTTTATAGCGGTTTTGACCAGATGGGAATGTTTATTACTTAACTGGAATTTTGAGAAAGGATTTTCTTATACCTACTTAAAGTGATTCGAAATTAGTGGAAAACTTCTTTCCTTGACCCTATTAATGAATTTTTAAATGTAAACAAAAAACACATAACATGTGTTTCTTTACCCAAAAACTACAGTGAACCACCTACTGTCTACGGATTTTATGAAACTGTGATGTAGCGGACCTGTATATAGCAGATATACCTGTTTACTATAGCTTTTTCTTATAGCTTTTCTAAAAAAAAACAATGAAAATAAATAAACGGTTGGTAGGTACCTATACTAAGTACACTCGAACTTAGAATAAAAACAGAATAATAACTTGAACTTCGTACCGAACTAGTGCATAATATCTCTAATGGTACCGAATGAGAAAGAGAATAATAACTTCAATAAACACAACTATTCTTGATTTCAACGGAAACTTAAAATTCTTACAATTTTGCTGATTGCGGAGGTATTCTACTTGTAAATCATGTTCTTGTAGCCATGAGACGTCAGGATGTCATTGGGATGTTAAGACGACTAACAACAATGTAGTAAGAAAGTAGGTATTTACCTAAAAGTTAAAGTAAAATAAGTACTTAGCTATTTATTTACAGTTCCGAGTTGAGTCAATAAATATTCAATTGCAGTTGCGAACTAAAGTTTCATTTTTAACGTATTGTTTGCAATTACAATAATATTGTGATAAAAATTCGGACCATTCTAACGAATTACTCGCAACCATAAAAAAGTATAATGTAGGTTACAATAGGCGGGATCGGAGATGCGTAGTAACGTATTATGCGGTTCATTCACAAATAGCAAGTCCTTTAGGCTCATTGTTTTGTATCAATTACTTATATTACAAAAGGAGAGTACAATAGTGTTTGACACCTGTTACTTATTTAACTGTTTACAGATACCTGCGAAACTTAGAGGAGTACGTTCCCGTGGGAATTGCAACAAAAAAACCATCTTTTACAAGCTAAGGTAGAGTTTGTGTAGAGGTGGGCATTTTTGTTAATGAATAGCGGTCGAGTATTTTATGATTCTGGTATTTTTATGAATGCTGAAGGGTTGTACAACGCTAAAACGCTTATTGCGGTTTCACCCTCGCTCGTGAACCCACCACAATCCCGTGGGAATTTTGAAAAACCCTTTCTTATCGGATCATCATAACTTCATATAAAGAACACACTCTCCGAATTTCAGGTTATCTGGTCACTTTAATACAATCTTTAGTTGTGTGGTTTTGGTTGTAGTTGCAATATTTATTTACTAGGTGACTACAAAGATTTGTTAAAGAACAAGAACAAAGAATTGCCATGTCATCTAATTTGGCTGAAAAATTGAAAACAGAATTGTTTTTTTTTTGAGTTTTCCTTCTTGAACTATTGGGCGTCGACCTTATAATCATCTAATTGGGTATATAGTTAATTTACGTCAAAGTAAATAAACCATTGCCTAGAGACTGTATGACCTAGAAAGCTGAAGTAGGTCTAGCTAGAACGTTGCCCTAAGGACCTAGAGACTCATTAGTTTAATTAGGTCATATGGGTTTTATTTCTCTATATCTATACTAATATTATAAAGAGGTAACGTTGGTAACATGTATGTATGTATGTATATTGGGGGTAATCTCCGAAACTACTGAACCGATTTCAAAAATTCTTTCACCATTAGAAAGCTACATTCACCCTAAGTAACATAGGCTACTTTTGATCCCGATATTCCCACGGGATCGGGATTTAAAATATATAGGTATACAAAAACTGAATCCAATATACCACATAGCGTTAACCATATCTTTTTACGCTTTCGAAAAGTTTTATAGCCACTACTAGGTACAATTAACTTGTATTTGTAATTTTATTAAATCCGATCCTGATATACCGAAAATGAAATAAGACTCGAAGCCAGTCAGTCCCCAATGACGTATTCAAGATATGGTATCTAAAGGAAGATAGTTAAAACTAGCCACTGAAGTAACGCTACCTCAAATTCAATGATACTCTTTTTAGGGTTCCGTAGCCAAATGGCAAAAAACGGAACCCTTATAGATTCGTCATGTCTGTCTGTCTGTCCGTCTGTCCGTCCGTCCGTATGTCACAGCCACTTTTTTCCGAAACTATATAAGCTAGTGTTGAAACTTGGTAAGTAGATGTATTCAGTGAACCGCACTAAGATTTTTACACAAAAATATAAAAAAGTACCAAATTTTTGGGGTTCCCCATACTTAGAACTGAAACTCAAAATTTTTTTTTTCATCAAACTTATTCATGTGGGGTATCTATGGATAGGTCTTCAAAAATGATATTGAGATTTCTAATATCATTTTTTTCTAAACTGAAAGATTTGCGCGAGAGACGCTCCCAAAGTGTTAAAATGTGTGTCCCCCCCCCCCCCTGTAACTTCTAAAATAATGGAATGATAAATGTAAAAATTATATATGATGTACATTACTATGCAAACTTCCAACGAAAATTGGTTTGAACGAGATCTATTAAGTAGTTTTTTTTAAACGTCATAAATCGTAAACCACAATTTACCTTTTAAAACAAAATCTGTTGTATAGATAGTGGTACGGAACCCTTTGTGCGCGAGTCTGACTCGCACTTGGCTGGTTTTTATTTTTTACTATAGACTTTACAATATGGTCAGCGCTGCGGCGGCTTTTTATATTTATTTCGCATAAAAGGAACATAAAATAAGTAATAGTACCTACTACATAATATCTCAATGACGTATGACAGCCCTAATTCTAGGCCAAACCGATGAGTACGCTTCCTCCGAGGCAGGAAGTGCGTGGGATGTTGTTCCTAGATCTCTAGTAGGTAGGTAGTTACCTTGTCTAGGTAGGTAATCTAGGTATTTACTGTGACCAAATGATTAAATGAGGGTTTCTTATAAAAGCTAGTTTTAGGGTTCCGTGTCCAAAGGGTACAAAAAAAGGACTTTAAGACTTAGAAAAACTGCACTCCGGGAGTGCCGACAGAAGTGAAAACTTATCGCAGCTATAATAGTGTGTGCATAGTGTGTGCTCTATATACTGCGTACATATGTGCTGCTGTACAATGGATATATGCACACACTATAGTTGCGTCTCGGTAACGTTGTCGCGAATTTTTATTTAGAAGAAATGCTTAGATTAAGTTACTATAATATTGTATGTCCGGGATGGACAAACTAATAACACATTTCCATGTCACCTTAATGTACACAGTTATTCAATAAATTTTCTTGATTCTTGAGATTTTATCTCATCTAAAAATATGCGTACCGCGCTGAAAGAAGTCTCCACTTCAAAAACTCTAATATTTTGTCTCCACGCACCTTCACCCTTACGCCTTTTCTGTAAATTCACTTTTACCGTGCACGTACCAGCTCTAAAGCACTGGACCACCTCAACGGCATCCTTCTGTGATCTGATCTGTTACACCATCGCTCATAGCTGTCAGTTTTGCGCGTAACAGCTTCGGACGGCGGCAGCATTATTGACGTAATTTGGCGTAAGCAGGAAACTGGTGATTTACCTCTACTAGGACTAGTTAAGGTACAATAAAATATGAGTATGTTAACATGTACTTTGTGTAAGCATAATTTCTTAAGATTAATAGATGCTTTTAACATCATTTTCTAGAATGATATACATTGATGATGACGTAATTTCCTGATGGCCATTTCGCGTATGAAAACTATCTAAAATGTCACTTTAATATCACTGCATTTTGCAATTTCAATAAAGTTTGATTTAAAAAAGTTAATTTTAAGTATATGTTTGCGATTGCAATGATATAAAGATATTTTTTTTGCGTTTTTTAATACAGGAACGAGGGGCCTCGTTTTTAGTTATTGACAAAACATCTTATTAATTTAATTAATACCTACTTATTGGACTTAGGTTTATTCATGAGCGATTCGTAATAGTAACTGAATGTGTCATGGATTTGTACTAAGCACTTTACCGACTCTAGAATGTTGTACTCAAATACATGCCATTTTAGGCCCTTAACAAGGCCCATCTACATACCTTAGACAGCTATACAGAGCCTCCGCCGTCGAGGTTCTTTTGGAATCTCACGGTGCGTTAGTAATAGTTCCGAGTCTCCGTCAGCGGACATGACGGAGACTCGGAACTATTCGTGACGTACAAATTTTCGAAAAATCACATCTAGTTTGATGATGAAAATGAAAGGGCTGAGCTGGTTCTCCCACTGACAAAAAGAACCATCCCCAAAAGGGACTTAATTTGAAGAGGTCTGTTTGCGGAAAACGACCCCGTAAACAATTACATACATCCCAATCATCTGCGTAGTAACTGTTACGTAGATATAACCAAATAATTACCTACACCTACCTACCCCGTGCAGGTAACCTGACATATTTGGCCAAACACCATATCAGTGAGATGACACAAAAACCTGTGCTACGTCATCCAGCCCATTGACTCAGTAACGTCATCGGCTATTGAAGGTGGCCTACGCATCAGCAATGAGTGGTTTTTGGAGAAAGGGTTTTTAATACTTTCTTTATACTCAAAGTGTCCTTATATTTTTTCTGTGGCCGCATGTCTATCTCATAGTATTTGAACTGGATCAGCAGTTTTGGTTATATTAAAATTTTGTCGATCGACTATTGTGAATTTCTGATTAACAAAAAATACCATCTCTTATTCTTTAAAGGACAAAAAAGAGACGACAATTATCTAAACAAAAAAATCTCTTGCCGTATGTATGTTACCACAGCAGGAAATGAATATATTGGAATATTGGATAAGTATATTCTATGGCCAAAGGGCGTTCTAACTTCCAAGTCCATATCGTGTGTAGGTAACTGCCGCAATAAACTCCAGTTAAGTAAGTGAATTTATACAATTAGTCGTTCTATAGTTTAAACCTACTCAATAGAAATTGGTTAGAAAACTATGAGATAGTGGGTACGTATACGTAAGGTTCGCGGCGCGGGCGCACCGAGCCTGCCCGTGGGAACCATTGTGTGCGGTGACGGAAGGCCACCACTATTAGCGTGTAATTTTAATAACGAAATGATATGACGAGCTTTATTTCCAAGATAGGGACCTTTCTTTAGTCACAGTCAGGGCTGACAACGGTATTCTATCTGCTAACTGGAGCACTTCGATCTACAGTGAGTTTGGTAAGACAAGGTAACAATGTAAGTATAATGCAAGTTGCTAGAAGGTACAGATCGGTGTTTTGGGATGACTAATGTGTTATATCAATTTCAGGTATTGATTATTGCAAAACGAAAGTTCATACCTAATCATTAATCAATCAGTAGGTAAAGTTTTAGTATCTATCCTGTTAATACTAGTAGTTCTGCGAACAGCAGACCTGGCGAGCACAAACTTTATTGCCTAATATGATCTAAGTTTAGCGACTCCAATTTTTACCGTTACCCGTCGAAGAGCTTGTGAAGAAAAGGTGGTTCGAAGTGAAGAGAATTCTAAAAGTGAGCAATTTACTTGATTTTGATGAGCATTTCTCACTCTGAAGATACTGATCGGATCTTGACCAAAATTGTATTAGATCTATTTGGGAATTTCTAAGTTTGAAATAAAAAATAATAATTTAAATGTGTTCTTAAGTGGCGAAGATATCGATTAGCCCCCTTTCTGGGGGAAATACCTTACGGGGGATCGTGACTGACGCGGGTGAAACCGCGGGGCGCTGCTAGAATATTCGGAAAATTTAGTTAGGACACAACGTAAGTCGACAACCCTACTTCACACATGAGTCCACTGTAAAATTATAGAGAGTGCGGAACGCAATGTGCTGTATTTGATTACCGCAGCTTTTAACGTGTTATATCATAATTGCTGTATTTCAGCCGAGGAGCAGTGACTAATTAGGTGGCACGGGCAGAATCTTAGCTAAACTCGCTTTATTGTTCTCACCAAAAATAAATTACAATAAAATTAAGTACGAAAAAATCTGAATCTAGAGTGGCCTTACCGCTGAGAGTGTTATCTTCCTTTGATAAAACTACTAAACCGATTACAATGAAATATTACATATTTTTAAAGGGACGAATACATCGTTATGCTGCGCCTTAGTAAGGTTAGAATGAAATATAAGATGGTAAGACAGCCACTATAGACTACCCTACTGAGTGATAGACGTAACGTGCTACGCACGGTAAGCCTACTCCTCGTAACTACCAACTTAGGTTGAACTAGTTGGAAGACCCAACTACAGTCTTCCAACTACCCCAACTATAGTCTCGGGTCAAAGGGTCATAGGATTATTCATCTTATAAGTAACCTAAGAAATCGCTCTCAGCGATAAGACCGCCTATTTTTGCAAATGCAAATTAATATTAAGCTAATTTTATTTTTTTGTTTATTTAAAGGAGATAATTTTCCCAATCACAATAGCCAGCTACACACTTACCGTACCGCGTACGTACCCAGACGTACTCCTAGACCTGCCGTGTAGCGTAGGTGGACAGAGTCAGACATAGATGACCTATGCGTCAACCCACACGAACAATTATTGTTTATCATTTAAAACGGTCGAGCTGTTTTCACGCATTCACTATTGTTTTTATGGAGTAGGGTAGGATAGTAGACAGTGAATCAAGCGGATACAATGAGCCACCATGGGTATCTCACGAATGCGATGTTGCCAATCCATGCAACTCACACAAACAAGACTCGCTTAAGTCCCCTCTTCCCTCTCCCCAGTCGTCAGCGAGCTACCGTGCAGTACTTCCGCGCACGCCGAGTTTTAGTGATTTTAAACCAAAAAACTATACAAAATCATGTAAGTACTATTTCGTATTACTTTATTTAGTGTACGTTTTTACTATTTCTCATGTCGTACTTAGATTTGATGTTTTATTAGGCTTCTTTGTGAGATAATTTAGTTTAAATAGCACGCGTCATTCGTGAGCGACATAACCTAAAAGTTGATAAAAGAGGGTACGGAAACAATGAACCAATTTTAAGAAGGAAACAATGAACCATGGTTCATTGTGCACTGCCTATGTTTCATAGCTCCCGACATTTAGATTTTTTAATAATTGAACGTCGTTATTAAAAAAATGTTTTAACCCACAAGTCGTACGAAATTGATTTTAATAGAATAATCTATTTACTTAGTTTGAAATCTATTTCATTTTAGAAAATGTTTTTATTTTTTATTAATACTACGTAAAACAAAATTTAAAGCCATAAGTTGTGTGGTCATTGACGACATTTTTATTTTATTTGAGTCATGATAACTTTCAAAATAAAAAAAAGATCCGTTTGTGTTTTTGATGTCGATGCGTTCCAAACCTTAATGTATTTTTTTTTTAATTTTTAGTTAATCTTTGGTGAACAAATATGTGTAAAAAATATGAAATATAATGAATTTAATTTAAATTTGAATAATGACGTCTAATTATTAGTTATATTATATATGATTGTTATTTCTACACAGATTTTTGTTATGTATTTTTAATTTTATGTTTTTTTCAGTATAGGACGCAAAGCAGTAGGCCGAGAGAAAAGAAAAAAAGGTAGCCATACAGCAGCGAAAACTTTATTTATGGTTTTATTGATCTCAAATGGAGCATTCAGCATAAGGACCGTGATTGTTTTGTGTAGTATTTTACCATAATAAAAATCAAAAACATTTTCAATTCTTTTATTTACCTTAATTAGCTTTATTTGTAATTAATCTCTCACAATCGTATACCATGGTTCATTGTATACTGCATGGTTCAATGTATCCAACCCCCCCTGTTCATTGTACCCGCACAGGTAGTGCACAGTGAACCAAAGCTCATTTATAAAAAAAAGGTTAATAACTTTATTTTGATTCATTTCTTAAGAGTTTGTTGTATCAAATTCAGTTAACTGATAAATTTCCTTCACAATACTATAAAAATCATAACCATAGATTGAATGGTTTCAAAGTTATGAGTGTCCAAACTTTTTGTGGTTCATTGTCTACTATCCTGCCCTAAACAAATATAGAAGACGTATTTTTTTTGTTTTAATAATATCTGGCGAAATTCCATTTTTTTCGTAGGTTTGTGGTATTTGTTAACCACCAAATGGTAGTTGTGAAATACTCTAGGTCCAGGGCATCTAGAAAACCTCTCTTGACTCATCGTCTTGCCTTAAAACAACCCCTTTCCTCAACCTCGTATTATAGCAGTGGAAAGAGTTCTGACGTGCCTTTATTTGTGGCTGCACCGGCCACTGCAGTCCGTACCTACATATACTTCGTTTTTAAATAGTAGACCACGATTTGAGACATCAGATCTAGGTTAGTCTATGATTAAAAAAAGGAGTATAGCTAGGTAGGTACCCATAAATACACCAACGTCAAATTGCCGAAATCGACAGCCTAGCTCTGTCGAATACGTACGTATGGCTATCGCTGTAGCTTTATGCTTATCAAGCTGAATTATCCCAACTTAAAAAAGTTAATTTCGAAAAGGACACTCACTACACTAACCCCATGACCCTAAATCGATCCGACTTATTCATCGTCGATCTAATCGGCATCGCGCCACAACGCCATACATCCAACGACACCGACTATCTCGTTTAGCCACCGATATCGCATCGATGGCCCTCGATTCTCGATGGAACAATGCCGCGATGAGAGGCAGGTGACACGTGCTGGTTTTTTCGCAGGCCACCCTCCAAGCTCCGCCTCGGTGCAACTGGTTAGACTTGATACAACTTATACTATAGATAGGATATAGGTAAGTAAGAACTTAGAGCAGTTTTGTTGGATAGAGGCGACATTTAACTACCTACCTCGTGTCACGAAGATCTAGGGTGCATTACATATAGCTGTTAAAAATCCTATCCATTTAGATAAAAAATGTTATCTGCCTCACAAATGGACCTACCGGTATAAAAGACAAATAGGCCTTAAAGACAAATATAAAGATCCAAGAGGCTTCATAAGTAGCCTAATTCATCTAATTGTCACAAAAATAATTGAATATCATATTATCATATCACACTCTACTCTAACAAAGATAGTGTGATCAATAAGGGACACTAAATAAGACAACACTTAAAGCGATAAATCTTTGTCACTTTATCAACACCACCCAGACATCCAACACATCAACCAGACCACCAACACATCAAAAGCTTTGGCAAAACTTTGCAAAACTTCTAAATTATATTGTACTACCGTTTTCTAGAAAAATTGAACGAGCTGTATACTAAACTACATTTAAATTTGGTCCTAAATTAAATTACGCATGAGTACATGTACTTTACGCAATATCACCTAGGTACCAATGTCTAATATAAATTGTGATTAATCTATGTGGACATGAGGTCGTGGTGCGCGCACGCACCCGCACGTGCCGCCATATGCCGCAGGAAGTCGCACTCGAGTGGAAGATGGGCTTCGGGCAATATGCTGACAACTGCACTCGATAACTACCTTACTTGACGATTTCACGTGCTACTGATGTGTCAGGTGCGATGATACTTAGGGTTGATTTTTGAATCTACAGATAAAATATATTGTTATAATTATCAGCTGTCGAATAAAATCAAAACTCTTTTTAAACTCACACTATTTGTTAACAAAGTTATTCTTGTAACTCTCATTAGTTTTTTGAGGTTTCTTCTCATCGGAAAGCGCGTTCTGAAACCACACATATCGTAACATTTCAAAATCAACAATACGTAAGTATTTAATTTAAAAATAAATAAAATAATTGAGTATTTTTGTACTCTGTAGCCCGAAGTGACCCGAGGCTAAAATTGCCCTGTATGCCTACCCGTCGTAAAAGGAGACCACAAAATAGACGATAGACGTCGTCTCTAGTTGGTTCCGACATAGTGGGAACGCGTCCTTACTGTTTAGTAGGCGGGTATGAATGATGTAGGCACCGCTCATTTATCTCCGTCGGTCCCAACAAAATCAGTTAGATTAAATTGTCGTAAAAAATAAGCTTTTAGGCAAAATTCCCATAAAACATTATAAACTGCTCGCAAAATGTTTTACTGCCTCTAATCTCTAATCCTTTCCAAATAAAATACATAGGTAACTGTTGTAAATTAGAATGACATGATATGTTAGGTACCTGTTACGAGCTATTTATTACTATAGCTTGTTTATACAGTGTGAGCTAGCGTGCGAGCTACTACCTAATACGTAACCTACCTACACGCACGTGCGAGTAACTGCAGTGGGGGTGTACTCGGCATCGGCAGGCTGACTCGCACGCTTGCTTACACTGCACTGTGTAGGGAATCTTAAAATAAATTAGTTTTTGTAATGTTGCAATTACACCGCGCCTCGCGGTTGCATTACATGGTTACATTACACCCCAGATTACGACACTTGACTGCAAAATGCAAGCAACATTGAAACCTACCCATAAGATTTATATTGAAGTTTTATACTATTATTTTTATTAACGAACGTACTATTTTAATAGTATGTGAGTACCAAACCAACCTAGGTGTCAAAATATTTAATAAAAAATACTTAAATCTACAAAGACAAAATCTGATAAAAATCAACGGTCAACAACCAAGAAATTTGTTTAAAAAGAGCTAGAATTAAGTAAAAAAACAGTGCGATTAACCAGCTCAGTGCCATACATGTCTCAGGAAGATTTTCGCGAGGTAATGACAAGTGGGATGTATCACGTAGGCATCTTAATTGGTGCCGGTGACCAGAGGCCGACCATAAGCGAAGAGGCGTGGGCCGCGAGACGGAGCGTCTATAACCGCAGAGTCGACCAACTCCACGAAACACACTGCCCCTACCCCTCAGCCTCCAGCTCTGCTATAGACACGGAGGGGAGGACCAGCTCATCTTACACTGGTCTCATGTTTGTGGGTCTATCCACATCATTGTCTCGGAGTTTTCATTCACAATGTTTTGTTGCTGTTGGATCTATACTTTCGTTTTGCGATTAGTTAGGTACCTATCTAAACGTATTGTCGATTATTCTCATTAGCAGCTGTCGAGCGTCTGGCTACCGACCAAGAAACTAGGTGAACAACTTCACCATATCGTCGGGAAATTATTATTATCAATGATCTATCGGTTCTAATGGTTCTGAAGAACGTTTTTTGGTAATCTACCGGTATGTATGGTAAGTACTATGTACCCATGATGTCAATGACTTATTTTAAATAGGTAATAGGTAGATACTGGATGATTAATGAAATAATTGTAAGACAGACACCTACCTAGGTAATTCCTTACTCACATGATTTCTCAGTCTAGCTATAGATAGTAAGTAACTCATACGTACACAAAAAGGAAACCAAACATTAGCCTGTAATCGATAAGGTCATCCTTGTGAAATCATATCGCAAGCAATGAGTGACTAAACCGCGAGTAAATAGTGTGTGACACAGTTGGGCTGGGAGTGTAAGTGGGTAATCTGACGGCTTCCTGCCGAAAGAGGCGGCGAATCTAATGGAACAAGATAGGTAGGTAGGTACCTAAGTGTATGGGATACCATGGGTATGGCGGCGGCGTCTATTTTTGTCGGGTGTCCATCCATCGATGGGGAATGGGGAGGCAAGCGGTGTGCGCGGCTATTCCGGGCGGGCAGGTTTTCGGGGAATGTCAACAAACGAACGCAACGGGCACTCATTCAATGAACCCTGCGCGAGCGCCGGCGCGGTGCATGCCGCTCACAACCGGTCCCTGTATTCATAAAAATTATGCTCCCAGACGCGCTCAATGGACTGCCGATGCCGGCGGAGCTGCGCTCTTTCAAACCTCTTTTATGACGAGACGCGGCACCGATCAGATCACGTACTGTATTTTTTGTCCGATTTCCAAACGTGATGAAACAAAACCTACTTATTTCGGTCTCGTTACCGAGAAATGCAAGCTCGCTCTGTGATCGTCGCGTCGGCTCGCACGATAGTTTTGGGTACCTACTTACAAATGTTTCTAATCGGGCGATTATACCTATGTACTCAATTTCACGCAATTTGAATATCGATTACAGCCATGTTTGTGTACTAACGTTGAGTAGAGACAGTTGCTCAAGAGTCGCACAGTGGGCGGGCGCGGGGCGCGTTGATAATGCCGTTTGCACTGCCCGGCCCGTGCGCCTGAGCAGGGACCACGGAGTAGCGTTGTTGCACAACCGTGCACTATGCAGTAGCTGCACTGCCCGCTGCAGCACATTCATTTACCATTAGGTGAAGTTACGCACATTTTTGCAATACCTACGTAACCCTGCCTACCTGAGTTTATACTGCGAACAGTTCTCTAGTATCTATTTAAGTAAAATCGTAGTTTTTCGATACTTAGCACATAAGTAGTTCAAGATTATAATAATTAGCGAGTAGGTGCGGCCGTGTAGCTCGGTTCGGAGCGCGGCTGACCTCATTCGACTAACAATGAATATAAATCTAAAAGGGTAGCGATCGGCGCGGTGAGATCAATGAAAGATATTCTAAGGATTTAGTTTCTTATAATTTTCTTTTAACAAATTATATTATCAATAGAAAACTGTATAATTAACAAGTAGCGTCTTAACAGATACTCAAAATTATTAGGGATGTAGGTACCTAATATTTTACAAATACTTTGGAATGTTTATTTAAACAATCTCATAAATGAATCAATGTACAACATGGGACTGTTCACTCCACGAACGTGATGCTAGGGGCTTCACCGGTTTGCAAATATGTGAACACCATGTTGGAACACTTGTGAACAAATATTGCAAAGCCAATGGATTCCTGGCATGATACAACACTAACAGCAGTGGCGACAACTTATAGCAGAGAACGGGCGGGCGGCTAGGGCGGCAGTCAGTGGATCAAATGAACAACGTCTAGGGTAAAACCCACCACCACCCACTCTCATATCTTACAATTTTATTATATAAACAAGTATTTACTATTTTTTTGTCTGCTCCTCGACAGTGACATACAATAAATACAGATATTACAACTAGAGAGAGAGCAATGATTCAATCATCCTGTACATACACATGCTACCATTCATCTAAATTCATTCACAGATACTATTTTATTACATTTCTTATTTCTTTTTATATTTCTTTGTTGATCAATGGCGCATAAATACGATTAATATAATAAAAGATGAAGTGTAGATGAGGTGAGAAGCTTGTAGCACTGAGAAGGAGCGTTTAACACCATCCAATGTTTGTATACAGTTAACATTAAGGAGATTCATAATGAGATTATACAATAGATCGATCAAATATAGAATAGGTATATAATGCGAGGCCATGCTTAGCAGGGTGATCTGATAATACAATAGTTAACCGCTTAGTACGCGCCCTAGCTGCGACTCATCAACGACATTAACTAAGTAAAGCAGTCAATAAATAAACCATTATAAATATGTAATAAATACCTACTATATTTACAAAAAGAAGCCTTCATTCACGTGACGGCACTAACTCAGCCTTTAAACAAATATAATACAGCACTATCCCAGCAGGATAACAGGTATAAATTAAAAATAAAGCTGCAGCTTAACACTTGTATTACAAAATAATACTGACACCAGTAAATATTCTATCCACATGATGGAATGTGCGGGCCGGAGCCCCACGGCACTAGGAACCGACTTGAGCGCTACTCGCTACCCAAACAACGCATCCTAATTCATCACAACTCTATTACTGATTCATTCACATAGACTGGAATATCTATAGAGACAACTTACAGGTCAGAGTGAGGCCTGCCTCTCTCATGAAGCGTGTGCGGCCGACCCCCGGCCAACACACACCATCCCTGGCTCGGCCAGACCACTGTCCGGCATTCGAACAGTTCAGAGAGTGGCCTGGCCGATCCCTGCGGTTATGTATCCCAGGATACTCCATAAATAACAAT